>LPNX010155005.1:797674-920364 GCA_001517045.1 Pseudotsuga menziesii
AAGACAACATCAAGTGAATATTTCTTCGATTGGCATGACAACCATCCATTTGGGAGTCGAGGCTATCTTGGTTCACCTCTCTGGTTTCCCATCCCTCTATCAATCCATCTTGGATCCATCTCATAGGGGCAAATACAAGTCTGGTGACAACATTTTTTGTCGTTGCCGGGGAGGTAGAGACTTTCCTTGGTTCATCATATTTACCTTCGGTGTTTGTGAATGCATTTATATTCTTATCATTCATACCACATCTGGTTTAATTTCCCAGTGATTACATTTTATTTGCTTAATTTTTATAATCACTGCATGTGTTTCACTCACCTCTCCTACGACATTATCCGCTGGTGAACATGATGATTTGTTCACCTAGCGACTCCACAACACGACTCCATTGAGAAGCGAACCCATCCCATAAGTCACAATGAACTCGAATTTATCCCTCCAATATTTTAAAGAAGTCAAGGAAAATATAATCAAACTTAAAAAACAACTTTTATCCGGCTTTGACTTCTCCCAATTCTATGAGGCACCTCATCCTATGCCAAAAAGATACAGTGAAGGGTTTCTTTGTTTCTTTGCAAATTCAGTCGAATCAATTGAAAGCCACTTGGATGCTTTTTGGTGTTATATGGAATCCTTGGGAGCAGAGCATGATCATGTCTATATGCGAGCCCTAGGTGAATCCTTAGGAGGTAATGCCTACTTTTGGTTATATACGTTAGCACCAGGATCCATCACCGGATACATGTTCACTAATTTATTAAGAAAATAATGGGGTAAAAACATTGATGAGTACATGCAGCCAAATAATGATTGTGTTGTTGTGGATCAATATGATAAAGATGATCAGGATAACCATAATAAGATAACTGATGATTTTGCTTCTCCAATTTATTCCTCCTCTCCTGATCCAACAATGGACATGTATCTGAATGACTCTCTGATGCGAGAGAATGCTGATGATCAAATCTCAACCCTTCAGGATTATGACCTTGATATTGATATAGAAAGGGAAATTGTTAAAATCTTGTCATCATTAACTCATGAAGGCACAAATAAAGAAGGAGAACAAAATGATCACTATAAGGAACCATCCAAAGTTGAATCTATCATCTGTGAATCCATCGAAAATCCTCATTGCTTGGTTGATGATTATCTTGATTCAAATTTTGATCATATCTCAGAAGAATATCAATCACATGATAATTATGATATGATTGTAAGTCGACCAGATTAAAAAAATACTTGTTCTAAAATCCTTTATCCAATATTTAATCAAGATGTGTCGGTTTGATGTCTAGATACTGACCTTGCTTTAAAGATTACAATCATTCCTGGAATTCAATTGAAAACTTTTTAATCTCATCAAATTCCGAGATCAATTATTCCAAGTCATATGGGAGAAAATTTTCAATCCACCCTCCCATCCCAACTTTTCAAGTCTTTTTGTTTGGATGTTACTTTTGAAATTTTTAGTCAGGAGTTTGAGCATGGTCACATAATTGGAAAAAATGCGCTTCATTTCCCTTCTTGGTTATCTGTCATGAATAATATTTTTCAACTTATAAATCTTTATTATGGGTGGTTGGAGAAGGTGTATGAAGATCAATTTCATATTTTTTCCATTTTTAAGCAACAAATGGGCTTGATCTCAGAGCCAGATGTTATCACATATATAGTAGTCAGGATACCATATTCTATTTTTCAGATTCCATTACACTTTTTTCAGCCAATTCCCTTACATATGAGATGCTGAGATGAGCATCTATGATGGATAACTATTTGATGGTGGACTATAGTAATTTCCCATGCCATGAATGAGTCTCAGGACACTCATATTTGAGGAATTATGTAGCCATTTAGCCATTTGTAGAGCAGTTAGTATTGCCCAGAGTTGTAGCAGCAGGTTCTCAGTGGACAGATGATGCTTCAGACTGGTTATTTATAGGTATACGACTCAGCAGGAATCATCTTGTGTCATGCTTACTATTGCTTTTATACTCATTCTTGTGACATGTCTTAGCATTTAGTTACATGATCTGGCGATCATATAAATATGTGGACCTGGTTGTATTGATATTATGTATGTATGTCCCTACTTAGACCTAGAAGTTCTTGACCCATACTCATTGGTTTTACCCTCCTTAGGGAGAATGGAGGTGATAATTCCCACCATACTTTGGCTTGCTTGTGTTGGTCTCATTGTTCACTATCTCCACCCATCCATTACCTTCCATTTATGTTTATATCCCGACCTACTACTTGATTTGTGGCATGAAGGACCTTTCCACACTATAGCCTCTTTGTTGGATAAGCTTCCCTGTTTATTTGTGTCTCGACTTTGAGTTGCCTAGGTTGTGTTGGATATACTAGAAACAAATAGCGCTGCCATCAGTACAAAGTATATGGAAATGAAATTGATATCTTGTGAAAATACCATTCATGAAAATAAGTGTTTATGAACATACATGAATGCAAGGCAAGCCTAATGAAATTGGATTTGAAGTGTAAATGTGAAATGTGAAATGTAAAACCCATGTAACAAGTGTTTTTAAACACGCATGGAGCATGAAGCCTTAATAAATAAATATCCGTGTAACAAATACATGGATCAAGGCTATGGAAACTCGAAGGCCCAAAAATAAATGGTTCTTAAAAGCTATATCTAAAGGTTGTTGGCCTCACTTGTATTTCATTTGGATTGTGAGAATTTGTCAAGGTGAATAAGCACCTCTGAACGTAACTTACCCATTTGTAAGACACAACCATCCCCCATGTTATTGCTTGTTCGACATATGCTAGAGTGAGTATCCCCTTTCCATATCCAAAGTGTCACAGTGTCAAGTTGGTAGTCAACCTTTAGGCTAGCCTTTTGATTTTTGGCCTTCATCCTTCACTAGAAAATTGATTACAACTATGAAGTGAGTATGGTCTTGAAAGTCTAGTTTGAGCCATAATTAATAATTAACAAAACTCTATATATTTGGTTGGTAGACTGCTAGTGAAATGATTACTATTTGTTATAATTGTTACTTGAATGATTTGTAGAGCATGTATTAACCGCTAACACTTGCAGCAGTTTGATGTTAGCCTAGGTCATATTATTGGTCATGTTGACTTGGTCAAACCTAGTTTGACCAATGTCGACCACAGGACATAAGGTGGATAGACCTTGGATGATGCAGATACATGATATGTGGTCTATTATAGGTCACTAGATGATTCTATGCAGTGGTTATAGGTTTGTGACGATGATTTGTCATATTATTGATTATTTGATCATTTACAAATTATTGTTGTTTTATCTGTCGTGGAATATTAGATATTATACATGATCGTGCAGAGATCTGTAGGGTGTATGAGTATACACCTTAGATGGTTTTTGGCTCCCTGATTCCAATGAGACAATTTGTTTTCAGTTCCGGGCAGTTGCAATGGTGATTTGACTCATTATACCATTCTGGTGCAATTTTTCCATGTTAGATGGCCTGTCAGAGCATAAGGATGATTTGATTGGTTCACCTAGGGATTTGTATGAGGAGGGGGTGGTCCAGCCACTTGTTTTTACAATTTTACCCCCCTCCCAAAGATCCTATTGGGATTAGTTGGACAACGCAGGAACTCTAGGTGGCAGTATGGGTAGGTTCATAGTTCCCGAGACAGATTAAAAACGATAAAAATGGCTACTGAAGAATTCGATATGGGCTACTAAGGCAAGGAAATGGCATGGGATAAGTTTTGATGATGAGTGTGATGTCTTCCACCCCTTCTACATGAGTTTCAACATTCAAGAGGACCTACACCTATCTCTTTGGCATGTTTTATGATTTTTGGAGGCTCACGATTTTCCCAGAGAGGCACTATTTTGCACTTAGAGTTATATTTTATTTATATTGTGCCATGGAGACACACTAAGGGTGTTATACATTTCCACCTAGACCCACCATGAGCTTTATTCATGTTCATTTTTTCATATTGAGTGGGATCCCCTCTCCTAGGGTTATTTTGTCCATTGATGTGTTATATTATTATATTGATCCATGTACTTAATGTTGAGCTCGTCTCAACCATTGATTAGAACATTTTGATATTTTAATATTAGCCATCCATTCAAAAGGTGGTTAGGATTTTGGTATCTCTCCATCCTATTTAAAGGAGAGAGCTTCTCATTGTAATAAGGTCTTTGGCTCTTGGAATCTTGATAATAGAAAAACTCTTTTGTGGAAATTCTTGGGTCTCCTTTGCATCTGTATTTCTTCAATGGTGATTGGAAAGTCTATTGTATCCTACAATTTGATTATTTGTGGTGAGATCTATATTTTTTGTGGAAACTTTGTCTTTACCTATAGGAGGGCGATTTCACTTGGGCATTTTTGCATGGCTTCCTCGACTCGCTTGTTTGGAATCGCTTGTATCAGGGGGTTAATTAGTATAACTGCGATCTATGGTTTCATCTTGTTACTTATTTTGTAGCATTTTTTTATTTCTCTTGATGCATCAAATATGATATTGTTGACGTTTGTTGTGCAAGAGGGAGGGCGCATTGGCTTCCTTGGGAAAATCGATTTGCATAGAATACTCATCCAAATCTTCTCAAATTGATCGGGAAGGCATAGATCATCATCATAAAGGAATCTAAAAGGTTATCCAAGTAAGATCCACAGGTTAGTTCTTCTTTTCTTGGTTCCAATCCATTGGCACCTTTATTTTATTATCAAAACCCTCATTTAAAATAATCAGAAAATTCTATAGATCAAATCGCTTGATCAATTGGCAAAATATTTATGGGTATTGTATATCAGGTCAAACCCTAAGTGGGTTCTCCTAGGTGTCATGCTTGGGTGACTCCACTGGGCCCAAAATCCAAGGCACTAATCCCTCAACCCTAGTGCAACTCCTCACTTGGCCAATTTTTCGTGTGTTTTGATCTTATCTCTGAGGCTTGGGTACTTCGATACTGTCATACCTTTCATAAATTCTATCCTTTGGTACTATATAGCCCCAATCTTGTCCTTAACCTCCTCGCATTGGACACATTTCTCAATGCAGTGGATATTTTCATCATTTGTTGGTACCTCGATCCTCGATCTAATAGTAAAATTCAACAGTCACTTGTATTTTAACTTTGGATCAATTTCACACTTCATAATCTCCTTGATCCAAACCATAACACACCTTGTGACATCATTCATAGATATAGGGTTTACTTCACCTTACACCTTACGTACTTCATCTTCTATTGATCTGATTTGGTGTCTTGGTTTAGATCTCTCCTGTTAGGAGTAGATCTGGGTCTCCCCCATTGTTGTCTTTGGCTAAGACAACATCAAGTGAAGATTGCCTTGATTGGCGTGACAACCATCCATTTGGGAGTCAAGGCTATATTGGTTCACCTCTTTGGTTTCCCATCCCTCTACCAATCCATCTTGGATCCATCTCATAGGGGAAACGACAAGTCATGTGATAATAGTACAGTTGTGGTTGCAGTGGCTGTTGTGGTTGAATACCTTCCTAGTTAAGAGGGAGTGTTAAAGTATTGTAAATTCAGAAGGTATTCCAATATGTATTGAATATGTTCCTCCTTTGGGAGATGAGTTTGGTCTTGTAAGAGTCATTGAAAGATTCAATGTAAACCTTTGAATGTAAGTTGGGTCAATATTACCCAAGTGCCAATATAATAAAAGTTATTTTTGGTATCTTGCTAGAGAAGTCGGCCCTGTTAGGTTAGAGGTCAAGCCAGCTGAAGAAAATAAATAGGGAGGCACTCCCCTTCATTTGTACTCACTCACTCAAGTTGTTTTGCAAGAGAGAGAAATATTAGTGCGCTAGAAAGAAGAGAGAAGCAGTTGTGTGGGTTTTACACTGCTTTGGTTGAGTTCTATACTGAGGAAGTTTTGCGGGGTTTTCTCCCTTGTGGTTTCCTCGAGGAAAACCTTTGTGTTGTTGTGTTCTTATGTTTATGTGATTTTTGTTCTTTCAGTGATCTACTAGTGACAATTTGTTTTAATATATCATCTAAGAAAATTAAGAAAACTTAACAGAAAGGAGCAATATTGTCAGCGAGATACCTAGATAAGGCATGGGTAGGGCCCAATATGGCACTAACAATAGATCAGAGAGGGATATATTTCTTATGAATCGTGGGTTGGCCATAAATATTGGGGGATAGGTGGTTGTGAGGAAGAATATGTTTCTTGATAGAGGGGTCAAGGGAAGAAGAATTGATAGCATTAATCAAATTTATTTATTTATTATTATTATTATTTCAATTCTACCCCCTTTTTCTTAGCTCTCTTATTATTTTCTACCTAACTTCTTGTAATATCCTTGATCTGACGTACATATCAGAATACTAACTTGCTGCAATTTTTAAATTAAATTTCTGATAATAGTCTTGCAAACATTCAATAAATTGATGATTGGGAAATTAAGGTATTTCACTGGGATAAATTGCAGACAAAGGGAGAGGGCAGTGGGAAGAAAACAAAGATATTTAAGACAGAGAATTTAATCTTCCCTAACAAATTTATATATTGTACCATTTAGGTTTCAAAATCTTCTATGCGGAAACCTACTTCCATGCTTTTGGGCAACCAAACTGTAAAACTAGGAAGAGTAGTTCAATATTTTTCAACCAGGGGATTTGGGAAACTTGCAGAGGGTTGGTAAATCCTTTAGATAACATAGAAAAGGGTTTTGGATATTTTTTAGAAGATTTGGAAGGTTCTGGGGAGTTTTGGAAGAACTTGGGTTTTTTTGGCAATTTTGGCCTGGTGGGATCCCGCTCAATGGGGGATCCCAAAACCTAGTACGTATTCAACAAATGTATGATCAGGGATAATGGATGGATAGATATTTATTTCAGTGATATGCATAAACTTACATAATAAAAAATAACTGAGTATAACTCTCTGAAATTAAAGAATAACTAGACTAGTAAAAAATAACTAGTAATCTAGCAAGGGTTTGCAAATAAGATTGATTTTTGGAAAATAAACATATCAGGCCTGATAATTTAATTTTAAAGAGCCCAATACATAATATTACATCATATCATACCATCCACACTCATTCTCATGGGCCAAAATCAGTTATTGTTGCAATGGGAGGCTCAAATCCCTCATTTTGATGACTAGTTAAGCTTATACATATAAAATTGAGTATGCATACTTAAGTGACAGTAATATTTAGACTTGAAAGAGATAAATAAAGTATTTATCAGTGGCATATATCAGATATTAAAAGAATCACTGACCATTACATCAATGGACTCACAATGATAGGCAGGAGGCCCAAAACATGACCTGGGAAGGGTTGAGAGTATAGGTGAAGCATGGGATTCAATGGATCTCGACCTGAACGTGATGGAGGATGAAAAATATCTCTAATATTACTTCAATGGCTGTACTCAAGCGCCCCATACCTGCAATAGAAGAGAATAAGACTGAAGGAGAGGGGAAGGGATGGTATGGGGCTCATCTCCCAGGGCTATGAGGTGCATCACTTGGGAAATAATGCTCACGTAGCATAAAGCAATTAAATCATCAAAAAAAATAGGAAAATATGTGAAAGGGAGTTGGAATAATTCTTTTATAGAATTAATGTTGACCTGTTCAGCAAGTTACTTAGCTTGGTGACCTGTGAGAATAAGTCACCCATGAGTGGACATACTTTCCTTGCTTTGCTTTGCTTTGGATTTCCTTATTTTTCCTCTTTTTCTGAACTTTCCTTCTTTTCTTGTTTTATCCTGCTTTCTGGGTTTTTGCTGCTTTTCCTAAAATATTCCTCTTTTCTCATTTTTGGCATCATTTTCGGACTCTAGTGCTTACTTGACTTCTACTCCAAGTAATTCCTCCAACCTTATCCACTAATTCAAATTGGTGGGCCAATTTCTCCATTTATTCAGCATAACAAATACAAATAATAATTGCACCAATAATATTAAATGCTCCATAATTATTTATTCCAAGTAGGTAGCAACTATGGACAAATTTAAATGCACACTCCAAATTAATTAATTGCCTCATCTTAACCCCTCATTAATTATTTAATTCAATCTGTCACTAGGATCCATGGTGTTCGATCTACTTCAGGGTGCTGTCAAAATGGGAACATGATAGTCCTCCCTTCCCAAGATTGTGTGTCCTCAAGCAAAGTATCCCAAGAGGTCCATCATGCTTTTGATGCACTACTCTGATCATAATCCTCTCTTTAAGAAAATATTCACTACATCTGTAACTAAACGTGCCTATTTCTATCCAAGTGAAGCAATTGGAAAGTGTGCCAAGATCCCATAAGAAAATCAGAAATGAAAATATACCACTACTATGTAAACTATAAGTCCATCCAAGGAGGTGTTCCCTATGTGGCAAACTGAAACCAAGTGCAACATAAATGAACTGGTGCAAAAGAGGGTTGGCTTGATCCATCATGCCAACCTGCAAACAACTTCTCCAGGGACAAACAATGACAAGATCCCATTGCTTGTATGGCACCCCAATGGATCAAAATACCATCCAATAAAATCTATTAAGCAAAAGAGTGCCTGGATCCTAGTGTTCATGTTGCATCTCCCCAAACATTGGTAACAAGAAAAAATCAGCATCATATTAAATGTTGGGAAAGATGAAAACATCATACCACCATATTGGAAAATCATCCTTTCCAATGCAAACCTGAAGCTTTGAGGGCCCCTCAATCAAGATATGTAACACTCCAATGTAGGGATGAATCAAAGAGAGACTATACATCCCCAAATATTCCTTCAAGAAGTGAGACCACAATTCCACCAGTCTTTCCATTCCAATTGAAAAGTTCTCATGTGACCAATGCACACAAGGAACAAGTGTGTTATCCATGAAACTCAAGTGAAAAGGGTGAGGATCCCATGTCCTAAAATGCTGCTCCAAAAGAGAGTAAGTTGTATCAAAATCATTCATATTCATGTTTCCCTCAAATAACGAGGTATCATGGTCTCTATGGAACTCAACAGGTGCTTCCCTCTTCATCCAATGGCTCAACTCTCTGCCATTAATCCAAGGGTGAAAACCTCCATCAATTGACCCACACATTGAAGGTAAGTGTAGATCCGATGCCTTCTTGTCAAAAATGGATGCACACACATGCCTTCTTTTCTGCTTGTAAATCATAGAAAAATCAGCAATATTAAAAGCAATTTTCTTGCAACAAGACATAAAACTTTTACCTTCTAGATTTTCCTCTTTAGTGATTCCTCTATCCAACCATCTAGTGGATGAATCAGAGATATTCATTTTTTATTTATATTATCTACAATCAGCCATCTCTTATACAATAGGTTCTATCTCCCATAGGGACAAATCATGATCCCCCTATTGTACATGTGACACAAACCAAAAAAAATTCTTCACCCAATGTTCATTCCCCATTGGTGTTGTTGAATCTAGGAAATGTGGGAAAGAACTGTGAACCTTCTTTGCATGTCTGCAACCTTCAGTAACCAGACTTATGGCTGCAAATTTATCATTATTGGTTGACCCAAATTTGGTGCTCTCATCCCAATCATATGTGTCAGACAACCCTTCACCGGTGCAAGCAATTCTAGTACATCTTTTATCCTCTATTTATGTGATATTTTTATCTACCCAATCCATGAATAGATGATCATATTTGATTGTTGATTCACTTGGAATGTCCTCAGCCATATTTACCATAGCTAAGAAGTCCTCTATGCCATTCTGCATACCAACAGGTGCTTGGCCAAAATAATATTCATCGGGGCTCTTCATAAACACATGCAAATCTACTCCTCTTTCATGGTTGTCCTCCAAATGAGGTCCCTCCATTTCCTTCCATGCAACATGAAAGGTGTGATGCCTTCAAATCCTTTTGAAGTCAACATATCTTCAACTTTGAATATTGAAGGGATCTTTGTGCAATCTTTAATAAGTCATTAGTGATCTCCAACTTATTAGTGAGCCTTTCTAATACTTCTTCTTCCTTCTTAACTGCACAGTGATACATTTCAGCCATTATGAGGAGATGATATCTGTCAGATAGTAGGTTCATATAGCTCTCCTTCATATTGGCCATGCCTTCTTTCAATGCTATGCACTCCTCTATAAAGGCTTCTCCTTCCATCTCTCCTCCAGAAGCTTTCCAACAACATTTGGCCACCGAGGCATTGATGTCAACAAGGTTTTTCAGGACTGCCGTAAGCTTCTCTCTATCCTCCTTTAGTGATCCACTCAAATTATGTGGCTCACAAAGAAGATCCTCCACCAAGGTTTATTCTTCTAATAGCTGACATATAGGACCATTTTTCTTGTGGCATGGATCCACAACACAAAACTCATTCTCAGCATAGAAGTCAGCCTTTGGATTTTCTGCAAAATCACTTCCATGATGTGAAGTGGAGGGTATCTCTAAAGGCTGGAATGACATGTGATCTATACAAAAATCAGAAAGCATATTATTCCTTGGAATTTCAGCTTCATCATGCTATAAGAGAGTCCAAAATTATGAATTGTGTCCATCCCTTTGCATCAGATTTTTCTCCTTCAAATTTCCTAGATCACATCCAGCTAGTGGGGGCTTGTCTTCCACTTCCTTAGAGAATTCATATATGGTATTTATTCTTCTTTTGGATATGATCCAAAAGATACCTTATCACCATTGACAACATCACATTTCTTTGCATCGATTTTTTGTTCACCAACGGAGAGACTAGGAGTAAATTCATCTCTCTCACAATTGTCCTTCATCTTCCAGTCCTTAGATGCAAGTGAAGTCTTTCCATCCTCCCATGGATTAGATGGTTGAAGGTGTACACGGCTGCTGAAAAAATCAGAACTTTTATCATTTATTTTATTCACCTAATCCTCTTTATGTACAGATACTTTGGTGGCCTGCTCCACCAAATTTTCTGGTTCACACATGAGCGGTGTGGCCTTGTTTTCTTCTTCATTCTGTGGCTTAGGAGGTGACTGTAAATATGATTTGTGTACCTATTTTGGATCTGATCCAAAATATGTATCACCACCTATACATGATCCAAAACCTTGAACAATGATCCGGAGATCACCCACCAAGAAACTTGAAGTGCATTCATCTTCAACTTCTTCTCTTATGCAACCACATTATGGTGATTTTCACTTCACTTCATGGATATTTGCCTCTTCCTCATTTCTATTCTCCTCCAAGAAAATTGAGAATTTTTCATATTTAGTGGTACTCATGTCACAATATTCAAAAGCTCTATTTGAAGAAAAACCAAACAAACTCTTAAATCTTGAATATGCAAACGGCTTTGAGGAATCTTCACCTTTGGTTCCTTCTTCTTCTTCTTTTCTCAGAGAGGTGGAACAACTCGGTTCCTCTATGGATGGCTTGCTGATCTTGAAAGAATGCTCATATTAATGCTTGAGCCTGAATCCATACTTGAAATAAATATAATCTCCAAAATAAAGGTTTGCACAAATATTCCTACCCAAAGCTAGATAGTCCTCATAGCAGTGAGGCATGTTCTCACATGCTTCAATGATCTTTTTCAAGTTTTTCTTAACCATTGGGGAATTAGATCTGATATCTTCCCCATCTGATGTCCAATAGTCTTCATCGTATTCATGTTTTAGTATGCCTCCATCAACATATAGGATTTCTACTTCTTGATATCTTCTGCAGTATTCTTCATACTGCTCCTCATAGTCATCCTCATAGTATGACATTGCTGCAAATTTCTTCACTAAGAGATTTCTTCCCATGGGATGATCCAAGGAAAGAGCTCTGATACCACTGTAATATACCTGATCTGATGTATAGATTATAATATTAACTTGCTGCAATTTTTAAATTAAATTTCTGCTAATACTCTTGCAAACATTCAGTAAATTATTGACTGGGAAATTTAGGTATTTCACTGGGATAAATTACAAACAAAGGGAGAGGGAAGTGGGAAGAAAAAAAATATATTCTAGATAGATAATTTCCTCTTCCCTAACACATTTATATCTAGTTCCATTTAGGTGTCATAATTCGCTATGCAGAAACCTACTTCCACGCTTATGGGCAACCAAAACGTGAAACTAGGAAGACTAGTTCAGTATTTTTCAACCATGGGATTTGGGAAACTTGCAGAGGTTTTTCAAGCCTTAAAATAGCATAAAAAATGGGTTTGGACAGTTTGTAGCAGATATGGAAGGTTTTTGGGAGTTTTGGAAGAACTTGGGTTTTTTTGGCAATTTTGGCCTCTTGGGATTCTGCGCAATGGGGCATCCCAAAACCCAGTATATATTCAACGAATGTCTGATAATGGATAATGGATAGATAGGTATGTATTTCAGTGATATGAATTAACTTATAGAATAAAAAATTACCGAGTATAACTCTCTGAAATTAAAGAACAGGTAGACTAGTAAAAAATAGCTAGTAATCTAGCAAGGGTGTGCAAATAAGCTTGAATTTTGGAACATAAACGTATCAGACCCAATAATTTAATTTGAAAGAGCCTAATACATCATATTACATCATATCAGACCATCCAAACTCATTCTCATGGGCCTGACTCAATTATTATTGCAGTGAGAGGCTCAAATCCGTCATTTTGATGACTAGTTAAGCGTATACATATAAAACTGAGTATGCAGACTTAAGGGACAGTAATATTTAGAATTGAAAGAGAGAAATAAATTATTTATCAATGGCATATATCAGATATTAAAAGAATCGTTGACCATTACATCAATGGGCTCACAATGATATATGGGAGGCCCAAAACATGACCCAGGAAGGGCTAAGAGCATAGGTGAAGCATGGGATTCACTGGAGCTCAACCTGAACATGATGGAGGCTGCAAAATATCTCTGAGATTATTTCAATGGTTGTACTCAAGTGCTCCATACCTACAATAGAAGAGAATATGACTGAAGGAGAGGGGAAGGGATAGTCTGGGGCTCATCTCCTCGGGCTCTTAGGTGCATCACTCAGGAAATAATGCTCACATAGCATCAAGAAATAAAATCATCAACCAAACTAGAAAAATATGTGAAAGGGAGTTGGAATACCTCTTTTATAGAATTAATGTTGACCTGTTCAACAAGTTACTTGGCTTGGTGACCTGTGAGAATAGGTCACCCATGAGTGGACATACTTTCCTTGCTTTGGCTTTCCTTCTTTTTCCTCTTTCTTTGACTTTCCTTCTTTTCTAACTTTCTTTTTTTTCTAAACTTTCTTGATTTTCTTACTTTCCTGCCTTTCCTGTTTTATCCTGCTTTCTGGATTTATGCTGCTTTTCCTGAAATATTCCTCTTTTCTGATTTTTGGCATCATTTTTGGACTCTAGTGCTTACTTGACTTCTACTCCAAGTAATTCCTCCAACCTTATCAACTAATTCAAATTGGTGGGCAAATTTCTCCATTTATTCAGCATAAAAAAATAAAAATATTAATTGCACTAATAATATTAAATGCTCCATAATTATTTACTCCTAGTGGGTAGAAACTATGGATAAATTTAAATGCACACTCCAAATTAATTAATTGCCTCATATTAACCCCTCATTAATCATTTAATTCAATCGGTCACTAGGATCCATGGGGTTCGATCTGCTTCATGGTGCTGTCAAAATGGGAACATGACACTTCTCAACGTCTATTTGGTTCTTACCTATTTAAGCCAACCATACTCTTTTCTTACCATGATTAACTTGTTTTCATTGATTCCCTGAATATGGGTGGAGTGTACACCTGAAACGTCGGTTGCTAAACTACATATATAGTGAAAATCCAAAAGCATTAAAGCTACATCTACCCACTATGAAAGAATACATTCTCATATACTCTTTCTACCGAGAGGGCACCCCTAATATGGGTTATGCTGCCACTAGGGTGAAGGAAACACCTACACGCTTCTATCTCTCATCCTATGAATCGTTATTCTCTCTATGCTTATCCAAATTCTCATATAGATCTCTATAGGGATCTCACTTGGCCATCACATTCTTGGCTCCTGCAATATCTGCCCCACACAACACCCTTATGGGTTCAGGCATGTCATTCACCAATCCATGATTCTCTTGGGAGATCCATCTTTCTAGGTACTTCCAGTGTGTGCATAGAAGGAAACCAACCTGCTATGCTAATGGAGAACCACATGTTGATCCAGAAGGATATCGGTGGCCACCTACCCATTCCACTGGCTCAAAACAATTTCCTTAGTTTGGCAATTTTTTGGGTCAAAGGACTACTCTATATGGATATCAGTGTTCACCCACCTATTCCACGAGCTCAAGATAATTTTTCCAATTTGGCTGTTTTTTATGGATTTTCATGTCAAAAACTTCTGGGGCCATTTTGATGCCCCAAACTGTGTTTTTTTGTGACATCACAATCCTAAATATTCAAAGGCACTTTTGGATAGGTGGATTGTGTACCTCTCAGCTAGACCTTTCCAATATGACACTAAGTGCCTTAAACGAAAATTGCATGTAGAAGTTATGACCCCAAGAAGTTGACACCTCAACTAACCATCTCAGGGCTTGTTGGTACCAAAAACTTCCCTATTAAAATTTTCATCTTTCGGCAGTGAAATGGCTAGATTTCACAAAGAAGGTGTTGTGGTAAATTCTCGAGGATCTAAGTTTATCAATACTATTTGGTATAGGTAGATTCTTTGTTAAATTTAGAAAAAATATTGGTCTTCTAAGTCTTATTCACTCCCAGGATTATGCATCATTTCTTGTTTTTTTTTATCAAAATATTAGTGTGTGTGTCAATGGATCTAACCTCCAAGTCTAGGCATAGTTTAATAGTCGCAACATGTCACTAAGATTCGAGAGGTAAGTGCAAAGGAGTATTTGTATGTAAAAGTAGTAGCGGGCCCAAGGATGGAGGTTCTGATCTTGAATTCTCCAACATTCCCGACATCAGAATTCAAAATTTAGAACCATTTAGTAGGTCCAGAGCAGAGCATTCCCAATATGATTATCCCGAAATCAAAAGTTGGGAGTCGGAAGTTGGTAGAGGTATGATAATCCAAATTAAATATCATGTCGACCCTAATTTTAGTACGTAGGAAGTTGAAAGTTGGGAATGGAAGAACATCATATCCCAATGACCCTTCTGACATACTGATCCTAATTTCAGAAATGCCAGGAAGGTTAAGTACAACCAAGTCAGAAAGGAAGAAATGGATCAAGAATGAAGCAATTTTTACAGAAAATATACAACGATATCAACTCCACATTATTTAAAAATCAAAGATTAAATCCAAATTTAGTGTAAAGTATTGACATTCTTTAAAGCTTGGTTTCCAGCCTCAGTACTTATCAACACCAACTACTTGTTCAAAAACGAAGGAAGAATAAAGACAAAGTTTGATCAAAGAAGCTTCCATGAGAGTTACAGAGCATTGACAAGTTATCTCAAAAGATATGCATTACTCTCATATTTACAGGGCATGAAATTAAATCAATCCTAGATTTTAGGGATGCGTTTTTGCATTTAAGAATGTAGTTGTCATTCCACCAAGAAGTTACAAATTTTGAGGATGACTAGTATACATATGGAAGAAAAACTGAAAAAAAAAAAAACTCCAAATCACAAATTTTAAGGCATTCGATTTCAGTTGTCCCAAATTTCTTGCAAGAGATCATTGATTGATTCTATTTTTAGATTTCTTGCTAAATTTTTATTAAAAAATACTTGTAACAACTCTTATCCTGTAATGGCTATAAATTGGATCATTCGTAACGTAATAGGGGTTCAGTTTTGGGTTTTTGGGATAGACTGTTATAGTCTTATTTTGTATGTAGAAACTCTATTTTTAGATGTCTGTATTTCATGACCAAAGAATCCAATAAATGTAATGTTCTGTATGTGTTATCTTATGAGCATTTATCTTCTTCTTCTATTTGGATGTGATGGTTATAGTGTAGTATACGCTATATTTCTAAGTTGTAGAATCCAAAAATGGTGAAGGATTCATTGTGGATGGCCTATTCTCTCTGTGTTGTATTCAAATAGTTTTGTTCTAGTCAGAAATAGTTTCTTATTAAGATAATTTTGCATTTGTGGATCTCTCATTCAATCATGATGAACGGATGATATATTCATAATTATGTTTCTCTTTCATGTTCATTCTAAGTATCTAAGCATTGTATTTAGCGACCTTCTCTTTATGGATATAGTATATGAACCAGAGATTTTCTCATGAGATGGTAATCCAAACCTGGTCTACCTGATCCACCAATCAACCAACCAAATTTATCATTATTGAGGTGCCTAAATTTTGTGCCTTTGCAGTCAAGTGAAAACTTTAGGACTGACAGGGCCTACAAACAATTTTATGGTTCACTTCCTAGGGTTATGTTTTTTATGTTTAGGGTTTTTCTCCTCATTCTTATGATAAAAAGGGCCTTTAGCCTACTTTTCTAACCAGCTTGTGATGAATGAGTGTAGATGCCACATCTCTTCTCAGAGCTAAAGCTACCACCATTCTAGTTGCTTTTATTTTATAGTTGTTTCTATTTCATTTAGTTAATAGAATTTGAGTTTACTATATCACTATGTTTCTTAAATTATATCTATTTTTTGTTCTATATATGGTCTTTCATTTTGTTCTCACATAAATCCGGATAAGTGGTAGCAGAGAAATCTTCTCTTTGTTGTCTCTCAGTGCATGTCCCCAACGATATATGGATATCGAGAGTTGGGTCTTGAACTTGTTGAGCTTGAGAGATACCTCCCTGAGTGGCTGAAACCACCTCCCATGGATGAGGAAAATAGAGATGACAGAGAAAGAGATCACATCAAGTTGTTGCTTATTGGAGTAGGGTCCCGCAGCTATAGAAGAAGCTGCTATTTTGACGAACAGACAGTTTTGGCAGAGATATAAGAGGCAGAGCTACAGAACTGAAGCAGGTTTCTAGCTATAGGTCAGAGCTGGAAACCATGACTAGAAGACAGAGAAGTCAAGGAAGACATAGGTACCTGAGCGGCTGAGAAGAGAGAGCTCACCCACTGCATTGAAGGTAGCGGCGGAAGACAGGAGGGCTCAGCTACCCTCATAAAGGAAAAGGAGCAACGAGGTCGAGGTATTGAAGACAAAGGAAAACCAGGGAAGCAGCGCCGGTACCCATGGTCAACGCTGGGAAGCATGGAAGACTGTAGGAAGCTGTGGTGAAGGGAAGCGATGCATAGTACCCATGGTCAGTGCCGGGAAGCATGGAAGACTGCAGAGAGCTATGGTGTGACGGATAGCGGCTACCTCAATGTACAGATACGCCGACTGTCACTAGTTAGGGTTTGGGTTACTGTTGGGACAGGCCCACAGTGTTAAACAGTCACTAGTCGCAGTGTTAAACAGTCTGATATGTTGAGTCCTGCAAGTCGACACGAACAACGCTAAGTGCGCTGAGCCGCGGGAGTAGGATATCGTAGAGAGGCGATACCGCATCGGCAGAGGAGCTGCGGTGCGCGATACCGTAGGTTGAGGACTTAGCGTTGGAGAGGAAGTTACGTGTCGCCTGGTGCGCGATGAGGCGACAAGGCTGGGGTCATCACGGGTCAGTGGAAGTTGCGTGACGTGAAAAGGGACCACGCAATAGGGAGAGAGAGATCTCGCAGTCAAAAGAGCTGCGAGTCGAGGAGATCGCGCGACGTGAGCAGAAGGGTCGCATGACACGCAGAGAAAGAGGCCTCGCGGCTAGAAGAGCAGCGAGTCGCACGTAGGATGCCACAGAACCTGGTCCAAGACACTTGAGTCCTTGGCCAACCCATTAGAATCACTTCGGGTGAGACTTCAGGCCGCTTCGCGGTCTGTCGTCGAAAGGGCCAGTGAGCTAGGGGTGTTGTTGGTTAAACACAGTAAACCCGGGTCTGCCCATGATAGCCAACAAATGGTTCCATTGCCGACTTTGAACAAATAGAGCATTGATGTTCTGGTGGCGCCCTACTAGAGACGAACTCAACGAGTGGGTTTGGTCTAACCAGAAAGAGTTTGCTGAACGAGAGAACATGAGTCCTAAACTGAACACAGAGGCCTGGTTACAAAAACATATCATTACAGACATCCATGCAATATTTTTTGCGACATTTGGAAACGAGCTTTACGACTGGTTATCAAAGTTAACTGATACAGGCATATTCAAAAAGAAAAGAGACATTGTCTGGACACTGGAGCTGATTCAGACTGTGAAGAACCTTGATAATCCTATCACTAGGGCAGTAGACTTCTGGCTTGCGAGTTTGCTAGAAGGCTTCCTCACAGAGTTTGCAGTTAACCAGATGAAAAGCTTCAGCGAGGCTGAGTGCTATTTCTTCAAAAGATATCGTGGTAAGTACCTAAGATCTTTAAACTTGTCCATTAAGATGCTATTACATGAAAAAGGAACAATGGATCTACTTTCAGATGAATAAGTAGAAATAGTAATGTCACAAGAGTTTGAAAGTGATTTTGATGACATTGGACGAACACGTAGTGGAAAGAAGTATAAAGTAGATTTCAGATCTCCAATATTTGAAGACAGTTCAGATAGTACTAGACAACAGAGTCATAGTAACACAAAAGGAACAGAGGGGGGTATCCCTTACCACTCTTACACCCCATTGAAATAGACCGGGACTCAGAACAATCCCATAGGAAATCCATCCAGTAGCTCACAGACAGTACCTACCACCGCCACATCACCTGCACCTACACCGCCGAGTGGTAGTAACACAGTAAATCAACATCCACCACGTAGAAATAGAATGGGGGATGATATGAAGCTACCTATATTTAAGGGAACAGGGGAAGAAGATCCAGAGTAGCATTGGTTTCTATGTGAAGCCATGTGGACCATTAAAGCAATCAACGATGATAACCTTAAACTTGTACAGTTGGTCACCACACTAAGAGATCGAGCCTTAACATGGTATATAAAGTATACCACAGTACCCAAGACACTTGTCCAGGTCAAGACCGCCATGATTAAAGAGTTTAAGAAACCTAAGTCTGAGTCACAGTGTATTACAGAACTCAAAGACATCAAGCAATTACCTACAGAGTCGGTGTGGGACTTTGATCAGAAATTCAAAGCCCTTATCAACCAAGTCAGTTTTGAGTTCGCACCGGAGCAACATAAGGAATGGTTTATTGTAGCGTTGCTCCCTCACATTAGATTGCCGTTAATGCAGCAGAAACTCCAGACGCAGGATGACGCGTTGGAGATGGCGATGAAACTAGAGGCTTCACCTCTAGCTGAAAGCAGTACAGGCATGGCAACTTTACAAAACCAGTTGGCTAATCTCACATTACAGTTGCACGAGCTTAAGAAAGGGAAAGAGGTTGCGCAAGACATATGGTGTGTAAAATGTAAAGCACAAGGCCATAGTAAAGACAACTGTCCAGTTTTTGTAGAATATATAGTGACAAGGGCTCCTAACCCCTTACCACAGACCCACGGTCCGTGGTGTGAAATATGCAAAACACGAGGAAATCTACCTCACTAGTGCCCTCTACTTCAGAAGTACGTGCAGACACCTAAGAACTTATACTGCGTCTTTTGCAAGTCTGTAGGCCATGATGAACATGACTGCAGAGCCTATGATCTCATGGTTGGAGCAAAGCAAGACTTGTACAGAGTCTAGTTAGAGACACAGGGTCCAGTAGCAGGACCACAGCATGATCCGGCTTATGGAGGCCGTGGAGGAGGATTCAGAGGACGAGGCCAAGGAGGAGGCTTTGGACGAGGAGAAGGCTTCGGCAGAGGAGAATTTTTTGGCCGTGGTCGCGGACCAGTTACTTGTTACAACTGCGGAGTTGTAGGACACTATGCTAGGGACTTTCAGAGCCCCACTACCACATGCAACTATAGTAAATCTTATGATCATACTATAGAGGAGTGTCCTACCTTGATAGCTAAGATCAGAGAACCTAAGCCAGCAGCACACCAGAACATCCAGCTTATTGCTGCTGAGCAGGAAGAGCTAGAACCAAGAGTCAATATTGTGACTCACAGCGATGTTTCTACTAGTGGGACATCGCAGGAGACTGAAAAGAACACAGGCCAGGAGTGGGTGCGCAGAGCTCCTAATAAAGCAACACCACTCAACCTACAGAAGAACAAACAGACATTTCAGGAAGCTCAGGCTTTCTTTGATGACCCTACGCAATCAGGATCGCAGGTACCGCCGTCTAGGGGCATACCGCAGCAAGCACCTTGTGGCTATAGCCTTGTACAGACATCGCAGGCTACCACATCGGGAAGATGCGATGAGGATGAGATGACAGGAAGTGTACATACCTTCCTGCGGAGTTGTCTAAAACTTGTAAGAAATGAGCAAGCTATCACAGAACTTCAGCGCATTATAGATCAGTCTCAGCCATCCTCTTCCGAGAGCAGTACACAGCATGCTGTTCATAATATTACAGGACATACAAGAATGGGAAGAGAGATGCGACTCACAGCGCATGTTGGAGAATTTGAAATGGATGAGGTGATCCTAGATCTGGGATTAGATGTAAATGTTCTGACTAAGCAGACATGGGAATAGATGGGTAGCCCTAAGTTAATCAGATCACCTATCCATCTGAGTTTAGCTAATCAGTAGCGTGTGTCACCCCTGGGTCGGTTACTACAGGTTCCAGTTGACATTGACGGAGTTCACAGCTTTGCAGACTTTGAAGTTATAGAAATCATTGGCAATAGTAGACCATATCCAGCACTATTAGGCATTGATTGGGCGATCGGTAACATGGCCGTTATCAACCTAAAGAAAAGACAAATGACCTTTGAGGACGCGCAGATCCGGGTCATCGCACCCTTGGATCCTTTTCAAGGTCCTAGATATATTGAACCTATCCGACCAGAGGAGGAGGCACGTAACATGGAGAGCCTCTATCAGATGACCACAAACCAGAGTGACTACATCAACCCAACCGCAGAAGGGAATATTAGTTGGCGATGCGACAACTCATGCGCATCAGATTCAGATGTTGGTATAGAGAACTGGCAGAACAGACTTCCCGAAGTCTCAGCGCGCAGATGCGCGTACTTGACTAAGTCACTGCGATGGATTGGCGCAGAGATCAATGAGATTCCATCGTTTCATGGTCTAACAGATATCCAGGACTTTCTCGAGTAGTTTGAACAACAGATTCCTCACGAGCAGAGGATCACAGCTATGGACCTTGCAGTACGAGCCACACCTACAAGATGGTGGTATGCACATAAAGAGAACATCGCATCATGGGATGATATTAAGAGATTCATGGCAATCAGATTTTCTAACGAAAGAGAGTATGTATAGCAGAAATACACAGGAGAGAGTGACCCCAGATCACACATTCAGACATGTGAACAGAATTGGTCGGACATTCCCGAGGATGAATGGGTTCACCGATTCATTCATACTTTGGATACAGTTCCAAGGAACTGGTATACAGAGACTGAACTACGTAAGGGAACCACTACATGGCCCCTTATGATAGACAGCTTCCTACTCACCTTCGCTTTTGAATCTGAGTATCCAAGTGTTGATCAGGCCCTACAAGCAATAAAGAGTAAGATATTTGAGGATTGTACCATAGCAGTGTCAGCTCAACCTGAGTGGGCTATCTAGCTGAAAGAGGTGTTAGAGTGTTATAATTTTGCATCTGAACCAGAGGCGGAGGATGAGGATCCTCGCAACACCAACATCCCTGAGTCAGAAGGCACTCTCGATGTTGAGGGACCACAGTTAGAAACTCCAGCAATTACAGAACCCATCAAGATAAAAAAAATCAATATTGGCACAGACACAGAACCTAAGTTTGCCTCTATTGGAGACTATTGGAACGATGAAACAGTAGCACAGATTGCAGACTTGTTACATGACTATCAGGACCTATTTCCCATCAAGTTCACAGAGATGAAGGGAATAGTCGGAGACCTGGGAGTCATGAGGATACCATTGAAGGAGGATGCTAGACCAGTGAAACAACGTCCATATAGACTAAATCCGCGCTACAAAGAAAAAGTAAAGGATGAGATTGATAAGATGCTAGCAGCAGGCATCATTGAGCCTGTAGAAGAAAGCAAATGGGTTAGCCCCATGGTTGTACAAGAGAAGAAAACCAAAGGAGACATCAGGATCTGTGTCGATTTGCACAAGCTCAATGATGCATCGCTTCACGATCCATTTCCGACACCGTTCACTGATGAGGTATTAGACAACATGGGAGGACAGGAGGTCTACTCCTTCACTGATGGCTTTTCAAGCTATCATCAGATCAGAATCCATCCAGAAGATCGATCTAAGACCACCTTTGCAACAGAATGGGGCTCATTCCAGTATACGCACATAGGAGATACACATCAATGACCTGCTTCAACCCTACCAGGAGCAAATCACTAAGTTAGTCGATACGGTTGAGCAGAAAGTGAGGGAGTTCACTACCATTAGAGAGGAAACTGATGCAATAGAAGACACCAATATTAGTCAAGCTTTGCTTGACTCGGCACGAGAGCGTGTTGCAGCAATGTAGGACGAAGTCGTAGGACTTCACGACAAGTTGCAACGGACTTCGCAAGAAGCCAGGGAGAAGCTATAGTAGGAGAAGCCCGCTGGTAGTGGCTCGGGGGCGAGCCACAAGTAAGTGTTAGGGGACTGTTGGAGTAGGGTCCCGCAGCGATAGAAGAAGCTGCTATTTTGACGAACAGACAGTTTTGGCGGAGATATAAGAGGTAGAGCTACGACACTGAAGCAGGTTTCTAGCTACTGGTCAAAGCTAGAAACCATGACGTAGAAGACAGAGAAGTCAAGGAATACATCGGTACCTGAGCGACTGAGAAGAGAGAGCTCACCCACTACATTGAAGGCAGTGGTGGAAGACAGGAGGGCTCAGCTACCCTCATAAAGGAAAAGGAGCAACGAGGCCGAGGTATTGAAGACAAAGGACAGCCAGGGAAGCAACGCCGGTACCCATGGTCAGCGCTGGGAAGCATGGAAGACTGCAGGAAGCTGTGGTGAAGGGAAGCGGTGCATAGTACCCATGGTCAGCGCCAGGAAGCATGGAAGACTGCAGAGAGTTGTGGTGTGACAGATAGCGGCTACCTCAATGTACAGATACGCCAACTGTCACTATTTAGGGTTTGGGTTACTGTTGGGACAGGCCCACAGTGTTGTAATGGCGAGACCTTCGGGCCGCCTATAAATGGATGTATTTTGTATTGTAAAAGGTTGGAATTTTGGGCATTTTATGCCATCCAGCTAGTCAGATCATCAGTAGTCTGTTAGCTTACTGTTATTTTGTATTGTAACAATCCATAGGGATTGACAGAGAGGGAAGAGTATATTGTAAGAGAGACAATATAGAGATAGAAAAGAGATCTAAGATAGAAGATCTCAAGCTGCATATGCGGTGCAGCAGAACTGTGTTTACCTTCCCCTGAGCTATAATAGAAACACAGTTCTGTGGATGTAACTTCCATCCTGGAGGTGAACCACGTTAAAATCAAGTGTTATGCGATTGATTCATGTGTTGTGTTTATTTGTTGCATCTGTTAGTTATTATATGAGCCTTGTTTACAGTTGAATGTATGAATGCGTCGTTTGGTTAACAGTAATATAGAAGGATAACATAAGTTGAAGTATTTGGCATGTTGTATGTGGGTTCATTTATGCTTTGCTTGAACAGCCACTAGTCGTAATGTTAAACAGTCTGATATGTTGAGTCCTGCAAGTTGACACGAACAAGGCTAAGTGCGCTGAGCCGCGGGAGTAGGATATCGCAGAGAGGCGATACCGCACCGGTAGAGGAGCTGCGATGCGCGATACTGTAGGTTGAGGACTTAGCATTGGAGAGGAAGTTACGTGTCGCCTGGTGTGCGGGGAGGAGACAAGGCTGGGGTCATCATGGGTCAGTGGAAGTTGCGCGACACAGAAAGGGACCGCGCAACAGGGAGAGAGAGATCTCGCGGTCAGAAGAGCAGCGAGTCAAGGAGATCGTGCGACGCGAGCAGAAGGGTCGTGCGATGCGCAGAGAAAGAGGCCTCGCGGCTAGCAGAGTAGCGAGTCGCACGTAGGATCCCACAGAACCTGGTCCAAGACGCTTGAGTCCTTGGCCAACCCATTAGAATCACTTCGGGTGAGACTTCAGGCCGCTTTGCGGTCTGTCACCGAAAGGGCCAGTGAGCTAGGGGTGTTGTTGGTTAAACACAGTAAACTCGGGTCTGTCCATGATAGCCAACATTGCTCAAATAATCCCTTGTGCAACAAAGGAATGATATGATAGACAATTTCTCCTAGATCCTTCGATGAATGCAAACTGCAAGAGGGATATTCAAGCAATCACTTCAGAGGATCCACACCCTTCACATTACAAGTTAACTTTGATCTCCCTTATTTGAAGGCCAAATCGATGCCAATTCCCTAGATAAATGGTTGAGTATGCTAGAAGGGTATTTCTCTGTCCACGATTTTTATGACAAGGAAAAGATCACCTTTACGCTTTTTAAGGATATCCCTTGTGTCAAAATTGGTGGGAAACTTATTGTGAGTAAAACTTAATAGAGGAGGGGAATGTTTGAGACCAACCCCACTTGGGATTCTTTTATAGATTTCGTTAAGGAACAATATTATCCTTTGGGAAACTATGACAACCAATACATGATATGGACCACACTATGTTAAGAGAGGGACCAAATAGTGTCAGATTACACCAACAATTTTCATACCTTTGTGCACAAAGCTGGGTATGAGAGACTCTGAGAGACACTTGGTTATAAAAGATCATAGTGGCCTACATTGGTACATCTAAACAAAGATGGAATTCCTGGACATATCTTCACTGAGAGACGCTTATCATTATTCTATCAAAATTGAGAAAAAAATTCAGCAAAAGAATAAGTGGGATTTTGGGCCTACAAATCTGTCGTAATGGAAGCATGGAAAAGGAAACCCATAGTCACAAAACAAAGTACAACACAAGGATAACCAACATCAATATGACTCGTCCAAGAAGGGTAATGAGAAGGTTGAGAAGGACACTGGAAAGTGGTGCAAGTTCCATAAAATTCATTGGCACAACATTGATGGATGTCACTCAAAATAGTCATTGGGCATGGCCAAGATCAAAGATTTTGAATCAGATACTGGTTATGATTCTGATTAACAACCTAACGTCATAGTCGAAGACAAGGGGAAACAAAACATTGATTTAGAACCTAGTGTCACTGTCACCACCAAACAAATTCAACTAGAGGAAACATAAGGGTCAAAGGTGGACGAGCTCCTCTTCCACTCACAAATGTGGGTGAAGGGAACCCTCCTACATTTTGTTGTTGACAACAATAGCCAAAAGACTGATCTTTGTAGAATTCATCAAGAGATTGGAGCTAGCCAAAAGAATATGATCTTAGAAATGATAAACATGATAAATATTATACACGTGATACACACTGATACACACTGACTTATATGCTTGCAATATAACAAATATAAATCATATAACCCTGAACTACAAAATCTATAACAAATAATGATTATTAACTCTTAATTCCTCGCTATTATATCCCATCATATAACCCATAATCCATATAATCTATATAAAATCTTATTCATATAGCCATAACCCTTAACTATAATTAATGCAACAGTCTAAATGTTAGACGTTTTTTACCTTTTCCAAGTTTTTTTTATGGTTTGTTTTTTACACAATATGGAAGAAATTTTAGATTAATTCTTGAAAAATCATATGATAGTTGTTAAACTTGGATAATTTGGGTGCCCTTAAGGGTATCTTAGGACGATGAATCCATTTATGCATTCAAAAACATGATTTGAATACTTTAAAATTTAGATTTTGGAAAAAAAAATCATTGGATTTTTATTTAAAATTATCACAAAGTCCAAAACGCCTAACAAATAGACTACTCCATTATTAATTATAATCAAAACCCCTTAAAGTCCTTAACACATACAATCCTTAATGTTAATACCCCCTACTCTCTATAAAACACAATTCCTAGTTCAAAGCTATGATTTTGAGTGCACATAATCTCAAATTAAATATTGTTTTTAAATATTAAGAATCATTTATCACTTATGTGCTATTGATATGGAAAACTTATGTATAATTATAATTCAATAATGGTAAACTTGTAATGTTGAGTGCATATAATCTCAAAATAAATTATGTTATTTTTACCAATATTTTAAACCATTTATTATTTGTATATATTTTTTTATATATAATATAAATTTTATTGATATACTTTTATTTCAAAATGGTGGTTTACCGTCTGTTAGAGGGATAATAAATGGTTCACCATTTGTTAGAGGGCTACATCCACATCCACCAGAAAATATGCCAACACATGTTATTCCAGAGAATCAATGTATGACTAGATTTACATAATCCATTCAATCATTACATAGGGGCTCAACAAGAGCATCATGTCACTTACAAGAATTGAACTTGGGTGGAAAGGGTAACAATCATTCCTCCCAACCACTCAAACTACATCCAATGAACTTATTGATATAATTTTATACTCGTTAATATCAATTGATTTGAAATTTTATATTAATTAAAATTCATTAATGATAAAATTATTTACATTTAATCTTAATATATATTATTATTTTTTCTTAATTTTAGAAGTCTTTTGATTTGAAAGCTTATATTAATCATAATTTATCAATGATAAAGATTCCCTTGTAAGTGTAATTAATACGTAAATGAACTACACATTTCTAATTAATATTAAAATTCATTTATTGCTTATATACTTTTTTATTATATATTTTAAGATTATTTACATATTTATGCACATAGAATTTGTTATGCATAGATCATTCAAATTTTAAATCTAGTCAATCTACATAATTAGTATAAATTATTATTTCCCTATTGTTAGAAGTTAATATTAAATGTCAACACATATATGATACACACCAACATATATCTTTTCAATATCGATACATATATGATGCCACAATACTTCTAAAATTTTATACTAAATATGCAATGAAATATAAATACCTTTAACTAAAATAAAATTCTTTTTCAATTAATCCTTCCCTACAATCACAAAACACTTGATATAAACACAGATTATGCATCAAATTGATTGTTAACAAACTAATTGTTTAAAAACATACGGTAATTAAATTTCCATTCCCACTGTCATAAGATGAAAAAACTATATAATTAGAGAATTAAAATGATACATCAACAATATAAATGATGAAAAAAAAACATTTACATATCACTCTTTGTTGCCATTGCCTTGATTATATTCCTCGCTTGGCATGATAGAACAATTGTTCTCAAAAATATGTTTTGATCTAGGGTCGTGTCTTAATACAAACCACCAATCCCTATCCAACACATCAGGGTAAAAAAACACTTGGTTGGAGTATTTTGAGAAAACATAAGGATCCTTAGTTTCATCCCACATCATTCTAGAGTTGATACATATCAACCCACTATCATGATATTCCTTTGCATTATTTTGGTCGAAGGTGTCCCACTACTTGCACTTGAAAATAACACATTGGAAAGATTAGAAGTCCACTTGAATGATCTGTTGTACATTTTATATGTAATCTAACTTCCCCCTATTAGTTTATTTCAAAGAGGAAACTTGTGTTGTTTATATTGTCAATCTCGAAGTACGTTTCGGACTCTGTAGTTGAGTCCATCTTCAGGAGAAAGGATATCTCACTAGAATGTGATGCTATGTTCATTTTATAAATAGTGAACTAAGGCAAAAATATTTTATTTGATATTCATCAAGTCATATTATTATTTTTTCTTAGTTTGTGTATCACAGGTTTCCAAGTTTTGTTCAATATCAGCTCATCGTCTTGTTGAAATTTTTATGATGTTTCTCTATTTCTATTGCTTCTTGGATGCGTCTTTTGTTGTAATTGTCTTCTATTGCAATGAATTTCACATCTTCTATACATATGTGGTGATTGGTTTTCCAAGAATGTTTGACAATTGCTAACTTCTTTACTCTTGCATGCCTTATGTCAGCGCAATGCTCTTTGATTCTAATTTTTATTGCAAGCCCGGTTTCCCCGATGTATATTTCACCACACGAGCAAGGAATTGAGTAGATGCCCTTTTTCAACGTTGGATCGATGGGATCTTTTGTTTTATCAAGCAGATGTCTCAAGGAATTCGGAGGGGAGAAGACAGTTTTGATTTCCTTTCGTTTGAGGATTTTTGTTATTTTATCAGTTGTCCCTTGAATGTAAGGGAGAAAATCCTTTCTTGCGTGATACCCTTGGTCCTTAGCCCTTGTTTTTTGTGCTTTTTAGAAATCTATCTTTATGTATTTTTGTTCATAACCATTCTCTTGTAATACCCTGGAGAGACATGATAGTTCTCCTTTAAGATGCTCTGTATCAGAGATCCTTACTGCTCTTGTAACAAGAGTGTTAAGGATTCCAATATTCTGTGATGGGTGATGCTGAGATTTAGTGTGAAAATATCTATCAATATGTGTTTTCTTCCGGTACACTTGGTGCGATAGAGATCCATTCGTATTTTTTGTTATCAAGACGTCAAGGAAGGGAAGTTTTTTGTTTTCTTGGACCTCCATAGTGAACTTAATGTGTTCCGACTGGTTATTTAAGTGTGCCAGGAACTTGTCATGATTTTCTCTTCGATGTGGCCAAATTATGTACTTGGTATCATCCACGAATCTCTTCCAGTCTCTTGGTTTTAGGGGGGAGGATTCAACAGCCCTTTTCTCAAGGTATTCCATGTATAGATTAACCACTATCAGAGAGAGTGGGGATCCCATGGAAACACCGTCAATTTGCTCATATATCTCTCCTCGAAAAGAGAAATATGTTGAGTTTAGGAAAATATCAACCAATTTATATATTTCCTCATTTGTAATTTATCATATAGCCCTAATCACGTCTTTGACTAGAACTTTGGTATAAAGAGAGATGACCTAAAAGCTTACCAATATGTCGTTTTCATTCAATTGTAGGTCTTTTATGCCATTGACGAAGTGTGATGAATCTTTGATAAATGAGAAAGTATGGTTGACCAATGGCTTGAGGGTTTTCGCTAGGAATTTTGATAATTGGTACGTGGCTGATCCAACGGTGTTTACGATTGGCCTCAAAGGAATCCCATCCTTGTGTATTTTTGGTAGGTCGTATATCCTTGGGATGATCAGATTCTTTGGGGTTAGTTTTCTTTGTTGTTCTTCGATTAGCGTGGAGTCATCGATATCTCTTTTAACCTCTCTCATAATCCTTGTGCTCGGGTCTTTGTTCAGCTTTCTATAGTTGCCTCCCAACGTTAGATACTCTCCCATTTTGGCAAGGTAATCGCAGGTGTTCATGATTATTGTGGTGTTTCCCTTATCTGTTTTCATTATGATAATGTTGTTGTTTGTTTTTATATTTTTCAGAGCTGCGACTTCATTTTTACTGATGTTCTGCTTTGGAGGTTTCGCCCTTGTCAATATGAAAACGCAGTCTTGTCTTAGCTCATTGGCTTCACTTTCTGGCAATGTTGTGACTGCGTCCTCTATTGCACAGATGAGTTCTTCTATTGGAATCTTCTTGGGCGCTACAACAAAGTTAAGACCCTTTTCTAGGATCCTGTGTTCATCATCATTCAGCTCGGGATTCGATAAGTACACCACGCTTTCCTTTGGATCTTGCATACCCATTCTTTGCACCTGTTTCTACGTAAGGTCGGTATACTTCTTGTCATGTTTTGATTTCATCTCTTTGCATATTTTAGTCACTTTTTCTGATAGACCCGCCATAAGCCTCATCCAAAGGTCATGGCATATCGTTCCCGCGAGTTTTAAATGGAGGTTGACGCATTCTCTTGACGGGATATCGAGCTGATTTTTTATTTGCCTAATTTCTTTTCTAATCAAGTCCATGTTGGCGCATGAGAAAATATTAGCGTGTTTATTTCTGAGATTGTGCTTTATCTTTGCGAATGTTGGTATGATTCCACCTATTCTACATCTTTTTAGGAATGATAGCCTCTCAATTCAATGAGACAGTGTGTTGCGTTTCCTTTCCAAGAGTCTGATCTCTTGCAGTGAGTCCCCTCCATGTAGGGAGCGTATGCTTTCATTTAGGTTTACATAGGGATAATTTATTTCAAAGAGGAAACATGTGTTGTTTGTATTGTCATTCTCGACGTACGTTTCAGACTCTGTAGCTAAGTCCATCTTCAGGAGAAAGGATATCTCGTTGGGATGTGATGCTATGTTCATTTTATAAATAGTGAACTTAGGAAAAAATATTTTATTTGATATTCATCAAGTCGGCTTATTATTTTTGCTTAGTTTGTGTATCACGGGTTTCCAAGTTTCGCTCAATATCATCCCGTCGTCCCTGTTGAAGTTTTTATGATGTTTCTCTATTTCTATTGCTTCTCGAATGTGTCTTTTATGGTAATTATATTCCATCTATTAGGTTTTGATCGCAGTGGCTAGCACAACTAGATTGGTCCAACTTGAATTCCACTCCACATTCTTGTGTGGCACGACCATCATTGACATCTTTGTTTAAAAAATGATGCCCATATGCCCCCATAGATGGTAACAAATACAACTATAAAAAAAGTGAACAAATGACAGTGTCATATGTTTAACAAGCCGACCATTAATATATAAAATATAAGTGTAATAATTCAAAGGTGCATTATAAAATTAAAAATGTACACAAAGAAATTATTATTGAAATGTTGCACCCGATCCCTGTGTTTAGTGCATCCTCTTCAGTGGGAGGGTAAAAATCAGATGCACCGTATTTCTCTTTGACTTGGTTAGCAACCCAACTATTGGGATAGATCATTGTCATATTTTCTTTTAAATGACCAAGACAAGGCATGATTCTACTGTTCAACCATCTGAATTATTTCTTGTCATTGTCCCATTTCCTCCTCTTCTTTTCATACAATGTGACCCATGGTTGTGTTGCATTTTTATTGTAAAGAATGAATTTATTGATGGCATCAATTTCAGAATTTACTATTGTATTCATGAAACTAAATCAGCATATAGTGCGTATGAGATCAAATATAGATTACGAAGTTCAATGTGAATAGTTAATATATAGAAATGTGACAAAAGATAAGTGACTTACTCTTTACCATGTGCCTTTTTCTATTCATTTGGAGTGTTGGAATATTAAAAACCCACTCCATAATATTAATCCCATATAGACCATAGGATAAAAACTTTTAATTAATTTCCTAGGGGTTTAGTATAATGTTACAAGCATTAGTTGTCATCATAATGCTTATTTTGTCCACTTGAAATACACTTTCCATACTTTATCCACAAGTGCACCCTCATAGCCTTCTTTTACTCTGTTTTTGTGAGTTAAGGCACCTTTACTGCTTTATTCATGTTGTTGGCGTTTGTTTTGTACTTAGCTATAATAAAAAATTAAAAGTGTTGCCGCCTTCCACACAGTTGGGTTACGTGGCAGAAATATTCAAGCCACTCGGTGTGTCCTTGGGGGCAAGTCTCGAGTCAAGGCTGTCACCTTGTTCTTGACTCCTCCATTCATTCTAACTCCTAACGAAGCCAAGGGGGTAGACCTTATTAAATTACTCAGGCTGATTACTTAGTGTGATGGTGCTATATTGATTAAGTTGTTTAGGAGTTTTGAAATTAACCAGTGGAAACAAAAGATAACAAGATGCAAGATTTAAAGCATATAAGCACAGTAATGACACTCAATATATATATAATCGAAAGAATTGATCAAATAAATCACTAGTGCCTTAAATGGAGTCAACAGAGAAAATAATGTGCTTGCATGCGCTTGAAAGAATGTTTTGCAAATGTCTCTTGGTAGATTTTAAATTAATGTGGAATGTGAATGAATTAAATTAGGCGAAAAGGGGACTCCAGATATACCCGAGGGGTACTTGGAGTAAATCCAAAAGTGAACTTTCACGGCTACCTGCAAGGTGGTTTGTGGGCTGGAATGGAGTCTCAGAGACTGTTGTTCATAACGCACCCATCAGGGTGTGACAGAGATCGGCACCTCGAGGTCACTTTCTAGTTGTTTCCACTCCTTTCGGTATTTTGCCACCGTTTACAATTCGTTCGAGGCGTTGGATTTTCGCCTGATGGTTTGTCAATTTGGGAGGTGAAGACTAATTAATCTAGTCACTCAAGTGCTTTTGATGCAGCTTGACTGATCAGATGAATCACAGCCAAGTATAGATCATACACACTGGAGTCTTTGTTATTTTTAGTAAATTTTAAAAGAGGTGTTCTTATTAAAAACAAAACCCTCCAGGAACCTCTTTCGGTCCAAGTGGACCTCAATCAGGGAATCAAGGAGGGGTTGATTTTATTATGATTATCAAAACAATAATGAAAATGGAATCAGAGATACACAACACCAATTTTCTAATTAGTCCTACCACGCATCTCTTTCCCCTTGCGGGTCAATCGGGAAGTCGTGGGGTAAGTAGTATTATTACTTTCGAATTGAAAATATGGAATAATGCAAAATATTATCAAAGTATACAATCCTGCATGTCAATACTAAACTAGAACAGAAAAAGGTGAAACAATGCAAAAAAGTGAAACGGACGCGGATCCCCCCAGGGGGGATGGTGAATAGGCTTGAAAGAGCCTATTCGAAAAGATTTTTCTTTTTATTAGTAGCAATTAAAATATCAGAAAACTGAAATTAATCCACTTGGTCCTTATATGGAATGAGACCAAAGGTTTACAAATTGCAAAAATTTTAAATTTTGGGAAGATGGAGACCCCCTGAGGGGTTTCGAATGGTCCAAAAATGCTTTCCGGATAGCGCCACCTCCTCTTTTCTGTTACACCTACTAAAAAATAGAAATCTTATCATATTTAAATATTCCCAAAAGTACTTTGAATGAGCAAACTTTTTACCCAAAAATTCTAAGTTAAAACTAGTTTTTAAAGAAGCAGAAAAGGAACCAAGCTTTCCTTGGGATCTTGGCCTGCTTTGGGGGAAGCCAATATGAAGCACTTAAATTACTGAATATAAAATTTTAGATTATAAGGAAACAACCATGCATTCAACAAGCTCTAGATCTACTTTCACAGCCTTGAAAAATGACAATTTTCCCTAAAACTAGATCTAGAATGCTTGTAAATTTATTTTAGGAATGAAATATAGTTTATGAGCTTTAAGGCAGCAAGATCTATGTAAAATAAACTCTGAAATTGATAGATCTAAACAATTTTAAAGCTGCAAACAAGTAACCAGACTGATTTTAGAAAAATTTGGAGGAAGAGGAAAATAAGAGCATTTGTTGCTGGAAGCCTTTAAGATCAATCGTGGAGCTTTCCGGTGGAATGTCGAGGGACTATGCCTTTGAATGGTTTTGGAGAGAGTGAAGAAGCAAACTAGATCAGCATCCTCTCGAAGCTAGGAACCTACAACTGAATCCAAATACTTGCCAAAATACTTGTGAGATTCGGTTAATACATACATATAGATTTCAGAATAACATGCATATAAACTTATAAAACATGTTGAATCTAGATCTCTAAACATGCATCAAAAAGGAAAGAGATGGCCAATAAACTTATTAATAAACTCCTTTCCTATCAAGATTATAATAAACTTATTATCAATCTTAGCAATGAATCCACAAACAATCAACAAATTATGAACATAGATACAGGTTACCTCAGTGAAACATGGCGATGCTCATCCACACATACAATGACATGACACCATATTGCCTCCAAAGCTTCACTTTATTCCAATAGAAAAAGATATTACACAGTATTACAACAACAATGGCTCCTCAATCCAACTCTAACTAAATCAGAAAGGAGGCAGCCATGCTTTATTTATAAACAAAATTGAAACCGCAGCCCAGAGGGGGCACAAATCCCAAGGAGATAGACCACTGTAGTTGAAGGAGAGTCCATCAATGCCTGATCTAAAGTTGAACTGAGCTTCTACTAAGTATGAATGTCAATCGGGGGGGGTGATTGAGCTGACACATCAACCTGTTGAGTGAATCACCAACCACAAAGCTCCCAGAAGATCCCACACGTGTGGAGGAGAGAGGGAGGGTGAAATTCCCAAGATTGCATGTTGTGGTGCACTCCTAGATCAGCCCAGATCACCTCCTTCAGTCAAGGAATTGTCAGATCCAGTCAATCCCAAGCCGATGAGACTGATTTCAATCAAATCGTTTAAGAATCCATTGATCTAGGATTTTGGATTTGCTCCATTATTTATCAATTTATTAATTAAAATAATGAATAATTGATTTTTTGGGGCTTTCTGACCTGAGTGATGGAAAATCACTCAAAACTAGGAAATAGTGGGTCTATAGGTTTACTGGGTGCTCTTAGCTTGAAAATGAGCACCTACATGACTGAAACTGATTATTGAGCCCACTTTTATTACAAAACCAATTTTTCCAATTAAACTATTAAAAAATAGCCTAAGTTTTGGAAAAAATAAATTTTAATAAAAACACTGAAAAACTTTAAAAAATTAAAAAAATTAAAAAACCTCATTAGAGAGAATTTGAGGTAAAAAATGGGCCTCAAAAGGACCAAAATGTACTATAAAAATCAACCGATTACATTCTAGTAGATGACATCATCCCCCATGGTTGAGGTGGCATTGCATGAGTTAAGAATGCTTATTTGTCACATTTTCTATGGTGGATGAAAACCCATGGTTAACCAAGGTAGTGGTACAAGTACTTTTAAGTCATAGAGTGAAGTACTCACGATAAAAGTCATTTCACACTTTCTCATAAAATAATATTATTGTTATTTTCAAGTAAAGTACTCACAATTCACTTTCTCATAAAATAATATTATTGTCATTTTCAAGTAAAGTACTCATAATTCATAAAAATGTCTTTTCACATTTTTTTATAAAATAATATATTGTCATTTTCATGTTTTTTAATTTTAAATTATGTATTCACTCAATTGTATTTAATATCATAATGTCAAACTAATATATATATATATATATATATATATATTAAATATTGTACTTTTAAAATAAATTAAATTCATGAATGATATTTATATGAAAAAAATATGTAAATTATGCATATAAATTAAATTCATTTTTGTTTAATTTTATTTACAAGTTCAATACAAATAAATGCTAAAGGACATTAATTTTTTGGGAATTTACAATGAATCTTAGTCACATCATTGTAGAGTTATTTTATTAATTTTATTTATAGTCAATTTAGAAAAGTAACTCAACCATGGTTATTTATATTGTGCATAAAAAGTAGTGTAGGAGATGAGTTGTCATATATACCTACCCCATAAAACCTCTAACTCATAATATTTTAATATATCTTATATTTTTGTAGTACATCTCTTAGGAGGCCCATTTTTTACCTTAAATTCTCTCTAATGAGAGGGACTTAGACATGTTCATATGACTCGACCATGATTCCTAGAATGTTTATACATTGACACATAGACTCTAATAACCTCAATAGGCCTAAATGCCAAGCCGATCACCCCAACTTTGGAGGTATTGAGTGAAAAACTCAGAAATGATCAATTGTTTATTCAACAACCAATAATAACCAAGGGAAAAAACACCCTGGGCTGATCGGATTGACAAATAAAGTCTAAGAGATCGAGTCTTTTACATACACTATCATGCTAGAACATTTATTACAACTCCCCCAAGGGGGTATGAACATGTGATATAGTACAACAAGCACTTCCCAGAAGCACTTCCAAACGTCTTCTGAAGTCCGAACAAATCATCTTTGTCTGGTTCACCAGGCTCACTTGATAAAAACCACTAAGTACAACTTAGGTGGTAACATCTAGCTCCAACTGTGGGAGGTGTGCTCGATTTGGTCATAGGGCAAGGAGAGGATATGAGAACACCAGAATCTATGGTATATACACCTTGTAAAAACATCTCAACTTGACAAGAAAACCTCAGTAGCACAAGCTTTACATAAAAACCAAATGAACCATTAAGCTGATTTATTTAAACAAAATAAATGTAAGTAACTAATGAAAAAAATGTTTTATTATAGCTAAGTACAAAACAAAAATGCGGAAAGTAAATGCTCTTTTTCAAGGAGCTTATTTTCCTACTCTGAGCATGATATAAAAAGGGTTAAGTGTAATCATAAATCCAATGTAACCACCTAAGCATTTTATTAACATTAAAAAAAATTCCTTGTCTTTGGTTACCAACCAAAGTAAGGATACTTTATTCAGAAAATGGAAACCTGCGTGATGATCCCAAAGGGGCGGGATGGATGGAAAATCATAGGAATGAATAATGTCATCAAACTTCCTCCCAAACTGGTAAGTGCTTGCGCAGGCTACTTCTATCCATGACTAGACAGGGTTGATATACAAATCGGAATGATGAGGCATATTGACTACACCATCATACTGATCATCAAGGCTTACTGGATGATAATTCACTGTATAAGCCCCAAGTTGCTCCAAATCATGAAGAAACTCTATATGTGAAGATGATAGTTGAGACTGATATTCTACTAACTGCATGACATCTGTCTTTTCACAACACTGCTTCTCCATGTCTTCATTATTGATACCTTTGTGCGGCTCTGCATGATATGACTCTGAATGATCATATAAGAGTTTTGAATGCTGCTTTTTCATACTAGGATTTTCCCAAGTCTCCAGGTCCATGTTTCCCTCTATGGAAGTATAGTAGATTGGACTTTCACAAATTTATAAATAGACACTCCCCTTGCTAGATATAGCATAGATAGGATTCTTAATAAGATATCCACAAAAATCCCAATAGTCACCACCACCATCTATGTTAGATGTGATGGATTCCCCATTGCTGATATCAAGTTCCGATATCAAGTTTTCTTTGTCTTCATTACTAATACTGATATATGGCTCAAACTGATCATATGGATAAACTGCATGCTCCTTTTTCATATCAAAGTTTCCCAATGCCACATGGTCCATGCTCTATCCTTTAGATATGCCATAGACAAAAAAATCAACAAAACAATCAAAAGTTTATGGTTCATTATTTTCCTCTTTATTCATGTCATAGACTGGATTTTCCATGAATGTCCAGGACTCCTCATCAACATCTTTGTCTGAGATAAGGGAGTCTTCGTCACTTGTATCATGCTCCAAGTTATACTTGTCCTAATTTTCATACTCATCTTCTTCAGAGAAAAGGTCACAAGGAAGTAAAACTTCCAGACTGTCATCATTATATGGAGAGCACGTAGGAGTCCCATCATGTACATTACAGTTTTCATCATAACTTTCACTATAAGATTCTGCAATGGTTTCATCATTAGGCTTGTACTGTTTAGCTGGTGATAAAGGGTAGGCCTGGCCTACCATGTATACATGATCAGGCTCGCTTGAAGTTGTTTCCTAACTACTGAACTTAGGAAGTCCATGTTCCATGACTTTATTTGCAACATAAAAAGTGATTTTTGGTGGAATTGTTCCCAGGGTCTACACCATGGAATTACTTCTTCTACCATGTTAGCTGAGTCTAACTGGTTTGGAATCCTAGGCTCTTGCTGAGGAAATTTCTTTTGATACATCTGATTCTGCTTGGGTTGAAAGTTCCTAGGTCCATTATTCCTTTCCATTGTGATCAATCTATTATGCATGTGATTCAAATGTACAGAATGATTGGCCATTAGTTGGTTTTGACTAGTAACCAAGTTTTTTATCATGTTCGTCACCTTTTCCATGGGATCTTTAGAAGTTCCCTTTTCTTCTGATTCAACGGCTTCACCCTTTGTCTCTTTGTTGCAGGAATTGTTTCCCCTAGTGTGACCTGGAATGTTGGACTTGCCTGAAGATTGCATATTCTCTTCTATTTTCTCGGCCAATTCCTTGGTAGTTTTCAGATCTGTCGGTTCTTTATCTCTCAACTGGTACCTTAAGTCACCGGTGAAGGATTCAATATAGGATATGAGGATAGAGGCATTTTTTGGCTTGATGTCTCTTGGAAGGTCCGCAACCACACGCCTGAATTTAGTGTTAAATTCATCCATGGTTTCATTATCCATCTTCTTTATGCTATAAAGGGCAGCAAGCATATGTCTTGGTTCCTTCTTTTCTCCCCACTTCTTCATAAAACCATATTGGAATTCACTAAGAGTTTTATATGAACCACCATCTAGGTCGAGGTACCACTCTTTAGCATCATCTTCTAAGGATAAAGCAAAGAGCTTCATTTTGACATCGTCATGGTCATGGGAAGCATCATTGTAATAACCGACCAGGTTCTTTTCAAACTTTCGAAGGTGAGACTTGGTAATGATGGCATTATTTCCCTCAAATATTGGTAGCTTTTTGATGGCATCTTTTGGAATGGCATGGGGAGCACTTGCTATCTGAGAAAAGTCAAGGGGTTTGAATAATTCCGCCATTTCTTGAGATTGGTGAACATGACTCTCTACAAATAAGTGATGGATATCTAAGAGGGATTGGTCTCCTAAACCTTCAAGGTTTCTACGAGAAGTCTGTTGATTCAATATTTCCCTAATTAACCTTTCAGGATCAGGGAGAGGCTTGAATAATTGATGGCGGTTTCTTCGGGTAGAAATTCTTGGAGGGATGTTAGACAGGGGAGTCGCCAGATGGATCGAGTTTTAATTTTTATGTTTTTTAAAGACAAGATCAATCAAAATTTCTTTTATCTTTTTATTTGTTTAGAAAAAACTTAAGCTAAGTCGTACTCGGGAATAAAAATATTTATCCCCGGCAACGACGCCAAAAAGTGTTGCCGCCTTTCAAACACCTGGGTTATGTGGCAGGAATCTTCAAACCACTCGGTATTTCCTTGGGGGCAAGTCTCAAGTCAAGGTTGTCACCTTGTTCTTGACTCCTTCGTTCAGGCTAACTCCTAACGAAGCCAAGGGGGGTAGACCCTGTTAAATTACTAAGTCTGATTACTTAGTGTGATGGTGTTATATTGATTAAGTTGTTTAGGAGTTTTGAAATTAACCAGTGGAAAGAAAAGATAACAAGATGCAATATTTAAAGCATATAAGCATAGTAATGACACTCAATATATATATAATCGAAAGAATTGATCAAATATATCACCAGAGCCTTAAATGGAGTCAACAGAGAAAATAATGTGCTTGCATGTGCTTGAAAGAACCTCTTTCGGTCCAAGTGGACCTCAATCGGGGAATCAAGGAGGGGTTGATTTTATTATGATTATCAAAACAATTAATGAAAATGGAATCAGAGCTACACAACACCGGTTTTCTAATTAGTCCTACCACGCATCTCTTTCCCCTTGCGGGTCAATCGAGAAGTCGTGGGGTAAGTAGTATGATTACTTTCGAATTGAAAATATGGAATAATTAAAAATATTATCAAATTATACAATCCCGCATGTCAATACTAAACTAGAACATAAAAAGGTGAAACAATGCAAAAAAGTGAAACGGACGCGGATCCCCTCAGGGGGGATGGTGAATAGGCTCAAAAGAGCCTATTCAAAAAGATTTTTCTTTTTATTAGCAGCAATTAAAATATCAGCAAACTGAAATTAATCCACTTTGTCCTTATATGGAATGAGACCAAAGGTTTACAAATTGCAAAAATTTGAAATTTTGGGAAGACGGAGACCCCTTGGGGGGTTTCGAATGGTCCAAAAATGCTTTCTAGATAGATCCTCCTCCTCTTTTCTATTACACCTACTAAAAAACAACAATATTATCACAGCTAAATATGCCCAAAAGTACTTTGAAAGTACTTTTGTATGAACAAACTTTCTACCCAAAAATTCTAAGTTAAAACTAGTTTTTAAAGAAGCTGAAAAGGAACCAAGGAAAGCAAGATTTCCTTGGGATCTTGGCATGATTTTGGGGCAGCCAATATGAAGCACTTAAATTGTTGAATATAAATTTTTAGATTCTAAGGAAACAACCATGCATTCAACAATCTTTAGATCTACTTTCACAGCCTTGAAAAATGACAATTTTCCCTAAAACTAAATCTAGAATGCTTGTAAATTTTATTTTAGGAATGAGATATAGTTTATGAGCTTTAAGGAAGCAAGATATATGTAAAATAAACTCTTAAATTGATAGATCTAAAAATTTTTAAAGCTGCAAACAAGTAACCGAACTGATTTTAGAAAAATTTGGAGGAAGAAGAGGAAAAGAAGAGCATTTGTTGCTGGAAGCCTTGAAGATCAATCGTGGAGCTTTCTGGTGGAATGTCGAGGGACTATGCCTTTGAATGGTTTTGGAGAGAGTGAAGAATCAAACTATATCAGCATCCTCTCCAAGCTAGGAACCTGCAACTGAATCCAAAGACTTGCCAAAATACTTGTGAGATCCGGTTAATACATACATAGAGATTTCAGAATAACATGCATATAGACTTATAAAACATGTTGAATCTAGATCTCTAAACATGCATCAAAAAGGAAAGAGATGACCAGTAAAATTATTAAAAAACTCCTTTCCTATCAAGATTATAATAAACTTATTATCAATCTTAGCAATGAATCCATAAACAATCAACAAATTATGAACATAGATACATGTTACCTCAGTGAAACATGGAAATGCTCATCCACAGATACAATGACATGACACCATCTTGCCTCCAAAGCTTCACTTTATTCCAATAGCAAAAGATATTACAAATTATTACAACAGCAATGGCTCCTCAATCCAACTCTAACTAAATCGGAGAGGCAACCATGTTTTATTTATAAACAAAATTGAAACCCTTGCCCAGAGGGGGCACAAATCCCAAGGAGATAGACCATTGTAGCTGAAGGAGAGTCCATCACTGCTTGATCTGAGCTTCTACTAACTATGAATGTCAATCGGGGGGCTAATTGAGCTGACTCATTAACCTGTTGAGTGAATCATCAACCACAAAGCTCCCAGAAGAGCCCACACGTGTGGAGGAGAGAGGGAGGGTGAAATTCCCAAGATTGCATGTTGTGGTGCACTCCCAGATTAGCCCAGATCACCTCCTTCAGTCAAGGAATTGTCAGATCCAGTCAATCCCAAGCTGATGAGACTGATTTCAATCAAATCGGTTGAGAATCCATTGATCTAGGATTTTGGATTTGCTCCATTATTCATCAATTTATTAATTAAAATAATCAATAATTGATTTTTTGGGGCTTTCTAACCTGAGTGATGGAAAATCACTCAAAACTAGAAAATAGTGGGTCTATAGGTTTACTGGGTGCTCTTAGCTTGAAAATGAGCACCTACATGACTAAAAGTGATTATTGAGCCCACTTTTATTACAAAACTAATTTTTCCAATTAAACTATTAAAAATAGCCTAAGTTTTGGAAAAATTAAATTTTAATAAAAAATATTGAAAAAATTAAAAAAATTAAAAAACCTAGGGGGACTTAGACATGTTCATATGACTCAACCATGATGCCTAGCATGTTTATACATTGACACATAGACTCTAATAACCTCAATTGGCCTAAATGCCAAGCCGACCACCCCAACTTTGGAGGTATTGAGTGAAAAACTCAGAAATTATCAGTCGTTTACTCAACAACCAATAATAACTAAGGGAAAAACACCCTAGGCTAATCGGATTGACAAATAAAGTCTAAGAGACCAAGTCTTTTATAGACACTATCATGCTATAACATTTATTACAACTCCCCTAAGAGGGTATGAACATGTGATATAGTACAACAAGCACTTTCGAAGGTCTTCTGAAGTCCAAACAAATCATCTTTGTCTGGTTCACCAGGCTCACTTGATAAAAACCACTAAGTACAACTTAGGTGGTAACAGCGTTTCTTCCCTCTTTAACCCAGGTTTAGATCTTCTATCGTACGCAACAAAGCCCAAGATATTGGCCAAACAGAGAAAGGCTCAGTCGGCAACACCTACGATGCAGATGCAGTCTCACCCAAGATATCTCTTATGGGTAACTGCCAGAACCAACTTTTCATGGTTGTGTGGGGGTTTATTCTCCTTTGAAACGTTACCAATTCTCTCAATCGAAGTCGATGGGTGTATTTATTAATCCTACTATGTGCAGATAAGACACTACTTAACTTACCCGTCACAACGATTATAAAATCAAGGTATGCTTAACACACAAGTTATCCATCAATAGTGTGATTCATGCATAATGACACTCGTCATAAGCAAATACATAAACACTCAATCACAATATACATTCCTGCGAATTAAGGACATTCATGATATACATTCATATGCATTCACATAAATTCACATACATTCATGTGCCATAAACACATTCATCATCTACTCAATGACACAATATTTAACTTGGAAACCCATCTAGGAAAAACCACAAAGGTCCTCTTCATCTAGCATGAGAAATATATGGAACCTTTGGTCTGCACATAGCTGCAGACTCTGTTCTATATCTTCTTCTCTTATCTATACATACTTTCTCTCCTCTCATGCTCTCTAGTCTTATGTAGCTCAATCTTCTCCTACTTGACTCTATTGTTGATCTACACACAACCTGGATCAACTACTCTTCTCTATACTTATGTGCACTCAGCTGCAGATTACTCATCTCTTCTTACATACAAAAAACCTATTCAAATGACTGAGTAAGTAACTAAGCAAATAAACAAGTAAGTAAGCAACTAAGAAACCCAACAAGCAACCCACACACAGCCTGGGTTATTCATTCTTATAGACTTTTACGTGTCGTTATCAACCGAATTCATTCAATTATCCAACAAGCTGTCATTCCTACTCTAGTGACATTTGTTAGTAGGCACTAATGACCCAAATTACAAAGATTCTTTTATTCCTTACAACACATGTGACTTCTGTCGATTCTAGCCGACCTCATACCCATGATCTTCCTTGAACTATCGATTTGAATAGTTGCGCCGCTGCACGTCTTCTCTAGCATGGTTTCTTCCATCGTGGTTGATATCGTCGCATCCTTCCCTCCTGTCACGACTTCTCTTTTGTCACATATTCTCTCTTGTCACGGCTTCCTCTACAACTACTTCTTGCCTTAACTCTTTCTTACTTATCTGCTTCTCTTACTTCTCTACTTCTGTCATAGATCCTTTTCCTTCCTATGACTAGACTCTTTACCTTCTTGGGCAGAATTCTAACTGTATTCTGCCTATCTTTTCCTAGGGCCAACACATGCTTTTATGAGATATTACAGCTTTACAACTTTTGTCATGGATAAGAAAGAAACCAAGGGTGCTAGGATTGCTTTAGAGGGTTAGATTTTGTCATATATGGTGTTTTAGTAACTTATATGTTGAAATAATGTAACTTAGAAGAATATTATATTGTATTTTATTATTTTAATTTATTTGGAGATGTTTTATTCCTCCGTCAGGATGTTGTTATTGTATTTGGTAATCATAGAGTCATGAGCTAAAAACCTCCATTGTAAGTCGGGTCGACATAAAGTAATATTATATTGTTTTGAGTCTTCCTAGGTAAGTTTGTTTGGGCCAACCTAGTTAGGGAAATAGTCAAGTGGAAGATAAAGTATAAATAGGAGTGATGTGCTCATCAATTGGACACACTCACTCACTTGTGTAACACACATAAGAGAGAGAGTGGGGGGGGGATATCTACAAGGAGAAGGAGCACTTGTTTGGGGTTTTATCTCTGTACTTTTGATCATCTATATTGAGGACGTTTTGCTAGGTTTTCTTCCCCTAGAGGGTTTCCTAGGATAAATCGGTGTCTATCTTGTGATTGTGTTTCTTTCAGTGATCCTTTATATGCTATTGTTGTGAAATTGAATTGAATACTAATGATATATATCTTCTCATATTGAACCTTAACATGGTATCAGAGCTATCCTGAATAGGACAACTTTCACAAGGTGAAACTCTCTCTCTTCTTCCTCTAGCAAGAAATTAGGGCTTCTGTCAAAGTTGTAATTTGGGAAATTTGTTTGCATAGAAATTTGTGCCTCCCTAGGGCGCATCTATTGAGCCCTAGATCTATTTTTTTAAGTGGGTATATCTTCAGGAAATTCAAACCCTGTTTTGACTTTGGACCAGAAAACTATAGAAACCACATATCCGAATTCCGCAAGTCAATTTTGAGAGGTGAAGATTTGGAATCTCCATAAACCAATTGTACCAAGGTTAGTTTTTCATTGTGATAAATTTCATTTTTTGGTGACCTTCTGGATAAGATGGCCCCAAGTACTAAGCTTGAGGATAAGCTAGAAGGCATAGAATATTTCTGAGCATGGAAATATAGGATTGGCCTCATTCTTAGAGAGAATGATCTTGCCAAATACATCAAGGAAGAAGATGCAGAACCTGAAGAGGATGAATCTAAGGAGAATCCATTGGAGACTCCCTTGATGAAGATGAGCTAGCTATGACTACTCTCAATGGTCTCATTAGACCTTGGGATTCATTCATCCATACTTATTGTTGGAAAATTGGACAGTACTAAGAGGGGGGGGGGTGAATCAATATTGATAACTTTTTGTCACATGCCCCAATTTTGCAAAATAATATTATCTTATTTTTATTTTATTCCAAGACATTATGTTAAATTTAATGCTAAGATGTAAATGATGACTCAGCAGAGTTAAGGATATTGAATGTAATTCTGAATATTTTAATTTTAAATAAATAAAAGTGGAGACAACATCTTGGGAGAGCTGTTAAAAAGAGTGTTACTGGTCAAGTTGGTGGACGAGACTAGGTGGAGAGCAAATAGATAAGTGGCAGCATCCTCAAACACTTCCAATGTTGCAGGTGGCAACCTCCCTACATTTGGGGTCATGATCCCTCAAGAAAGTGGGATCAGAGCAGGTGGCTCAATTAATGACAACTAACCCAAAAATACCTAGGCAATCTTAATAAAAAATCCCATTGAAGAGAGCTGAGGCTGCTCATTCCAAGAAGAGAATCATTCAGGTGAATGAACTTCAAAGGATTTCTTTGGGAAGGGAATTTGTGGAAGGTGTTTGAGGGGTAAACTGTAGGAAGTGATCTAGTACAACTTTTCAGCTGTAAGATCTTGCTGTTGAGTGCAGAGTTAGTACTAAGTCATTGGACTAGTATTTTGTTGCTTGCTCCACCAGTTCTTGGCCAAGGAGACCAGGAACAGGCTTGGGGGTCCTGAGAAGTTGTTGTTTGAGTGCTCTCCGGGAGTTGGTAGGGAGGAACAGCCTCCCAATGCTATTGTCATCCAGCTTTAAATAGGTTCTATAGTCTTTATTTACTCTGTTAAAATATTATATCTGAGAATGAACAAATAATGAATGATTTATATGTTATGTAGTGAACTGTTAAAGCTTGAAATCTCTTAGTTGTTTGAATGTTGAATCTGTATTTGATGAAAAATAATCCTACCTATTGTTTTCCCTGTCTGGAATAAACCAGACCGTACTCTAGCACAGGTAGTGTGTTTAAAATGGATGAAAATATGATAGGAATCTGAAATGAATAGAGTACTTATGTTTTTCAGAGTGTTGGAATCTCTTCTTTCAGTAGCTAGTTGCTTCCATAAAGAATATTAATCTGTTTATTTAGGTTATTATTAAAACCAGATCGTGTATTAAGAATGATGGAAAAAGAAAAGGGTCATATTATTTTACTAATAGCAGTGTGTTCAAGTATGTAAGTTATTATTTTACACCGTACTTTCTCTTACAAACTATACATCTAACCTGAAATAGAAGAAATAGAAATGTTACAGTTATAATGCTTATTTATTTATGTTAAGTAAGGGTTTAAATATGGTTATGTTAGTTTATGTCTTTTCCTAATATTAACAGCTAATTTACCCTGCAACTATTGGAACCCTAAGTAAGGATTGGTAACTTAATTAAATTCTAAAGACAAACTAATTCAAGATAAGGAATATATTAATAAAGAACTTAATAACTCTCACAGTATTCTTTTCCTTAGAATTAAAATAAACTAAAATACATTAGTAACCTATGCTTAGAGCATTATTAACAAGGAACTGTTCTTAAACTCTTACAGACAAATTATATGTAAAGGAGTAATGACAGGTTTGAAAATCCTCATTTCTTTTTATCAAGCTTACAAAAATAATCCTATTGAATAACCTAACTATTATAGATTGTTCTCAGTCTTTATTAATAAAGTATATGTGCAAATACGTACTTAATAAAATATAGTAAATTCGCAGATAATAATATTAACATAAACAATATCGTTTATAAATTAATAATTATTTAAACAAAATGAAGAAATCTTTTGACAGTAATCGAACTTAACAAAATAACAATACAAAAATCATTATCATAAAATTTAAATAGGGTAAAAACCCTAGCTCATATTTCTGAGCAGAAATCAACTAGTATTCTTTATATGCAAATCCATTACAGTAGTAACCTAGGATAAACAATAAGATTAGTTCTTTTCAACCATAAAAAGAACAAATTAAATTCATTACACATAGATAAAATACAATAATGAACAACATACATAAAATGTATGCTTATAAAAAGAACTGTTCTCTTTTATTTTTTTACAAACAGGGTGTACCTGTGAAAGCGAAAGACAAGGTTAAAAACCCTTATAATTATTACAATTACAAATGTCAATACATTGAAGTCATAAACCAAATTTATTGGATTATGTAACCATTAGATAACTAGGTTATTATAAATTATTTACAGTCCTTTAAGGACAAACAAAAAGACATTGGTATTTATTATAACTAGAATTTCCACAATACTTTGTAAATACTAGTTAACAGTCAACTAAATAAGTATTAAAAATTGTTAAAAATTAAGTAGAATAATTTATTTAAAAATGAGGGTTTCCATAGGATAAACCCTAGCTCATAACTCTGAACAAAAACAAGCAAGAATTATAACTAAACTATGACTGTATGTATCAGTCGTAAAAACATTAATAATAAACTTTAAACAGAGTACAAAACTTCATATATAGTGGAGAAGGGTAAAAACCCTGATTACATAGAGCTTAATGTTAAACATCTGATAAATCGAAATAAGCTTGAAGATAGAACTGTCTTTACAAAAGAGCTATTGTTTAAATTTTAAACAAGCCGTAAGCCAAGCATCCAAATAAAACTATTTACATTGCTCAGTTTAAAAAAACCGAGTTTACCCATCAACTAGCGAGGGTTTGAAACTAGGTAAATCAACAAATGAACTGTAAAAATAAACCACATAACTTATGGTGAGTCAAGGAAGGCTTCCCCAAACCTTGGGTTATTCCAAATGACCACCTAATACAAGTAGGGTGAAAACCCAACATTGGACCACAAGGCTTACTCGAACTAAGCCACCAGCCACAGCATTCGAAGAATGACTGCATACTTCCTCCACCGTGAATGCATATAGTGGCAAGCATCTGCAAGGAGTTTAAAATATGAATGTCAGTAAATAAATAACCTAAGATCTGTTTATGCCATCGTAACAGCAATATACCTGCTGCAAGTTAAATAAACGCAAAAACAAACTTTTACCCGTCATTTGAAACGACGAACAGTCTCGTAGAATTACTGTCACCAACAGAGTTTGCAAAAATAGCCTGTAAGACTAAACCTCATGCAACAGCGAGCCACGAGGACAATGAAAGGAAGTTGGAGTAGATAGCGAGCCACGAGGACAACGAAAGGAAGCTGGAGCAGACAGCAAGCCAAGGGCAACGATAGAATCAACAAAGCTTGCAGAGTGAGAACTCACATCCACTAAGAATGGATTTAAAACTAAACACCGGAGGTAAAGGCAACGCTAACCCAAGACTCGAGACAACTGGAGCAAAAGAGGACTGACGGCCGCCATGAAAGCCAAGCAGAGCAGCCTCAAGGGCCAGCGCGAACTACGGAGGAGAAATGAAAAGGGTTAGGGTTACGGTGGTTCTTATATCTTCCACGCTTGGTCGGGAGAAGACCACGTGGTCACGTAAATCAAACCATGCAGTGGATCATTTTTCTATAGTCGCCTGCATACATAATAACCAATTATTTTATCATTGAATCACGATGCATAAAATATATCATCAACCAAATTATTGCTTGTAAATCGATACGTTTCTCATCATATGATATGTTAGGTTAGGGTTAGTATATCAACGTTGTGATTTACATTGACCTAGCAAAGAAAAGTCACCTTTAAACTTTGGTTAATGCCGAAACCGTTCATGCATAGAACTCACTCTATTCATTAACCATATGACTTATATATTGTAACATCACTAATATAATATGGATGTTAGTAATCCCTTTCTTTAAACATCGACCTTGCTATGGATAGAAGTCTTTATCATATAGAAGATCTCAAGTTAACCACCGAACACCTATAGCTTTCTTATGTAGAAACAATATAGTTTATACATGGTGATCTTTTGTAAAAACGACTTTTCAAGTTATAACTTTCATAAGTGGCACAACATAGTATTTTGGAGAATCATAAACTCTATTTTAAACTTGTTTATAAACTTAAACTAATTATAGACTTGAATGTCTATTAAACAAAATAGTTTATGCATGTCTATAAGTCATATGGAAACTAATAAATCAAATGGTAGCAAAACTATGAAGTTGACAAAGTGTTTTGAAAGAACACTTTTATGAATTTTCTTTTACATAGTTCAGAGCGACGAAACTTTGAAAGATTTTGGTTGAGACTCAACCAGGTTCTTACTAATGACTCACCATATCTATTGGTTAGTGAAGTGGTTATAAATTTATACAAAATAGATAGAAAATCGACCTGTTTCGAAGGCATCAATATCATAAAGACTAATTGTAAACAGTAATTTAATACAAGAGAAGTATCATAGAAAATTAAGAAATTGAATAGGAATGATCCTACTTGAGTCCAGAATTATTAGAACCACATGGTTTGGCATGAAGTTAAAAAGTATAGGCAAACATTGATTTTATGTGAGAAATCATTATGGTTTATTTTTGTTTATAGCACAAATCAAACTTGTAACAACAAGAAGGTTAAAGGCTGTAAGTTTCCTCGCAGAAGCGAAATGTGGAACAGTTGTTACACAAATAAGATAATATATTATTGTTTACATACTGACAAAACAACCATTATAACATTGCAAGTTATGCACACTAAAGTAGAAGTACTTTGCAACTGAGATCATAATTTTAGAGTCGCAAACATATCTTACTGTCGCTACGTACTTCTGAACTTTATGACAAGAAAAACTGAAGGAAGCCAAATGGTTTTACCTCACGGAAGTTGTTTAGAATTTATCAGCTTAATTACTAAGCTTTATAATTTTAAATAAAACACTGTTGGATACTTTAAGAATTTTTAAAACGTACTCGTTCGATCATACCTGTAAACCTGTAAGAACTAGTAATCTTTTGTGTTAGCACAATTGCTAAGTAAGCCCCGGATTCAAAAGTTAGATTCCACCCACTTGACATGAAGAGACTCATCAGTAAACTGAAATAAAACATTACGCAAGTAAAACTTATTCTTGTTACAAAATTGAACTGTTGAGTTAACATAATTAAGATTTTGTAAAACTAATCACTTGACAGTTTCTTTTATTGTTAACCTTTAGCTGTTAGTAGACCGCAGGTTTTAGCATTTGTTGTTGTCTCAAAATTTTAAATTTTTGTGAAAATTTGGGGTTTTTACACTTTTTAACAATTTAAACCACTTTCAATTTATTCATTAAAACACACGATCAACGAGAACACACAAAACACAAATTTATTGTGGAAGCCAAATTGGGTAAACCACCGATAGTTTCTATTAATACAAAATTGTGTTTACAAATAGTTTCTACCTGCTACTACAGATAAGGATGGCATAACACCCTATTTAGCAGCAACTATTGGAAGGAGGCTCCAACCCCCTGGTTTATCAACTGCTACTGAAAGGATCCTACGCCACCCTATTTACCAGCTACTACTAGAAGGAGGCTACAACCCCCTGGTTTATCATCTACTACTGAAAGGATGCTACGACACCCTGTGTACCAGCTACTACTGGAAGGATGCTTCTACACCCTATTTACTAGCTGCTACCAGAAGGAGGCTACGACCCCCTATAGACATATAGATTTCCCTAGGACCACCGTACCACCCTGGTATATTTTTATCGAACTTCTAGATCTTCTTATGTCTGCCTTGATCTCTGTTTTACTTACTACTACATCGATCTAGACTACAGAGACGATTTCTCCCACTCGTCATTATGTCTATAAATACCCTCTAACACGTTTTCTGTGAATGCATCTCTTCACCATTTCGCCTTTTCATTCTTTGATCATGCTTCTTCATGAAAACTAAATTCTTCATTTTAACAATTCTTTAACTCTATTTAGGTTTACTTAGTCATACCTTTCTGCAAACAAATATTACCAGAATTGCCTCTCCGCAATGATAATTCTTCACCATAAATTCTTCTGAATTTGCCTTTTTTCTGCAATAAATCCTTTCTCAACCATCCTGAGCTATTGATCCATTGCGGACTCTTTCCTGTATGTCGAACTAACATAGATTTCCCTCTGTAATCATCTTTCCACAATTTCCCTAGCTTTCCGCAATTGTCTTTCCACAACAACCTTTCCACACAGTTGATTTCTTGCGGACTCTTCCCTGATCGTTGATCTGAGACCATATGTGGACTGTGGATTGAGGATTTACGTTTTGACTATTGTCAAAATTTCCTTCCACAATTTCCTTTCTGCAACTACCTTTCCACATCGTTGATTTCTTGCAAACTCTTCCCTGGCATTTGATCTTTAGATCAAATGTGGATTACGAATTGCGGGTTTTCAAAATTTCTTAAAAGTTCTTTCACAATTTGCTTTCTGCAAGATTTCTTCTGTGCTGTTGATCTTATGCAAACTCTTTCCTAATCGTCTATCTTTAGATCAAATGCAGATTGTGGATTGCGGGTTTTCCAAATTTCTTGAAAATACTTCCACAATTTCCTTTATGCAATCTTTCTTCCGCACCATCAATATCTTGCAGAGTCTTCCCTGACCGTCGATATTATGGATTGCGGATTGCAGAATGCGGAACCACACTTTTCCATTTTGGACCTCCACAATTCTCTTTCGCAACTTTGTTTCTGCAGTTCTTATGAACCGTCTATTTCCTTGCGGTTTCACTCTTGGCCGTCAATCTACGATCAAATGCAGATTGCATATCTTCACTTTTCTTTGTGCGAAAATCATTCACAACCGTTGATTTCTTTGCGGATTCAATCCTAACTATTGATCTATGATCAAATGCGGATTTGTGGATCTTCACTTTTCTTTCTGCGGAAATCATTCACCACCGTCGATCTTCTCAAAATCGACCTCCACAATTTCTCTCGATTGATCTGGACTATTCAGTTTTTCACTTCACTCTAGCGTTCAAGAATGTTATTTTCCACACATATTTATTTTGTAGATATTATTATATACCATTGATCTCAGTCTCTCGAATCATCTGGGCAGTCCAAAATTTCTTTGGTGCTTCCTTTGCTTGATTTGTGGATCCGTCCAAATATTCTTGGTGCTTCGAACGGTTATCTACCACTGCTTGCTTTGTAGATCTTTCCCCTATCATCGACCTTGTCACTAATTTTCTATTCAACTTTTTAATTCATCTATCTTTTACTAAGTTCACCCTACCATCGTGTTTTACTAGTTATTCCTTTGTCATTGCTGAACTCCTTTGACATCAATTGACAATCCACGTAATGGATTCTTTGTCTTTTATTGAGTTCATCCTGTTGTTATGTCTATTGGTTATCTCTTTGTCATTCCTGTACTCCTTTGACATCAATGAAAACTATATTCTCAACAATCTCCCCCTTTTGCATTAATGGCAACATCTAAACATTCTCCCCCTTTAACAATAATGACAAAGGATAACCTGAGTGAAATTCATAGACTCCCCCTATCACTGTTCTTCCTTCTGCTCCATTATTAAGTCTCTCTCAGTTTACTTCAAGCCAATTCTATGCACATTTTCTCTATGTCAATTATGCACCAGTCTTACCATTTAACCTTGATCATCTCTTGTCTTTGAGGAAGATAGCTTTCATCATACTTCAACATTTTATACCAATTGAATTTTTCTTAGATACCAATTGGATTTTTTATGAAGTTAACTCCCCCTGAGTATATTATCCCTCCTAATGTTATTTTTAGGGTTCTCTTTAGATCATGAGAGATATTTAGAAAATGATTCTACAATCATCACTATATCCTTCTTCATCACCTTCATCTTCATCTTCATCGATGTATTCTTTTACATCTCCAACTTGCTTTTCCTCATAATGGATGTCATTTTTATCTATTGTTATCAACCCAAATGGCACTTCTCCGTCCGAGTGCTGACACTTCATATGTTGGTACACAAAAGGACACTTTTGGATTGAAGTTTTCCTAAACACTATAGATGGGCATGACATGAGATGCATTCACTATCCAACCAGCTTGCCATTTTACCTTTCTATATGTTGATTGCCGTACGCGACTATTTCCATAGCAACCTGCGTACATACGCGACTATCTTCTTTGACAACCCACGTATTGTACGTGACTATTCTCATTGCAACTCACATACTGTACGCGACTATTCTCATTGCAACCCGCGTACAGATCTGTACGCGGGTTTCCCTTATAGAAACTCATGTGTTATACACGGGTTGCCAGTATCAATAGTTGTGTACACATCCATTCGACATTAAAAATAATAAAACATGATTAATGGATATTTTTTGATCCCTAATCATTAACTATCTCATCTGTCTCAACCTCCTCAACCTTCGAAACTACTCTATTTCCCAAAGTATAAATAGAGGCCTTGGGGATGGCATTAATCAATCATACTTGGAGAGCAAAGTTATGTTGGTGGTATATCTTTAGAAGTCTTTGGAGCAGCAGAACTCAGAGTCCTTTGGTTGCAAAGGAGTCCTTGTCTCAGGCATCGGGTTGTACACTTATCTCATTCACTATTGTTAATAAAGAGAATTCTTCTTTTAACTTTGTGTTGAGTCTCTTTCATGTTTCATGTTTGATGAATATTTTTGATTAAGCACTCTATATATTGTTCATCTAACCTGTCATATATACATGTATAATATTTTACTTGGAGAATTTTCTCTTTGCAGGTGAAGGAGGTGCATCCCTGAAAGCTTTGGAGAGAAGCAAAGCGGGAGAAGAGAAAGCTTGGATCAACCATCGTTAATCGGGTGAGTTCAACATTTCTTCCTATTCCTTTTCTATACTTTAAAGATGATTGTATGCAAGTTTTAAAAGTATGTTGGTAACTCCAGACCCTAGGTTACAAGGGTGTTTATTCCTAAACAATAGGACTGACGACTCTGTTGGGGAGCCCAGATAGTTGTGGGTTATTTATGTAGATCAGTGACCAGTCTTTGCCTTGATTTTATGTGCGGTGTTCTGTCTTTGTTCATGCTTAGAGTGGTGTTTGAAGACCTTGAAATTTTTCTTTTTATTAGAAAATTTTACACCTGTACGTGGGTTTCCCTTGCATACAGTCATGTACAGAGGCCTGCGTACGCAGGTTTCTCTCTAGGACAGTCGCGTACAATACACGGGTTGCCCTTGTACACAGTCGCGTACAAGCCTGAGCATTGAAATGTTTGGGCTAGGGTTTGCTTGTCCCTGCCCCTCTTTAAAGTTTTTTTGCTGGTTGGATAGTGAATGCATCTCATGTCATGCCCATCTATAGTGTTTAGGAAACCTTCAATCCAAAAGTGTCCTTTTGTGTACCAACATATGAAGTGTTGGCACTCGGACGGAGAAGTGCCATTTGGCTTGATAACATCTATGGCACTATTATGCTCATCGTCATCTTTGTAGACCTCACTGATGTTTGAAATTTTTGTTTATTCTGAGTCTTCGTAATTTGAATTTCTTCTCCACAACCTTTTCCGAGATACCCTGCCTGCTAGTCTTCTATTTCCTTGTTTCTTTGATTCCATACATGGCTCTTCTTTCTTCTTCCATTGTTTCTGAGCCTCTACTGAATCACTCTTTATCATCTTACATTCTCTAGCCATATGTCCATAGTTGTTGGACTTGTAACATTCTATGTCATATTTTTCAAAGGTGAATAACGGTTATGGTTACTTACTAGATGCATTCTTCTTGTAGCCACTAGACTTTTCATATGCTCTGCAATTCAGGGCTTTATGACCAAAATTATCACAAGAATAACAATGACCAAAAAAGATCTACTGATATCTATTTTTCATTGGTATCTTAGACACCTCATTAGTTCTGTCTTTGTCATGAAAGGATGGAAGAGATTTCGTGCTTTATTCCTTTTTAAAGGGACTCTTTAGTGCATCAACATAGCTTTTTTTTTTCCACCGTGTTTTGTGAAAGAGGAATTTTTTGGCTTCTTTATTTTGTCATATCCTAGACCAGATTTATCACTTGATGGTATTTGGCTACTTAAGGTATCATCTAAGATCCTTGAGTTGTTCTCGAAATTTGATTTGATAGATTCTTCATCAGCCCCTTTTCTAAGTTGAATAATATCTTTTTCAAGTTTTTCAGAATCTTGGGTTCTCTTCTTAAGCAAGACTACTAGGTCCTCTTCAATATTCTTGGCCTCTTGAAGCTGGTTCTTCAAGTCAATAATAATTTGATTTGTCTCTTCTTGGTACTTTGACAGCTTCTCTTTCAAAACTTTGTTCCTTCTTCCACATTTTTCAATTTCATCAACAATAACTATGTATTGAGCTGCTAGGTCCACTTCTCCTTCCTTGTATGATTCCTCATTTGAAGTTACTTTACCCATAAATAGGATTTATGCATCTTCACTTTCATCGTCACTATCTTCTTTGGAATATATTTTTTTCTTTTTTTTCTTAAACTTCTTCTTATCCATGGTCTTACACTTATGACAACAAGGTTCTTCATGATCACTATCCACTTGTTTTGGGTAAGGACACCTATTGGCAAAATGTCCAATTCTTCCATAGTTAAAAAATTTCAAGGGTAGCTTTCCTTTGTATTTCCCAGTACCTTTCTCAATTTTTCTGATGAAAAGAGCCTCTTCATCATCTAGGTTCTCTAATTGGTTCTTGGATAGGGCTTTAAATACTGCCTCTTTTCTTGACAGTTCATTATGTCTTGTCCTCATCTCATATGCAGTGAAGATCCCATGTAGTTCATCTACTATCATGGCATCAAGGTCATCTCGTTCTTCTAGACTAGACACTTAGGAGTCATACTTCATTGGAAATGTTCTTAGTACCTTGTTAACCACTTCTCTTTCTTTTAATTTTCTTCCAAGGCCTCTAATAACATTGACAAATTCATTTTCTATTGGAAGTTATTCTCCAATATTTTCTTCTTCTTTCATTTTTAGGCTCTCAAACCGTCCTTTATATATTTGAATTTTGGATTTTTTGACTTTGGATGCCCCTTCATAGACAATCTTTAACTTATCCCAAGCTTGTTTGGCAGTCTAGCAACTCATGACTTTTACAAATATAGAGTTTGTTAATCCACTCAAGATTGCATTTAGGTCTTTTGCATTACCTTCATATTGGCCTAGTTCTAGTGTGTTTGTAGGTAGGTTGTCTTCTATTTTATACCCCTTTACAGTTGCTTCCCAAGCCTCCCATCCAAGAGTCATCAGATGGTACTTCATTCTCACACTCCAATATGCATAATTTTCTCCTGTGAATAATGGTGGTCTATTGGTGGCTAACCCTTCTTGTTGACTCATAGTGAATTTTAAGTAGGATCTTCCTTCCAGTGGTTAAAGTATGGTGAAAGAATCTGGCTCTGAAACCAATTGTTGGAATATTGGACAATACTAAGAGGGGGGGTGAATCAGTATTGATAACTTTTTAACAATTTAAAACACTTTTAATTTATTTGTTAAAACACATGATCAACAAGAACACACATAACACAAATTTATTGTGGAATCCCAATTGTGTAAACCACCAATACTTTCTATTACTGCAAAATTGTGTTTACAAATAGTTTATGCCTGCTACTACAGACAAGGATGGTATTACACCCTATTTACCAACAACTACTGGAAGGAGGCTATGAACCGCTAGTTTATCAGCTTCTACTGAAAGTATGTTATGCCACCCTATTTACAAACTACTACTGGAAGGAGGCTAAAACCCCCTAGTTCATCAACTACTACTGAAAGAATGCTATGACACCCTGTTTACCAACTACTACTAGAAGGATGTTGCTACACCCTATTTACCAGCTGCTACTGGAAGGAGGCTACAAACCCCTGCAGGCATATATCCTTCTCTAGCACCACCCTACCACCCTGGTATTTTTTTATTGAATGTCCAGATCTTCTTATGTCTTCCTTGGTATCTATTTTACTTGCTGCCACATCGATATGGAATACATAGATGATTTCTCTCACTCATCATTTTGTCCATAAATACCCTCTAACACGTTTTCTATGAATGCATCTCTTCACCGTTGTGCCTTTTCATTATTAGATCATGCCTCTTCATGAAAACTCAATTATTCATTTTAAGAATTCTTTAACTCTATTTAGGTTTATCAGTCATATCTTTTTGCAACAAAATATTATAAGAATTGCCTCTCAACAATGATAATTCTTCACCAGAAATTCTTCCAAATTTGCCTTTTTCTGCAATGATATTTATGTAATAGATCCTTTCCGCAATCATCCTGAGCCATTGATCCATTGCAGACTCTTTCCTACCCATTGATCTAACATATCTTTCCCTTTGTAATCATCTCTCTACAATTTCCTTAGCTTTCCGCAATAACCTTTCCGCACAATTGAATTCTTGCGAACTCTTCCCTGGCCATTGATCTGAGATCAGTTGCGGATTACAGATTTGCGTTTCGACTTTTCTGAAAAATTCCTTCCGCAGCTACCCTTCCACAAGATACTTTCTGCACCGTTGATTTCTTCCAGCCTCTTCCCTCAAAGTTGATCTTTAGATTAGATGCAGATTGTCGATTGCGGGTTTTCCAAATTTATTAAAAGTGCTTTCACAATTTTCTTTCTGTAAGATTTATTCTGTGCCATCAATATTATGTAGACTCTTTCCTTATCGTAAATATTTAGATCTAATGTAGATTGCGGGTTTTCTAAATTTCTTGAAAATACTTCCGCAATCTTTCTTTCGCACTGTCGATCTCTTGCGGAGTCTTTCCTAACCGTCGATCTTATGGATTGTAGATTGTAGAATGTGGAACCAAACTTTCCCATTCTAGATTGTATGGTTATACAAATGTAGATTGGGCTATAAGTTTCTCAGACAGGAAGAGCACCTCAGGTGGATGTTATTCTCTCGGATTCGCCATGATATCATGGTTTAGAAAGAAGCAGTCTAGTGTTGTTCTTAGCACAGCTGAAGTAGAGTATATAGCAACTTGTTCTACTAGTTGTGAAGCCATATGGATTCAAAAATTGATGTCAGGTATTTTGACCTGGAGTTGGATACCACGGTGATTCTATGTGACAACCAAAGTTGTATAAATATGATGGGGAACACAGTGTTCCATGACAAATCAAAGCACACAGAAATCCAGTATTTTTACATATGGCATATGGTACAGAAGGGATCTATAAATATCTAGTATGTGAACACCGATGAGCAATTTTTTGATGTGTTGGCTAAGCCTCTATCTCGACTAAAGTTTGAATACTTATGTGACAAGCTTGGTGTAGTTCGAAAGGACCTTCCTCGAAAGGGGGAGCAGTGATGATGATATTGCAGTGGGGGACATTCCTCGAAAGGGGGATCAATGATGACGATGTTGCAGTGGGATTGTATCATCCCTAGACATTAGTCCTAAAGTGATCATCAGAATTTTTTCTCAATGATGTGGTTAGGATTGCATCATCCTTGGACTTATGTCCTAAAGTGAAATGGATTGATCATCCCGTAATTGGATCATGTGTGTTGCAGGTTATGTTGTTGTAGATGATGTTATTGTTGATCGAAATATCAAGTGTTGTTGCAGATGATGTTGTTGTTGATTGAAAGATCAAGTGTTGTTGCAAATGATGTTGTTGTTGATCGAAAGATCAAGTGTTGTTGCATATGATGTTGTTGTTGATCAAAATATCAAGTGTTGTTGTAGATGATCGAGTGATCAAGTGTTGCAAAAGATGAAGATCAAAGATGAAGACTTAGTGCTGTAGAATATGCTCAAGTACTGAACATATTGAAGATGTCCCAGTTGCTAATGTTGTTGAAGAATACTTCCAATGATTTATAGATGTATCACCATGATTTTGTTGATGATGCTCTCTCTCCTTGCTCGTATTATTGATGATCCTCTCTCTCCTTGCTCCTATAGTTGATGTTGCAGCCGTTAGTAGAATACCCTTCTCGTTAAGGGGGAGTGCTGAAATATTGTAACTTCAAAGAATATTCTATTCTATTTTATTATTGTAATTTATTTGGAGATGTTTTATTCCTTTGTCGGGATGTTGTTATTGTATTTGGTCATCATAGAGTCATGAGGTAAAACCTCCATTGTAAGTCGAGTTGATAGAACCCTCCATAAATTAATATTATAGTATTTTAGAGTCCTCCTAGGTAATTTGGCCCAGTTAAGTTTATTGGGGCCAAACTAGTTAGGGAAAAAGTAGAGTTGAAGATAAAGTATAAATAGGAGTGACATGCTCCTCATTTTGACACACACACTCACTTGTGTAATGCGCATAGGAGAGAGAGAGAGAGAGATATGAAAGGAGAAGGAGCACTTGTTTTGGGTTTTATCTCTGTACTTTTGATCATCTATATTGAATAATTCTTGTTGGGTTTTCTTCCCCTAAAGGGTTTCCCGGGATAAATCATTGTCTATCTTGTGATTTTGTTTGTTTTAGTGATCCTATATATGTTATTGTTGTGAAATTAAATTGAATACTATTGATATCTATATTTTCATATTGAATCTTAAAATTCTAAGCTTCCTAATGTGAGATAATTCAAATTTATCCTTTGGATATGTATTTATTATGTACACATTCAGTTCATTAATTGAACATGTGAGTTTTACTCAATTGAGTTTCATTCGTCATGTGTCTTCCTCATTCTTCTTTAGTATTTATGCTAGATCTCTTCAATTCTTTGTGAGGTTAATTGTGTGCATAGATCCTTAACTTGCTTATCAAATTATTTATTCCATAAAAGCTTTAGAATTTCCACATGGTATTGGAGCTTAGGGATCTCAGTAATCAATCCTCCATTTTGGATTTGTAGGTTTATTTTGCACGTACAATTTCTCAGAACTTGTTCAAAAGAAGAATAATGGTGAAAGTCTCGAATTGGTGAAAGTCTCCTTATAGAGGCTCCTTCTCTCTATGTTGATTCCCATGAAGTAGTTCTACATGAAGAAGACATTTGAGCTGCCATTGTTGATGAATAACTCACCTTCCTTCTCTCATCATTGTTCTCACAGTATTCTAATTCAAATCTTGAAGATAATATGTTATTTGTTGATGATCTTGTGCATATTTCACTGGATGATGGAGCACTATTTGATCAATTGGGTATTTTGGAGGCTAGATCACAGTTTGCAGTCATTGGTTGCACCCTCACTCTAATTGTTGCGTTGCTTCTTATGAATTCCTCTATGTTGACTAACTCAGTTCATTCAAGATCTACTGGAGATGGAGAACACATTGCTATTGGTTTGGAACACTTGGGACACTTGTTCCATCTCATTCTTGGATTTGATACAACATCCTTCAGTTCGAAGTTTCAAGAGAAATCAGATTTATTTGGAGTTGTTCATAGTTCATTTGAGTCATATTTTGGTTCAAATTTCATGACTCTAGCGCTTCAAGACTCATTTGGACTTGATTTCACCTTCCTTGGATTGAAGATAATGTTGAATGAGTACCTCCATTCGCTCTACTATCAATGTATCTCATTTTCCCTACTTGGATCCAATATCCATCATGTAGTTGTCTATGTCCCTGATCAATTTGAGCACATCCAAAGAGGAAGATACCTCTAGACATCTTATCGATTTCACTTACTTGAGTTTGGAGAGCAACATTTTTGGTTTACCTTTCATGTCCATTTTTTAGGGAGGGTTTTGTTCCCATGAGGTTTTCCCCATTTCCTCAGTTAACAGGGATGAATACTGTAAAGGGTGACCATAAGGACTATATTGCTTAGGCCCTAATTTTGGCTTCATTTTTACTCTCACACAAGTCAAGATTAAGGGAGGTGTTGGAATATTAATTCCATCTAGACCATAGGATAAAAACTTTTAATTAAGTTCCTAGGGGTTTAGTATAATGTTCCAAGAAGTTGTCATCCTAGTGACTATTTCAACCATTTTCCATTCACTTGACATAGTTTATCCACAAGTGTGCCCTCACAACCTTCTTTTACTATGATTTTCTGAGTTAAGGTGCCTTTACTGCTTTATTCCTACTTTTACAAGATAAGACATATTTACAACTTTTCTCATGGATAAGAAAGCAACCAAGGGTGCTAGGATTGATTTGGAAGGTTATATTTTGTCCTAGATGGTGTTTTAGTAAATTCTAAGCTTGCCAATGTGAGCTAACTCGAAATTCTCCTTCAGAGATGTATTTATTATGTACACATTCAATTCATTAAGTGAACACGTGAGTTTTAGTCAATTGAGTTTCATTCTTCATGTGTGTTCATGATTCTTCTTCACTCTTTATGCTAGATATTTGCAATTATTTGTGAGGTTAATTGTGTGCCTATATCTTTAACTTGTTTATGAGATTATTTATGCCATCAAGTCTTTGGAATTTCCACATGGAGTAGATCCCCTTCCATTTTGTCCTCATCCCTTTGGTCATCTCAAATCATTGCACCTAGTGTGTGGTCGATTTTCTTGATGTACTCACTAGCATAATAAAACGACTCATATACTATTTACCCCTCTACCATAGACTCGTTGCGTTTTTTCCTTTATCGAATAAATCCCTTCAATTTTTTCATGTTCCTCTCTAAGAAGAACATCCAGTGACATGAGACCATCCCAACTAATTCAACCTCATCAACTAGGTGATTTAGAAGATGAACCTACAAGTCCATTAAACTCGTTGGCAGTTCCTTCTTAAACATACAAACAATATTAGTTATATTTAATGCCACCATGGAATTGTAGCCATAGGAATATCCTTTGATTTGATCCACCATACAAATGCAAATAATTTAGATATGGCATGTCGCAGGTCCTTGGGGAAGTTATGGTCCACACACCCACACATGAGTAAAGGATAATGACATTATAAAATAAACACATAAAAATTTAATTGCATTTTAACTTCTGGGGTAAGAGATAAAAACAAAAATAAAAACATTTTTTGACATGCCTACCCTTAGAAAGTTTAGATGGTCATGTGATTTCAACCCCAACAAATGTTCATCTACAATGAAGCAGTGTCATAGAGTAGACCAATATAAATAAGGCACCTTCACAACTAATACAACTACCCTTTTCAAAGAAAGATCATCTTTATTCAAAACCCATGGGACATCATTTTCTCTAAAACTCCAAGTGGGGCCAACCACTCCTACATTTTCTTGTCCTGGGACAATTCTTATTTATAGTTTTTGAAGAAATAATATCTCTCCTAATAGCCAATGTGCCACTTTGTTTCGATGATATGTGCCTCCACAAAGAAGATGAAACATTTTTAAATATATGCATGGGATCTTGTAAGTGGACAATCTTAAGATGATCCCAATATGAGAGCTCATAAAATACTGATTTCTTTTTCACCTCAATGGGAATTTTATAAACATAGGCATCAAATAATTCAGGATCATTGAACATAGGTTCCCCATTTGAATAAAAAATTTCTGGAATTTCCTTCTCCTTCTCTCTATCATATGCCCTAAGATAGTGAGTCGATGTCATTATTTCAAGCCTTTGGGTTCTCTCTTATTTACCATTTAAATTATATGTTGCTATTCTATAAGGGTGGAGTTCTAGAAGGAAGACCCTCGAGATTTCATACACCATATTTCATAGGTGGTTGGACCACCTAGCCTTCATAGAATATCCATGACATTTACATCCATGATACCCTTTTGTTACAAGAAATGCGATGTTATTGTATACAAAGCATGTTTGTTGAATATCAGTACAGTCACAATGAATTAACTATACCAATAAATATTGTCACAAATATAAACATATAAATCAACATGTTTACTAGAGCAAATTCCCAATCCCAAATATTCATGTGTGGTGTACGCACATATTCCATACAACTTAAACTCGTCCCTGTTGGGATGGGACTTGATACATTGTATACTTGTATCCCATCCCATAATTCCTTCAATTCATCAATCAATGGTTGTAGGTAAACATTCATATTCTTCACTTTTCTTCTACTCGGGTCTGTAAGAGCCATCATAATATGTTTTGTCTTCATGAAAAACCATGGGGGAATATTGTTATTAATCACTACTACAGAAAAAACAAAATAGTTGGTGTTTTGTAGGGAATATGGGTTAATCCCATCCATGGTTATGCTCAATCAAAGGCTCTAAATGACATCCTTGAATTTATCAAGCCATGTATCCTCTATATGATTCATGGTTATTGAATCTATTGGGATTCACATAACTCGTATCTCACTTCGATGCAAGGAATGCCATCCCTGCAACATAGCTAATTCTTTGCAATGAAAGAGCCTTTGAATCCTTGGGATTATAGGCATGTGCCTCAATATATTATGAGGATGACCATGTGCTTTACCCTTGTTTCATAATTTATGGTATCCGTCATTGTTGTTAGGGAAATCATTCCTATGGTTGTGGTGAGGCCACCAATGTACTAGGGTTACAAAACAACACATAAAGTTATGTAAATATAGTGATAAAGAAAAAGTTCAAGGGTTAGGAGGGTGTGTCCCTTACAAACAAAAGGTTGATACAAGCCTTTCCTTGATTCCTCCTCTTTCTCTCCAATCAAGGAACCTACCAAACCACTTCAAACCTTCCTCAAACCAATTTGACTACATATAAAACATTGATATTCAAAAATACATGAAACCCCAATCTCATAAGCATCAGCATATAATCAAAAAGATGAGACATACACAGTGGTTTGGAAAGGAAAGAATGTCAAATATTTATTAATAAATGAAACAAGTAAAAAAATATACCTTCTCATCCTTCAAGGCACCTCGTGAAACCTTTAATCTAGATCACCTGCTTCTCTCCTGCAAGAAACTCAACCTCCAAGCTCTGCAGCACGAGTAGATGAAAACTAGGGCATAGGTAAGAGGCATGAGAATCCAAATTCTTCCAGCATAACAATACCATAGACTAAGTCCTCCTCATAGTCCCCTCTCCTTCTCTTATATAGAAAATGCAAGAGATACAGTCGAGGAGGGAGCAGTTACAACCGAGGAGGCAATTCCAAAACAACCCAAACCACCCAATTTTGAGGTTTTTTATATTTTTTGAGCATTTTTGAAGATACGCTCTAGTGGAACACTAGAAACTAGCATGTGCAGGGGTGAAAACTCTAGTGGAACACTAGCAACCAGTTTTTTGGGGGAAAATGTCATTTTTAGGGTTTTCCTAGGGGTTTTTAGGAGGTGATTTGGTCTGTAAACTTGTTCACCAGCTTCCCAAGTATCCAATGAACCAAGAAATAGGTAAAGGGATGCTACATAAGTACCAAATGTGGATCTTACATCCATTAAATTTCCTTTGGGTGAATAATAATAAGTTCATGAATTGTCGTCATGTGACCAAAACATGTAAGTGTCGTCACAGACATAGAAGTGCCAATTTTGTCTATAACAAATGCCCCATAATGTATGAGGTCATAGTGTAAGATGATGACTGAAATACATTATAAATAAGGAACGTTTGGGTCATGGAGTTGAATAAACTGGAGAAACCAAGATCGTAGGCGCAAACGAAGGTACCTGAAAGAGAGTAAAAATGTCAAACAATCCGATCTCTATGACATACATGTCCATTTCCAAATGATCGCCAGAAAGTTACAAGGAAGATCCAAAATGTGTATAACTGATGTAATTATCATGGCCACACAGTATGCAAAAAGGTGCCATGTAAAATCCAAATGAGCCCTGGACACAAATGAACAGTATGGATCCATGCTCAATAATCGATTATAGCCACAAGAAAAATAGGCGGATCGATGTCTCAACAGGTGTCATATAAGGTGTAACAAGGTCTTATGCAATGCAGGAAAAAGAAAAAGATGACGATGCAACTATTGGCCCAAGGTATTCAATCCAAACCTCCCAAAGGTACAAATCTGAACCATGTGAATAGAGGAGCTGAAGTCGAACATGGAGGAAACTATTTGATTACCAGTCATTGATGAAACTCTTAACAAATGCAAGGGAACCCACCAATAATGAAAATGGTCCCCAAGGTAAGTAATAGATTCTAACAGGTGGGAATAAATGGTCATGAAGTTGAACACCTGAAGAATCCATCAAGTAAGAGACACTAAGGTATTCTGGATACCCAATAGCGAGGGAAACTATCATTGATGACTGGAATCCCCAAGGTACCATCATAAATTCAAAATCTCATTCCAAAAGCAAGATGAGTTGAAGTCAATAGGAATAGACCCATTGGAAGGGAGGAATTAAAGCATCCTCCATCATCTGACATGAGGAAAATCAAGGACTGATTTGATTTGGAGTTGGGATAAATTCTTGCAAAAACAGACTGTTGAAGGCATGATGTAAGGGACTGATACCAAGGGGTCGCCGACATATAAGGTAAAGGAAACTACAGAATGACTGACAGAGGTTTTATTCTTGAATAGTGAACATGACTAAATAATGACTCTAGTAGCTATTAGACATAAAGGGACCAATGATACAAATCTACAATGTAGAAGACATTGATGGATTATCCATATGATTGGAAGAGTAACCAACTGGAGAAGTAATAACTCTTAGATCGGGCTTAAAGGGCTTAAACCTAAGGCAAAAAAATAGAACCCAACTATTGATAGACTCAAACAAGTGCCTTTTTTAAGCATGACAAGACTTGCTAACATTATATACAAATAAATTTTACACCCTTCCCTTCCCTTTCTCTTTTTTTAATACCCTTATTGTATAAGTTTAACGAGTCCAAGAAAGCAAACTCGAGACCTTCTTAATTTTTAAAGCAAGCTTGAAGAATAGACAGAAAAATGCTTGATAAAGCATTGTGTTATTTTTTCTTTAGATCTGATTATTTGTCTAGGATCTTTATTTGAAAGAATAACAAGTACATCAATATGCATAAGATATAAAAGATACACAAGACACAAATATTTTCACCGAGGAAACCATAAAGGAGAAAACCCTGCAAACTTATTCAGAATAGTAAGATGATCAAAAGAAGTAATAAGAAGTATTCAATGACTATCTCTCTCTCTTCCGTTTTGTCTCTCTCTCTCTCATGCGAACTTGAGAGTGTGAGGTGTGTATAAATGAGGGAGAGAACCTCCCTATTTATACCCTTTCAAGTCACTGACCAAACATAAGACTAGGACCCACATGTCTTCCCTAACAGCGTTGACTTCTCCTAAAGAGGCTCCAAATACACATTACATGATGTTACACTGGGGATTATTGCCTCGACTTACACCGGAGGTTGTACCTCAAGGTCTAGACACAATTAAGACATCCTACAAGGGGGTAAACACATCCCCAATGGGGGTACAACAACATAAAATGATAATACACATCAGAATATCTTCTGAAGTTACAAATACATCAACACTCCCTCTTAAATAGGAAGGTATTCTCTCTCTTCACAATCATCAACATATCTGGTCAAGTATTCATCGTAAAATCATCATCATAGAGTCATCATCATAGTTTTTTCCATCATCATCTTATTATTTTGATCATTGTAACATACTATTTGTCATCAAAAGTTTCTACAGAGCCATCCCTTTTTCATGCTGGATGTAGGCCTAGTCCTCTATCAGGCCTTCATCACATATCAGGCAAGCCATCACGTAGGAACTATTCAGGAACTTCTTTACATTGACCCTAAAATAACTTGCATCTTCTACTTTTTTCTCATCATATCTAGATCATCTATTTTGTCCTGCACAAGACAAGACAAAATAAACAAAGCATCCACAGTCGACCTGCGTTCTATTAAAGAACTGTCTAGGTGTACCTCTCATGCTTCGTGACCTTATCATCTCAACATGGGAACACACATATATGGATATATATGTAAAGACTGAATAGGACCCAACAACCTGCTGCATCAGGATCTTTTACGTTCTAAGTCAACCTCAAGGAATTACATCTGAACAACTTGCATCCAGGATCTTTTCCGTTTAGATAAACTTCGAGGCGTATTACATATGAGTAACTTGCGTACCACACCAGGCCTCATTTTTACACTCAGACAACCCACGGGACGTATTACATTTGAATAACCTACGTACCACGCCAAGTCTTATTTTCACATTCGGATAACATGTCATTGGACTGATTACAACCAAGGATAACCTATGAGCTTCGCCATGAATCATTACATTCAAGGAAAACCTACAGGACTGATTACATCTGAGCATCCTACTACACCAGGATTTTTCCCACCCGAACAACCTGTCTCATTTCCCATGTGAGATATTATTCTTTTGTAACATATCAGGACTGATTACATCCAAGGATAACCTTTGAGCTTCACCAGGACTAATTACATCCAAGGACAACCTACAGGGTTGATTACATCTGAGCAACCTACGAGCTATGCCAGTATTTTATGCTCAAACAACCTGTCTCTCTAGCTATGATAGAACACATCACTCCCACTTTCGAGGGATCTATATCACACCAAATCTTTCTCTGAAGTACTCAAACTTCACTCTCGCAAGAGGCTTGGTCAACACATTGGCTATCTGCTCCCTTGTTGCCATGTATTGGAGCTTCACTGCTCCTCTCTGCACCATTTCCCTGATATAGTGGAACTTGATCTCCATGTGCTTTGACTTGTCATGGAACACGTGACTTTCTGACAGCTTCACATAACTTTGGTTATTGCACAATATGTAAGTCGCATCCAATTGCATATCAAACAAGTGAGACAGTAGCTTTTGAATCCATACTGCCTCGCAACTAGCCGAGCAAGCAGTAACATACTCTGACTCGGATGTACTCAACACCACACATGTGTGTGTTCTGCTGAACCAAGAGATCATGCAATATCCCAAACTGAAGAAGCAACCTCAGGTTCTCTTCCTGTCAGTGGTGCTACCTTCCCAATTTGAATCAACATAACCATGTAGGTTAAACCTATGATTCACATCATATTTGAGCCCATAATCCACTATACCTTTTAGGTATCTCAGTATATGCTTTGCAGTTATCACGTGAACACGTCTAGTATCCATCAAGAACTAGCTCAAGGTGTTCACCACAAAGCATATGTATGGTATCGTATTCGTCAAATACATCAATGAGCCATTGATCTCATGATACATCATGGCATTGACCTTCTCAGATGAAGCATCACTTAGAAGCTTCAAGTTAGATGCCATAGGTGTGTCCATTGCTTTGCAGTCCATCATTCAGAATCTCTTTAGAATATCCACTGCATATTTTCCTTAACCAAGGAATATACCATCTACACTCTGCCACACCTCCATGCCTAAGAAGTAGTGCATCATACCTAGCTATTTCATCTCAAACTCTGTAGAAAGTCTCCTCTTTTCATCTGTAATGAGTTCCTCTTTGCCTGTTAGAAACAAGTCATCAACATATAGCAAGAATATCACTGGTCTTCCCTTTTCCACATTGAAGTAGATTTTGGAATCCACTTTATTCTTAGTAAATCCCAAGATCATCAGGAAGCTATCCATCATGTCATACCATGTCCTTGGTACTTGTTTCAATCCATACAAGGCCTTCTTCAATTTTCAAACATGGGTCTTCCTATCATGTGTCTCGAATCCTAGTGGTTGTTCCATGTACACTTCCTCCTCGACTACACCATTCAAGAAATTTGTATTGACATCCATCTGGTGTATTTTCCATTTCATAACAACTGCCAAAGCAAGTATGGTCCTAATGGAAGTGTACCTTGCCACGGGTGCAAATGTTTCTTCGTAGTCAATGCCTTCTTTCTGTGAGAAGCCTCATGCTACTAATATCACCTTATATTTCTTGATGCTGCCATCTGTAGCATGCTTGATCTTGTAGATCCACTTTCAAGTCATGACAGACTTCTTTTCTGGTCTTGGAACAATCTCCCAGACATCATTCTTCATGATCGACTGATATTCCTTGATCATTTCATCCTTCCATTCTTTCTTTTTTTGTAGCCTCTTCATAGGTCGAAGGTTCTCTGTCAATGATGTCACACAGAAGAACCACATAGATATTGTATGGATTTTCCCTTTTTCTCTTTCTATGTATACCTTCTGGAGCGCCATACCTTTCATCTTCTCATATGATTTCCCATGCCCATGTTGGTTTCCTCTTGTGGGAGTCCTTTTCAAGGAATGTATCTACCAGCAATTGTGGTTCTGTCATGTCGTGATCTTCATCGTCCTATGGAATTGTTCTCCAATTTCCATATCTCAGCCTCTCGTCTCTTCAGGTTCCTCAAACTCCTAGATGGGTTTCCTCCTGGATCTAAAATATGTTGAGTCTTCATCAAAGGTTACATCTCTACTGATGTTGATCTTCGTGAATCCTGGGATGTATATTTGGTAGGCCTTTGATGTATCACTGTATCCTATGAAGATACCCTTCCTCCCAAAAGGATCGATCTTGGTTCTTTTCTCCTTTGGGATATGTATTTACACCGGGCAGCCAAATATTCTCAGATGGTTGACTTCTGGTTTCTTTGCTGAGAAAGCCCTTCAGGAGTCTTATTGTCAAGTACTCGATGAGGAGTACGGTTCTGTACATACACAATTTTTCTTGCTGCCTCCACCAAAAGGTGCATAGGAAGATCCTGATCATGCAGCATAGCTTTTGCTGCATCCATGATGGTTCAGTTATTTCATTCCACAACCCCATTTTATTCAGGATTGTATGGAGTGCTCAACTCCCTCTTAATCCCAGACTCTCTACAGAGTTCCTTGAATTCTTCCAAAGTGAACTCTCTAACAATATCTGATCGTAAAGCCTTGATCTTCCTATCTATTTGGTTCTCGACCAAGGCTTTATATTCCTTGAACTTACTAAAAACTTCACTTTTCTCTTTCAAGAAATATATCCAAGTCTTACGTGAGAAATCATCTATAAAGGAAACATAGTACGCATACCCGCCTAATGAACTAGAGGACATAGGTCCACATACATATGAGTGTACTATCTCTAGTATTCCTTTATCCTTGCTCTTAATGCTAGGAAATGTCTTCTTCACATTCTTTCCTTGTGCACATCCTTTACAAATGATTTTAGGATTTCCCTGGATCTCTGGCAGTCCTGAAACTGCTTTGCTTTCCGTCGATAGTGCACATGTGCAAGCCTTTTGTTCCATAGTTCACTTGATTTAATCGACTCATGAACTAGTGCTTATTCAAGTTGTCCCTTCAGCTTGTACAAGCCTTCGGCTTCTTCTCCAATCACTAGTGCATATTCTATTGTCTTTCCTCTGGGCAACATTAGAACTTGGCCATCGACAAAAGAAGCCCTAATCACTTTTACATCTAGTGCTAAAATGGAGAGAATGTTCTTCTTTAATCCTGGAACATATAACACATCCTTCATCTTTAAGGATTTCCCAGAGTCAAGCTTGTATGAAGATTCTTCGCTCCCTTTTATGGGGTATTGATAGTCATCCCCAGCTTTTACCTTGTGAGGTGAGTCATGTTCATACAAATTAACAAATAATTCCTTGTATCCCATCATTTGTTTAGAATATCCACTATCTACAAGTCGATCATTACTTCCGTGTGAGATAGTGCTAGTAAGTGTTGAAATTATCACATACTATTCATCTGAATCATCCTTCTCCCGTCTAAATACTTTGTTTGTTGGATCATCATCTTCGGCAACATGAGCATGGTGTCTCCTTTTCCTAATGTTACAATCTCTTGAAAAGTGACCCTTTTCATCACAAGTATAGCTTCGAGCATTTTAAGTATCTCTTTTGGTCTTCTTCCACTTCTTCACCTTCTTCTTCTTGTTATGAAAGTTCTCCTTCTTCTCTTTCTTCTTTAAGTTCTTCCTGGTGTGAACTGTGAGAGCTTGATCGTCAGTTTCTCCCATATTTTCTTATCTTGTCACAAGTCTAGCTTCTTCTTGTTCACATTCTTCTTGAAGTCTGTTGAAAGAGATCATATTTCTTCTTGCACAAATTCCTTGAATGAATGAGTCCCATGATCTAGGGAGACCATTCAAGGTAGTCATTACAATTTCTCCTTCTTCGACATTTTCTTCAACCTCTTCAAGTTGTTCTTTGATTTGAGCAACCCTTGTGAAGTAAGACTGTATAGTCTCAGGGTTTTGTATATTCACATTCTTTAGTTGGTTCCTCAAAGTCATCTTCTGATTGATGTTCTTTCCTTCGAACATCTTTGTCAAAGCATCATACACTTCTTTCAGTGTTTTGAATATGCAATGATTCTCTTAGCCTTAGCCATGCTTCTCTTATGAGCATCTTTAGCCTCTTCTCCCTCTAGTTCTAGAACTTCTCCATTGATGAACTGATCCAAATCATTCTCTTCAAGGATCAAGGAGATTCTTTGCTTCCATTCTCGAAATTTCTTAGACCCTCCAAGCTTTGTCCTCGAGCTAATTATGATGAGTCATATTTTCAAATGAGAACCTCATATGGAAATAACAAATATTTAGATCTTACCGATTTGAGGTGTTCGACCTGGTTCCAGAGCTGGCTGACCTAGGGTTTGTTAAAGAAACCCTAATTTTCCAAAATTTGAGTTTGGGAATTTTGTTTCGACATAAATATTTGTCTCCTTGAGGTGATTTTCTCAGCTAGACCACTTTCTGAAAACTGAGGTGGGAAGCCTCCAAAACTTGATGCCCTAGTTCCTCTCGGCACTAGTGATGGGATTAAAAATGAAACTTCTTCAATTCTGAAACTACTTCCACCAAAATATGCACCCTACTGAGGCGAGTTATCCTAGCCATATTTTCTTAATGATTTGTAGAGAGAACACCTTGACCTAGGAAGCCCTAATTTCCATAGCTGCATAATGCCTTCTTTTAGAGAAGCTATTATATCATGTTAGTTTTTCTTTAGATCTGATTAGTTTATCTAGGATATTTATCTGAAAGAATAACAAGTACAACAAGATGCATAAGATATAAAAGATACATGAGAAACAAAGATTTTCACCTGGGAAACCATAAAGGAGAAAACCCCACAAACTTCTTCAGAATAATAAGATGATCAAAATCAGTAATAAGAAGTATTCAACAACTATCTGTCTCTCCTCCCTTTTGTCTCTCTCTCTCTCTCATGTGAAATTGAGAGTGTGAGGTGTGTATAGATGAGGGAGAGCGCCTCCCTATTTATACCCTTTCAAGTCTTTGACCAAACATAAGATTGGGGCCCACATGTCTTCCCTAACATGGTCAAATTCTCCCAGAGAGGCTCCAAATATACATTACATGATGTTACATTGGGCACTGTTGCCTCGACTTACAACAGAGGTTGTACCTCAAGGTACAAACACAATTAAGGCATCCCACAAGGGGATAAATACATCCCCAATGGGGGCACAACAACATACAATGATAATGCACATCATAATATCTCTCGAAGTTACAAATACATCAACACACTGATCTGTGGATTTTTCGAGCCTGAAGTAGTGAGTGCTTGACGATGTTTTCACAATTTGTGAGTGAAAAAGCCAAAGAAGACTCAAAGGGGATTTTTTTTTGTAAATTTATTCTCCATAGTCTGAAAAAGTATAGAACAATATAAATGAGAAATCTATTAGCTCAGGAGAACTAAGGTATTCATTTTTCATAGTTAGTCGACGAGGTCCGAAAAAGGGTTAAACTATCACCATACCGACGCTCCTTTAAGAACAAGCACAAAGATTTGGTTTAACGAGTGTGAAGGAAAACAATCTCACTCGTGTTGTTCCATTGATTTGCAAGTATGGGGCAACAAACAGTAAACTCGATGCCTTTGTCATAAAGTTTAACAAGCATGACAATAACACGAAGAACACTCAAAATATTTTTCATGGTTTAAACAAGAGAACGAAAAGAAAAAATCATCTCAAAAAGGTTCATTTTTCATAAGTTTAGTCCCCTAGGCCCGAAAAAGAGATAAACCTATACCTGGGACCACTCTTCTAGCCATAGTGAACTAGAACATTCCTTTTTTGTAAGTAATCCACATGGTCTGAAAAAGGGGTAAAATTATACCTATGTGGATGTTACTTCAAGTCCTTTAATGAGTTTGAAGTGAACAAGATGACTCAACAATCTTGTCAAGTTTAAGGAGTCTAATAAGAGCTTAAAGAAAACTCCAGATACCTTTCCCGCAAAGTTTTAATGAGCCCGAAAAAGTGAACTTGTGGCCTCCTTACTATTATTAACGAGCTCGAAGGAGAGCTAGAAGAATGATCTTAATGTGAGGAGAAGAGTGTGAGGGGCATGCAAAACTAGTTCCAAGAGCAAGGAACATACCTAAGAATAGTGAAAGGAAGATGGGTAAGATAAGGACACTCGAGGAGCGTATCCTCCAGGTAAAGGGTGTCAAGCTGCAATGACAAAATGATACAAGGCTAAGCAATGATGAGAGCAGAGATGAGGGATTACATACCAAGCTAAAGGCATGGAAGCTAGCATCAGGATGATAAGCACAAGAAATGTATATGAAAATGTAGTTACAACTTAAACAAAAGAGCGGGACCAATAAGCAGCTGTGAATCCTACTAAGAATTCTGTCTCCAAGAAACAATAGTACTAAGATCATATTCAAAAGAAGAGATCTGATACAAGTCACTTTGGTAGAAACATTTGCAACTTCTCTATATTCATTAAGAGGCATAGTCAAGGTAGAGCTAACCAAGGAAGACTCTATAGTGTTGTTAACTCTTTCACGAGTAGACATGTTGAATCTTGTGGAATCCTATGGTGAATTATAGAATTTCTCGATGTTTTGGGCAGACTAGTTCAACCCTTCTTCAAGAGATACAGTGTGAAGGATCTCGCCTTGTCATTTTTTACTTAGGTTTTCTTATTTAAATAGTGGATTTTTTTTTCAAATTTAAGTTAATTAGAGTGGTTGTCAGCTTTATTATTAATAGTTAAATTGTGTAAATACTAAATTAAAATATATATATATTTTTTAGAGGTTTATTAAAGTATTATTTATTAATTTTAAATTTAATTAAGGTATGAAATTTGTGAATATTCATTTATAAAGTTTAAAATTTTAACCTAATTAAAATAATAAAATTAAATTAGGGTGCTATATGTATTACTTTAATTTTAAATTAATTAGATTAGTATTTAAGAATTTTTATTAAAGACTCTGTAGTGCCAAGTTTTGAGAATTTACAATCAATAATATCAACCTCAAGAGGAAAACTAAAGTTGACAGAGGTGATGGAATCTATAGGAACATACTCAACATCAAATGAGTCAAAAATTATACAACCAGAATCAAAATCATCAGGATCATCGACCTGCTGCTCAATGGGAGAGTTCAAACACTCAACAGTGCCAACATATGAGGGTCGGTCATTAGAAGGATCAGACTCAAAAGTAAATTCACGGTTGGATCTAACCACAACTGAGTTAACATCCAAAAGAATGTCAAACTGCATCATAGACTCTAGGAAGACTTCATCTAAAGAAAGTATATCGTCCCAGATGGTAAACATGTCCAAACATTAAGTTAGATCAATAGGTTGGAGAGTGGGATCCAATGTCCCCATTGGATAGATCACCTGGTCAACTGTTGGGACTAAATTGAAAGAAGGTAAGCATGAATACAGAGGCTTAATCTCAGTAGCAATTGGAGACGAGGGATATGAGGCCACATAATTCAGCTGTGGCAGGGTAGTGTCTATCGAAACAATGGGAATTGATAAAGGATAAACTTGGTCTAAAGTAGGGAAATGAGAGGGATCAACAAATCCCAGCTGATCAACAATGCCAATGCTTTTGTTGTGAGGAAAATACATGACATGAAATATTGTACACACCACAACGTTCATAGCATATACATAATAATTCCCAAGGAGCGTATTGAATTCCAAGGGGTCCTCTATAACCATAAAATCAACTAAGACATTCTTCCCATCTAAAGTAACATGTGTTTGAGAAATAAATCAAAAAGTTTGACTGGGTCTTCTATCAAAGGTTGGTAGATGATTAACAATCAACGTGAGACCAGGAGATCCCAGACATCTCCAAGCATGCACAAATAAAATACTAACAGATCCTCCTTCATCTAGAATACAACCAACAACCATGCAGTGTTTAACTTGGACCTTTATTTTAAAAGGTGTAGCAGAAGGAAGGCATGGCTCAACTAGACTATCCCAATCAAAGGAACCAATCTGAGGGCTTGGTGGGGGTTCATTCAAAACGAATTCAACGCCCCCTTGTCCAAAAAGTTTTGAACCGACAATGAAGAAAACATGACTAGAATACAATTCACTCTCCAAAATAAGAGTGGGATTGATTGAAGATTGCATCGATTCAACCACTTGATGTGGGTCACTTTCCAAAGGAAGAGTGGGATTGACCAAAGATTGCATTGGTTCAACCACTTGATGTGGGTCACTCTCCAAAGGGAGAGTGGGATTGACCAAACATTGCATTATTTCAACCACTTGATCCGGGTCTCTCTCGAGAGGAAGAGTGGGATTAACCAAATATTGCATTGGTTCAACCACTTGCTCAACCAAAAGTTGAATAGGTTGTTGAGAAGTCATAGTTGTTCAGGAGAAAAATACCCTTGAGACTCGGGCCACACTTTTTGTACTTTTGCAATAGAAGGGTGTATATGAGTAAGGTGATATCCCTTGCAAATATTACAAGGGAACTTAGGCTTTCATTCTATACATTTGGTTTTCTCAATAATGTCAACATGACTTGCATTGGATGACTATTTGCCCCTGGAAAGACCTCCAGAGGTTGGGTTTACCCCTAACATGACTTGCAGATATTGGACGTTTTCCCCCAGCGTGACTTGCAAAGATTGGGTGTTTACCCCCAGCATGACCTGCATAGGTTGGGAATTCCCCCCCAGCATGACTTGCAAAATCTGGGTATTTTCCCCTGGCATGAATTGCAGAGGTTTGGTGTTTATCCCTAACATGAATTATAGAGGCTAAGTGACAGGGCCCAACATGACTTACAAAGGTTGGGTATATGCCCCTAGTATGACTTACAGAGGCTAAGTGGATGCCCCCGGTATGACTTGCAGAGGTTGGGTGGATGCCCCTAGCATGACCTCCATAGGTTGGGTGACTCCCCCCTTGCTTTCACATCTTCTTCATATTCTTCCTCCTTTTATTCCTTTTAGACTGTTGGTTACTGGTACTAGAACATTCACCACGTGAGGTGAAATGAGGAGGAGATGATGCTATTAGTGAAGGGGAGACAATATTTTGATGCCTTTTATATAAGGTGCTTTCCTAAGAAGCATTAAGAGCATTCAAGACAATCATAGTGGAAAACAACCAAACCGGTAGCCCAAGGGTGAATCAAGAAAGACTCGGATTGACCATCAATAGAACACCAACATTCCCAGCAAAAGGAAAATCACAAGAAGCCCCTTGGACAGGGGTCTCTTGGTTGGTGTCCATAGGGATACTAGGCATAGTTTCCAACTCAACAAGAAATAAAAACTTTAAGGCTAACTAGAAACCAACAACATAGAGAGCACACCACTAGGGAAAATTCCTAAGTATCTAGACCAAGCAAACAAAGATACCTTTCAAAGGAGAGTCTAGGATGATGAGGGCCCAATACTAAGTAGTGAAGGGAGAAGAAAAATTACCCGAGGTCCACAATACAATCACTTTGGGGCAAGCGATTCAATCAGCAACTTCTTTTCCAAAGAGCTACATGGGATTTCCTCCCATGTTTTCCCTAGGTACAGTGCACCATCACCTGTGTAGAGCCCTATAAGTCAAGATACTAAGGCTACCAAACTTGCAAAAAGGGTCTGGTGGAACAATCGTCGGTCTAGTCAATGTGCATGGGCAGGGTAGCTAAGCCCGAAATTCAAACATCATCAGTACCACTCAGGGCCAAAAGGTGGTACTAAGTGAATATCCAAATGCGCAACATGAACTCTAGTGTATGATTAATTGAGTATTGGAGGGGTATCTCCACAACTCAATCTTGCATGAACTCATGCTTGAATCTTGTGTGAGAGGATCTTTTCAGTTCACCTTTTTGTAAGCTTGGGTTTCCTAATGAATGGTCACTATGTTTTGAGTTTAAATTGTTTTGGAAAGTTTAAGGTAAGCCTTGGTCCAAAACACTAGCCTATACTAGCGATTTCATCCTTAAAAAGGAAACATTTCTAATACATTTTAGTTATTAGTGTTATTTTTAAAGGATCTTGATTACTCAAATGGGAAGTGGTCATGAAACCAATGATGTATTGGACTCAAAAAACGGAAACAACATGGAAAATGAAAAAATAGATTCCAAATACAAAGTTTTTACTTCTCTTTTTCTTTTCAAAACTGAAAATGCAGGCCACAAATGAAAGACCTCTTTTCTTCTTTTCAAAAAAACAGAGATGTACAAATGCACCTAAGGCTGATGACACTAGCCTAATGCATATAAATAAAAGACTTGTTCTTTTTACTTTTTCTTTTAAACAAAAAGAGAACATGAACTATAAACAAGTCTATGCATCTGATGTAGAGACAAAGCAACTGAACTTCTGCACTATGTCCAAAAGAACAGAACCCTAGACAAACCTAAGGTCTAACAATACCTAACTTGGGAGGTATAATTGCATAAGAGACCAATTAAACCACATTGGAATAAGTATTTTAACCAAGAAGGATGAATAAGGCAAGGATCAGATGGCTCAAAAGTTCAGTCTATACCTACTGACCAAGGCTGGTCAAAACACCATACAAAACAAGGTCATGAGAAGCAAGGAGATCAAGCACAAAGTTAAACACAAGCCCAAATGCTTCAAAAGGGATTCTAACATCAAGTTAAGATCAATCATAAGAGAATACACCACTACCAATGGGCCTTACACATACCTAGGAACAACCCTAACTGGGACTCCTAAGACTACAACCAAACCCTTCCAAAGCAAACCTGAAAATGAAAAAAATCACTTCCAAGAGGGACAAACTAATGAACAATAGTGACAGTAGCGTGTAAAATGCAGGTGTAAGAACTCTCCACCATTGTGTATGAGGGAAAAATTTTGTTGTGTACACTAGTACAAGCATGTGGGTACTGAGAGGTGAAAAAAAGATGAACCCAACTCACAAAATGACAAGGAAAGTGTCTACAAAGACTCAGAGATTGTTCCTAACTTGAAATCAAGACTCAGACCTTGAAATACACTAGAAAAATAGACTTGGAGACCCCAAACCATATAGTCTTTTCCCCAACAAAGTTTCCATTTTTTGTTTTTAGGGAAAGTGTTCCTATGGCTAGGGTGAGGCCACCAACGTACTAGGGTTACATACATACATATAAAGTTCTGTAAATATAGTGATTAAGAAAAATTTCAAGGGTTAGGAGGGTGTGCACCTTATAAACATAAGGTTTATCCAAGCCTTTCCTTGAGTCCTCCTCTTTCTCTCCAATCAAGGAACCTGCAAAACCACTTCAAACCTTCCTCAAACCAATTTGACTACATATAAAACATTATATTCAAAAGAAAATGAAACCTTGATATCATAAGCATCAACATATAATCAAGAGCTGAGACATACACGATGATTTGGAAAGGGAATAATTACAAATCTTTATTAATCAATGAAACAAGTACAAAAATATACCTTCTCATCATTCAAGGCACCTCGTGAAACCTTCAATCTAGATCACCCGCTTCTCTCCTCTAAGAAACTCAACCTCCAAGCTCTGTAGCAAGAGTAGATAAAAACTAGGGCATAGGTAAGAGGGATAAGAATCCAAATTCCTCCATCATAACAATACCACAAACTCAATCCTTCTCATGGTCACCTCCCGCTCTCTTATATAGCAAATGGAAGAGATAAGGTCGAGGAAGGAGCAGTTACAACCAAGGAGGCAGTTCCAAAACCACCAAAATCACCCAATTTCGATATTTTTATATTTTTTGAGCATTTTTTAAGATACATGCTAGTGGAACACTAGAAACTAGCGTGTGCAAGGGGAGAACGCTAATGGAACACTAACAACAAACGTTTTAGAGAAAAAATGCCATTTTTAGGGTTTTTATAGGGGTTTTCAGGAAGTGATTTGGTCTGGAAACTTGTTCATCAACTTCCTAAGTATCCAATGAACTAAAAAAGAGGTAAGGGGATGCTACAAAAGTCCCAAACATGGCTCTTCCATCCATTAAATTTCCTTTGGGTGAACAGCAATAAGTTCACAAAGTGTCGTCATGCAACCAAAACATGTAAGTGTCATCACGGATGGAGAAGTGCCAATTTTGGCTATAACATTCATGCCCACATTTTTTACATATATCTTTGTCTGCATATTTGCCTCTATATAGAATATAATCCTTCGGACATGCATACTATGATATGTACTCAACACCCAACATTTTCAACATTTGCTTTGCAACTTCACAGCTCCCAAGCAAGACATTATCACTCGGAAGTACCTTATCTTTGAATAAACTGAACTTAGTGGGAAATATAAATGTACAATGTCATTTAATGTTCTTAAAATCAACCATTTTCAATGTTGATTGTGTGACAAGATTCCTCAAAATACAAGGGACATGATGGCCAGTAACCTAAAAAGTGTTGAGAAACATGTGTTTGATATGTCATACATTTCTTTCAGGCTGTATAATACCATTTTTTTCCCTAGCTAGGTATACTTTGACCAACCAGGTCCAAAGAGAGGGTTTTTGGAAACATATTTTGTAACAACCCCAAAACATTATTAGTTAATAATAAATAAAAACAAAGGAAAACTAAATTAAATATTAAAAAATGAATAAATAAAAAGGAAACACTTGTCACCATTAATAGGAAAACTATGGCTAATAATACTAAAAATAGTAATAAAAAATAAAAGAAAATTGCTAAATATATTAATAAAATATACTAGAATCAAATTCCAAAGAAAATGAGAAAAACCTATAAAAAGGAGGAGGATTGGAGGGGAAGGGCATTCGTTCTTCTTAGCTTTGAAGGAATATTGGTATGATTATGGTTATGGAAGGGAAGAGAAAAAATTGGCTATGGTTTAGTGGTTGGGGACTTGACGACTCTTAGTGTCTCACTGATGGATTGGTTGGGTGGAGAATTGTCCCCCACATGTTGTTTTCCTGAGAATCACTTATGGAGTTATAGAAGTATATTATCTCCACCACTTGTCGAACTCAGGTATGTCTTCTCCTTATTTCATTTGCTTGTTATTATGATATCTTGGTTATTGTTTTAGATCTACAAATTTCTCATACTAATAAGTTTAGCTTAAACTAATTAGATCAAGTAATTTATTTCTAAAAAATTGTGTGCTTAAGGCCCACTGGGGCCTTACATTTTGTATCAGACCCTAGGTTTCTAACCCTAAGACCCGTGGATTGTAATGTAACAGTTAGAATGCACACTAAAATTTTCTTTTCTTTCTTGGTGGTATTTACTGATATGGTACAAGTCTTTTGTCAAACACTTTGGAAGTCAACTAAATTCCCATTTTGCACTTCAAATATGACCCACTATTTGTTTATGTCATTGTCGAATATGTGTGCGTGTTTCAAGGCTTATGATGTTATTTGGTAGTGACATTCAAGAAGTTACTCATATGCTATATGTACCAATGTGTGAAAACACATATACTAACACAAAGATATAATGAAGAAATTTAACTAATAAAGAATAGAGGACTGCTAAATTTATTAAAGTAACACAATTACATGCCTGAAAATGTTTGTTGGCAGATTTGAGACATGCAACCTTCCCATAGTTGACTCCTTTGCTATAATGCTTCTAATAGTAAGATAATTCTACCCATAGAGAATGTGTGCACCCGTATGTGCAAAAGGGCCACCCAACATTGAGTTTATAGGCACGTGAAGGAAAATTGCATAATAAGTTGATATTTTTTCGTCTGGTATTAAAATGGAAATGACTTAGAATATATGTCAAATGTACTACATATAGAACTTGGAAAATCAACTTTTAAATGCACCCTGACACACTAATGTCTTCCATGATTCTCCAAGTTCAGAGCATGTATGCTAATCTTAGACTGTTGTAGATGTTTATCCTTCAATCTTGACTGGTTTCTATAAGAAATATGCCCCTCCTCACAACAATAACATTGTTGTAGTTTTTCTTGGATGGAAATATAATTTGGGAAAGCAATCCACATTCCAAGACTAAGGAAACTAGCTCCCTTATCACCCAGTATTCTATGACAGTGGAACCCTCCTCTAGTTACTTCATATTTGAAAGATATTTTTCAAGAATTGACACAATAGAAAATGAATGTAAATATTTCATACCCACTGGTTTACTTTCCTTAAGACTAAGAGTGTTCCCTTCTCAATAGAGATAACCAAAAAACTAGTGCTCCCTCCTGTTGGTAGTTCATAGCTTCCAAATTTTTCCCTCTCTCATGGGTAGCAAAAGAAAAACTACCACTATGCCCTCACTCCAAGAATGTCTGGAAACTCTTGTACTCCTTCAAACTAAAATATATGCTTGAAGATATTCAATGGAAATGGAAACACATTGAGAAATATGAGATGATCCCTCCTCAATAGATGGATAACATAGATCGTCTTACTACCGAAAACATTCACCTCCTCCTAGGGTTGCGCCCAAGACAAGCTTTGCTCAAGAGCTCTTTTTCACAAATGCAAATGACAATAATGGAGAGAATGAGATCTGAATCCCTTTTTATAATTTCCCATTTGCCCCCTTGTGACTCTTCAACTTCCCCTAGACCAATTTTCTCATCAAAATATTTTTAACGTTACTTTATGGAGAAATGGCCTTTTTGCTTTAAATTTCAATTTTGAACCCCTTTTTGTGCTTTTTTCGTTACATTTAAACCAAAGTGACTTTATATAAAGTCATTTTGGAAATTAATTTTTAATGTCACTTTATAAAAACACTGTAAACCTAGGTGAATTTTAATAATTAATTAATTCTCTGCTTTCTCTAATATACGCTATGGGAACTGGATAGGCTAATAAGTCATCTCCAAGGTGGTCATCCAAAAAGGGAAATGACAATCCTCCCTTCCAAAAATTGATTGTCCTCAAGCAATTGTAAGTTGGGGTGCTGCATAATTTTCTCACTCTCCCAAGTAACATCCTCCACTGCGATATTCATCCATCTAACTAGGTACTCTTAGATAAGTCGAGTTCTCAATATCCTCTCTTGCACATCCAGAATCTTTTCAGGGTCTAAAATCAACTACCGCTCATCATCTAATGGGTGTAACTTTCATAGGTTGTGACATGCTATCCCAATACCTTCTTGAGGAATGATACATGGAATACGTTGTGAATATTGATTCCCTCCAAAATATCCAACTCACAGGACACCTATCTAACCCTCCTGATCACTATGTAAGGTCCGTAGAAGCGAGGATTCAATTTTTTTACACCACTTTTCTTCAGTGAGGACTGACGATAGGGTTCCAATATCAGAAATACCAAGCCTCCCATATAAAAGATGCAATATATCTAGTTCCTATGCACATATACCTTCTGTTGATTTTGAGCCACCTATAAGTTTTCCTTAAGGAATCAAAGGATGTCCTAACTCTCTTCTATCTAGTCCTTCAGCTTAGGTGCCTTGCTATCCTCAAATTCCATATCAACAAATGGTGGGGCGTCATACTCGTATGAATCTCTGAATGGAGTCATCTCGATCGACATGTGGTAGGTGTTTTTGTAGCAATGCTCAACCAAGTGTAGCCACTTGATCCACGTTATCTTCTATCCAGACACATAGTTCCATAGGTACCCCTCAACCTAATTATTAGACATATACATTCAACTCTATACCAACCAACCTAAAGAGCTCCTGCCAAAACTCCACTAGAAATTTGTTGTCCTTGTCACTCACAATGTTCTTTGGTAGATCATGCAAACAAAACACCTCCCTCAAGAAAACCTCTTCTACCTATGATGATGTGTAATATAAGGAAATCGCATTTAAGTGTGTGAATTTTTTCAACCAATCTACCACCACATAGATACAATATCATCAATGTACCCATGGAAACTTAGAGATGAAGTCCATGGAGATACACTCCCATTTCTGTTATGGAATAGGAATTGGTTGTATAATTCCACACGGATGGATTTGATCGGTCTTGTTCTGTTGATAGACCATGCTTTCCCTCACTTGCGACAACACATCATCCTTGAGGCACTTCCAAGAGAACCTCTGCCTAACCTGCCGGTATGTTTTTAAGAACCCTTAATGTCCTATTGTAGGAGTGTCATGTGCAGCATGCAAAATCTTATCCTTTAGTTTGGACTCCGACACCAAGTATATTCGATCTTTGTAGAAAATGATATCATTGATCACTTGGTATATATCATACTGTATAAGGTCGTCCATAAACTTGCAAGCAAATTTATTTTTCGAATATTCTACCAGGATGTGGGATTTCCAATCGACTGAAAACTCCATCAACGAACATATAACTAGTTTCTTGGAGAGTGCACTAGCAACCACATTTCTCTTCTCCTTCACATATTCTATGTTAAATTCATAGGCCTATATTCTGTTGAACCACTTTTTTTTCCTATCATTCAAGTCTTTTTTCTCCAGGAAGTAATTAAAACTGTTGTGGTCTATCCTCGCCACAAATCTATTTTCCACCAATTATTGTTTGAACATAGCCAATGCATGCATGATGGTGAGCATATCTTTATCATATATAGAATAGATCCTTTATGGCTCCCTAAGTTTCTTTCTCTCAAAGGATATTAGGTGTTTGTTCTACATCAACACCACCCTTATGGCAACATCTGAAGCATCACATTTTAGAACGAAAGGATGCCTCAAGTCTTGTAGTGCTATGACCAGGAAAGTGCTCATCACCTCTTTGTTTCTATTGAATTCCCTTTGAGATTCCTTTGTCTATATGAATTCTCCCTTATTTATCATATTGGTGAGGGGTGCATCCAACTGTGAAAACCCCTTCACTGATCATCTATAATATTGGCATTGGCCAAATAATCCTCATATCTCAATGAGGGTCCTCGATGCAAACCAATCCAAAATAGCCTATATCTTCTCTTGATAAACTTGCATGCCCTATGCGTTAATCACATGGCTTAAGTATAATATCTCTATGAGCCCAAACTCACATTTGGAGGCATTTTTGTGTAAGTCCTACTCCCCCATAATGCCCAGTACCTCATCTAGATGCCTCACCTGCTCCTTCCATGTCCGACTATAAATGAGGAGATCATCGAAGAACACCAGAAAAGATTTCCTTAACTGATTTTGGAAGATATGGTTCATGCAAGACTTGAAGGTGGCTAGTACATTGGTAAGCCCAAACAACATAACTAAAAACTCGTAATGGACATAATGGAATTTGAAAGTTGTCTTGCGCTTGTCTTACTCACAAACCTTGATCTAGTGGTAGCCTGACTTGAAATCAATCTTGGAAAAATATATTGCTCCATGCATCTCATCCAACAACTCATCAATCCTAGGAATGTGCTACCTGTTTTTGATAGTCTTCATGTTCAACGCCCTATAATTGATGCACATCCACATCGTCCCATCCTTCTTTTTGACCAACACAACCAAAGATGTAAATGGATCATAGTTGGGTCTAATATGTCCCATAACAAGCAACTCATTGCTCTCTTTCTCAATCTCATCTTTAAATTTCTCCAGATGTTGAGAGTGGGTGGTGATAACTGGATTCACCCCATCCTCCGTATCTATGGTGTGTTCGAATCCTTTGTCTGGTGGCCTCCCCAGTGGAATCTCTCTAAACACCTTGTCATGCTTTCCCAATAAATCCTTGTATGTCAACATGGTACTGCTGGCTATCGTGAGATGTCTTCTTGGTGGTGATCAATTAGTCTTTTGCATAAGCTACATCCCCAGGTCTTAATAGTGTCTCCATCCACTTGACTAAAACAACTATTGGGGATTCATTAGAAATTCCTCATAGGAATACTCTTATTCCATCTGGTGCATTGAACCCCATATCCAACATTCTGTATTTCGTCGTAATAGGCCCCAAAGTACTAATAAACTGAACTCCCAAGATCACATTGGTCATTTCCAAACGAACTATATATAAATAATCTGTTAAGCTATAATTTCTTGTCATCACTGTTAACTACAAAGCCTTGAATAAGAAAGGTATCACTCACCTACCAACTACCTCCACACCAAACACATCAAATTTATCAACATGGATGGCTCTCCTAGATAATAGGGAAGAATCTATGAAGTTGTTGGTTGACCCACCATCTATCAGGATTGTTACTCTTTGTCCTTGTATAACACCCTTGACCCTAAAGGTGTTGAACCTAAGAGTACTTTATAAGGTAGCAATGGTCACACTCTATGATTGTACCTTTGGCTATTGTGCATGTGGTCCTTATACCTATGGCTATGGTGGTTGTGGCCTCTATACCTATGGATGTGACTCTCTCCCATTGTTATTTTCATCATCCTGCACTTTCTAATACACATAATAATCCCCCTCATAAATATCTAACACCACCTCAATATAATGAACCTTTCCTTTCCACTTGCATTTATGTCCTAGTTCCAAAGGTTCTTTGAAACTGAAACACAATTTCTTCCTCCTCAACTCATTCTGGGTTTCCTCATCCAATTTTCTCTTCTCATATCCTCCCTTGAAAAAGGTCTTCTTATCCTTTCCTTTCTAGGGAATGAAAGGTTTGGAATGAGGTTTGTTCTTAGAGGTGCTTCCCTCCATGTTCTACACTCAAGTGATGGCATCTTATAAGGTAGTAGGCTTGAAATCCTTGACCCACCCATGTAATGGTTTGGAAAGCCCCTCTGTGAATAGTATAATAAGCCAGGTCTCTGAGATATTTGTCACCATGAATGCAAACATACATAACTCTGTGATATAAGAATTTGCAGTCCCCGTCTACCTGACCTGTGCCAACTCCTTGAAGTGCAGTTCCAGATCCTTCCTGTAATTTGTCCATCAACCTCTGAGTGAACTCCATAAAGGATGTTATGTTAGCATGCCCCAAAGTAACTAGTGCATTATACCCCCACTCATGGGCCTCTAACTCCAAATGTAAGGTGGCATATTTAATGGCCTCAACCTCTTTCATGAGGTTAAGATAGAAATAAGTATCAAAATTCTGAACCCAATCCCTCACTGTGGATTTGTAGGACCCATCGAAGGAAGGAATAGTGAGCTTCCCTGTCAAAACCCCAAATTTTCATAAAAATTTAAAATTTTGAAAATATATAAAACGATGAGAATGCGGTCTGCTAATAGCTAGCAGTTATCTATAGAAGATTCAGTTACCAGATTAGTCAGTACATAATCTTAATTAAGTAACTTAGCATTCTACTTTTTGATACAAGGTTAGGATTAATTTGTGCAATGATTTCTTTTTCGGTTTGCTAATAAATTTTAATTTGCGACAAGTAGGTGGAACTGTCTTTGGATTCCGGGGCTTACTTAGCGTTAAGCTAACGCAGAAAACTTACTTGTTCTTACAGATTTTATAGGTATGAATGATCGAGTAACGCCTTTTAATTCCATAAAGCATCCAGCTATATTTCTATTTGCAAAATAAAAAGCTTGATAAAATAAGTTGTTACAAATCAATCTACTTCTATGAGGTAAAACATGTAGTTTGTTTCCTTCAATTATTTTTGTCAACGATATATATATATATGGAAGAGTTTCTTTCTTAAATGTAAATAGCGAGAGTAATTATTCTCCCTGGTTCACTACTTGTGATCTTTGTCGTAAGTTAATTTCACCTAGAGTGCATAACCTGTAATGATGTAATGATTGTTCTAACAGTAATATACATTATCAACTTATAATAATAGTATAAGCAACTGCTTGTTATTCATCTTCTGTAATGAAGATTGCTGCCTATAAGGTTCTAAACATTATAGTGAAATACAAAGTCTTAAGGACTTAGAGTCTAGAGGGATTGTTCCACTCCAGTTTCTTATTTTATTTTTATAATACTTCTCTTGAATTAAGCCTCTGGCCACAATATTTAACTTAGGTCAATTCTTCAAGAGAGATTGATTTATTACCTCATGCAAGTACTAGACAGTTCTAAAAGTTATGTTACTAATCGAAAACATGGTGAAACTAATAGTACTTGTCATGGTTAGTAAATAACCAATTGTCATTAAACTTTGCTGATCTGAGCTATGTAAAGTATGTTAGAAATATTTTAATATCATAGTTTGGCTAGGTAATGAAATAGCCTTTTTATTAGCATATCCCAAGTATCATAAGATTTTCTTCATAAACTTATTTACGATAGCACAAGGCTTATCCATGTTTGTGACTATAATATTTATGCTATGAAGTAATGGATAAACAATTAGTGATGAACTAAGCTTCTATGCATAAAAATACCTTAAACATGAATATGGAATATGAGATTTCGTTGATTTCATGATCAACCAAAAGCTTAATGTGAATAAACATCTAATTATAAAGTTTATATTGTAACTTGCAATGGGTAATGGATGTGGCGTTAGACCACTCCACCGATGAGATTATGTGTATGGTTGTGTATATAAAAGACCTTGAAATCGCCTCATCCTAAACTATGCGATGACTAAAATATAAGCTTGGCAATGATTCGAGGTTTCATAGTTTATGCCATGCATCCGTAGGTTGACCTCCACGAACACGTAGAACCTTTGTATGATTACAAGACTATATGATTGTGCATAAATTATGTTTTGAATAATTGGAAATGAATTGGCATGCAGGGACTATAGGATCGACCCACTGCATGGTTGAAATATTTGTGAGACCATGTGGTTCCTTCCCGGCCAAGTGTTGGGAGTATAAGGGTTGGTGTAACCCTAGACTTTGTCATTCTCCTTCATCATTTTCAGGCCTTTGGGCCGCTTTGCAACTGTGTCTTGGCTGCCATGCTTACCCTATTGTGAAAAGAACGAGCTCTGCATCTTGGTTTGCAATATTCCATCTACCTTCTTTGTCCTCGAACCTCTGCTTGTACTGTGATTTTATCCTGGCAAGAGTTTGATGAGAGCCGTGAAATTTTGCTTACGGCTTGGACTGTGTGCATTTTTTGGGTTTGCTCCTCCATGGATTGCTTGTTGGGATTTTTTTAAGGGGTTACTTTCTTCTATTACAGTTTGGTTTTCGTCATAGGGTTTCAAGAGTATGTTCTTATGCTTCGCATGGTGACAGCTTTGAGCTCTACCATCTACTTCCTGCTTGGACATTTCTCCCTTCTCCTTCCTGCTGCTAGCAGTGGTTTGTGCATACGTTGAACCATCTCTGTCACAGGAGATATGAAGTGTTGGCTCTTCATTTCCCTGGTGGTGGCACTCCTGTTTCTTGGTGGCTACATTACCTTTGCTCCCAGGTAAATAAAGTTATTTTTTAACAGTTCTTAAACTTGTTCTTAACTCATTTATGATATAATGCAACACTATTAATGTTATGGGTTCGTATCCTTGCAGGTGACAGTTTACATCTCTCTTCGCAGCTGGTACAAATGCGTAGGGTCGACTTCCTACTTACGGGTAAGCCCTGGTCAACCCATGGCAATCCATGCTTGCTCAGTTCTTTAAGGAATAGTTTCGGTTGGTCATGGCCTACAAGTGACCCTTCGTGGTTTACTGTTTTCTCGGTTAACTTGTTTAGTTTTTACTAAACCCTTGCTGTTAGCAGGGTTTTCCAGCTTATGCCGTGACTTGTAAATTTTGTTTTACTAGTTTTGTGTATAGTTATGTAAAAGTATTTGCGGCCGGTCAAGCCATTCTCTGTTAAGACTTTAAGTAAAGAGATTTGACTCTCTTGAGCTCGAACTCGGTTATTTTGATGCTCTTACTGTAATTTCAAATACTAGGGTTCATACCCTATTTTGACTGTGTAAAGAGATATTCACTTGTTGAAATTATCTTGAATTAAATTATATTATTATATCCTATTTTGTTAATTCTTTCTATTACAATAATTGTTTATAAGCTCGGATATTCGAGCAAGGTTAAATCTTGTTAGTGACCTGTGTATAATTAATTTCTTTAATTATTCTGTAGGTTTTAGTTCAATAATAGTGTGGAATTACTTGTTTGTTACATGTGTATAGTTATTATGCTTTCAATGTTATCTCTCTTTGTCCTTATAGTACTGTAATAATATTTCATAGCTTGAAAGTTAAGAATACTAGATAAATCCAAATCCTTGGATTATTGCTTATCTGATTATTAATTACAATGTTATTACTATGATTTACAATGTTAATACTATAAATTATAATGTTAGTATTTTTAATGTTAATACTATAAATTATAATGTTAGTATTTATAATGTTAATACTATAAGGGTTTCGACCGTGTATTTTCTTTTATAACTAATATTTGTCTAGTATATTTAAATGAATTTGTTCATATATAAATATTATTTAATAAATATTATTTACCATTGCATTCAATCTATTTTGTAAGTACATAGATAGGATTTGTTATTATTTCCTTGTTACACTATTATAATTGTTGTTCTTAATTTGTTTATAATAAGATCTATAATAGAATTACCCTACTTGAAATGTGAACATTTGTAGAAATAGTTAAGCAGTATGAACAATAAAATAACTCTGTAAAATGACTTGGTTCTTTCTTCACATAAATAAATGAGTGTTTATCTAAGTTAAATCTTTTACCTATGTGACAGGTTAGTAGTTTCATTTTACAGAAATATAGTTCTGAATAAGATAAATAACCTATTTACAGTCGTCAACTTGTTAAAAGAAATAAACCTGTTGTTTGTAAAGTATTATATATACTTCTTTGCTAGCATTCTTAATACAATAGTTTGGTTTTTAAACAATAACTTAATTAGACAGATTAGTATCCTTTCCTAAAAACATCTATATACAGAAATAAATTACTCCATTGTTCTGAAATACAAATAACTCTATTCAATCCAGATTTCTATTAGATTTCATCTATTTTAAACACACTACTTGTGCTAGAGTACTGTCTGGTTTGTTCTAGACGGGGAAAAACACAAGTAGAATTATCTCATCCAAATACAAATTCAACATTCAACAACTAAAAGATTATAAATTCTAACAGTTCACTACATAACATATAAATCATTAATTATTCATTCATTCTCAGAAATAAACTTTTAACACAGCAAATAAAAGATTGTAGAACCTGTTTTTAAAGTTGGATGACAACAGCATTGGGAGGTTGTTCCTCCTACCAACTCCTGGAGAGCGCTCAAACAACGTCTTCTCGAAAACCCCAGAACTTGTTCCTAGTCTCCTTGGCTAGGAACTAGTGGAGCAAGCAACAAAATACTAGTCCAATGACTCAGTACTAACTCTGCACTCAGCAGCAAGATCCTTCAGCTGAATAGCTATACTAGATCATTCTCTGCAGTTTACCCCTCAAACACCTTCCACAAATTCCCTTCCCAATGAAATCCTCTGAAGTACATTCACCTGAATGATTCTCTTCTTGGAAAATGAGCAGCCCCAACTCTCTTCAATGGGAATTTTTATTAAGATTTCCTAGGTCTTTTTGGGTTAGTTGTCATTAATTGAGCCACCTACTTTGATCCCAATTTCTTGGGGGATCATGACCCCAAATGTAGGGAGGTTGTCACCTTCAACATTGGAAGTGTTTGAGGATGCTACCACTTGTCTATTTTCTCTCCACCCAGTCTCCTCCACCAACTTGACCAGTAAACACTCTTTTAACAACTCTCCCAAGTTGTTGTCTCCACTTTTTATTTATTTATAATTAAAATATTCATAATTACATTCAACATCCTTGACTCTGCTGAGTCATCAATTACAACTTAGCATCAAATTTAACATATTGTCTTGAAATAAAATCAAATATGATAATATTATTTTTGCAAAATTGGGGCATGTGACATTCCCAACCTTCCACTACAAATCGTGGTTTTGTGGGCTCCTATTGAAGTCCATGGGATTTTTTCTATATTTGATGTTGCAGAAGTCTTGGAAAGACATGGTTGTATGTAAATCCTCCCCAAGATCATGGTACTCCCATAAATAATCAGTAAAGTTTTCCCCTTGTACGGATTCCCCAGTTGACTCACCGATTGCTCATCTATGATTTTGGGCATGAGAGTTCTAGGTGTTCTTAAGCTGGATGCTTGAATGTTCATCTAAATAGGAATGTTAGTGTTGCTTCCTTCTACATGTCCCATTTCGGACATTAGTACCCCTCGTATTATTATGTCCTCTCCTATTCAGGTTTTCTTGGTTTCTCATGAGAACCTAAGTCATGAGGTCAACCAACTGCTCCTTCCCCGTTTCCACATTGTTAGTTCGGAAGTTGATAAGGTGTTGTTTTCCTCTAGCCAAATCATTCAAGATATTCATTGTAGTGCCTACTGGGATGTATTTTCTACTTGAATATTTGCTTGTTCATTCCTATCACTCCCAAATGGATTGTTTCTATCACCCATCTCTCCTTCTTCCTTTGATATGAAATACTCTTCTTCTTCCTCAAACAACTCTTGTTCTTCCTTGACCTTCCCTTCCCTGAAATTTGATAAAAAGACCCTTCTAGGTTTCCCCTTTTTCCTTATATAAGTGATTGTATCACTCTCTCCTAGATTCATATAATATCATGCACCTTAAAGGATTGGAGGATTGCATACTTTGATACGACTGTACTGTCCCGGTTAGAATGCATGCTAAAATTTTCTTTTCTTTCTTGGTGGTATTTACTGATCTGGTACAATTCTTTTCTCAAACATTTTGGAAGTCAACTAAATGCCCATTTTGCACTTCATATTTGACCCACGGTTTGTTTATGTCGCTATCAAGTATGTGTATGTTTTTCAATGCTTATGATTTTCTTTAGTAGTGAAATTCAAGAAGTTACTCATATGCTATATGTACCAATGTGTGAAAACACATATAATAACATAAATACATAATGAATAACTTTAACTAATAAGGAATAGAGGACTGATAAATTTATTAAAGTAACACTATTACATGCCTGGAAATGTTTGTTGGCAGATTTGAGTCACGAAACATTCCCACGGTTGACTCCTTCTTTGCTATAATGCTCCCAATAGTAAGATAATGTTTCCCATTGAGAATGTGTGCACCCATATGTACAAAAGGGACACCCAACATTAATTATACATGCACATGAAGGCATATTACATAATAAGTTGAGATTTGTTAGTCTGATATTACAATGGAAATGACTTAAAATAGATGCCAAATGTCCTGCTAGCAAAGAGGTGGGAAAATCGACTTCTAAATGCACACTCACACATTAATATATGCCATGATTCTCTCAGTTCAGATCATAGATGATAATATTAGACTTCTGTAGGTGTTTATCCTTCAATCTTGACTGGTGTCTATAGGAAATACACCCATCCTCACCACAATAACACCGTTGTATTTTTTCTTGGATGTAAATACAATTTGGGAAAGCAATCCACAATCCAAGACTAAGTTAACTCACTCCTTTATCACCCAACATGCTATGATAGTGGAACCCTCCTTTAGTTACTTCAAGGATTTCTTACCCACTGGTTTACTTCCCTTAAGGCTAAGAGTGCAACCTTCCTAGAAGATAAAACCCAAACACTAGTTCACCCTCCTATTGATGGTCACAACTTCCCAATTGTGCCCTCTTTCATGGGCAGAAGAAGAAAAAAAACACAACGCCCTCACTCCAAGAATGAGTGGAACCTCTTATACTCCTTCAAACTAAGATATATGCTTGAAGATCTTCAATGGAAATGGAAACACACTGATAAATATGAGATGATTATTCCCTAGTAGATGGCTAGGGTAGATTGCCTCACTACCGAAACCATTTACTTACTCCTAGGGTTGCATATAAGAGAAGCTTTGCTCAAGAGAACTTTTTCACAAATGCAGATGACAAGAATGGAGAGAATGGTCTCTCATGCCCTTTTTATATTTTCTCATTTGCCCCTTTGTGCCTCTTCAACTCCCCCTTGACAAATTCTCTCATTTAATTATTTTTAAAGTGACTTTATGGAGAAATGACCTTTGTGCCTTTAAATTTCAATCTGCACCCCTTTTTGCACTTTTCCGTCACTTTTAAACCAAAGTGACTTTTTTTTAAACTCAAACGGGTAATTTTTTTATTTTTTTTATGAAAAAATTTAGGTCTGATTTAGCAATTTCCTAATCAACCAATTACACACAAAGCAGTAGTGAAACTTCAATAAGATCAAAGTATGCACAATTTCATACAATTTGAAAAGATATCTCCTAGATAGACATATCACAACTTATTGAAACTCAGTTAAGGAATTGGATGAAATGTGGTGGGTTGTCCATTGATGTTGAGGTTGCCTTGTGACAACAGGAAAGATTTATTTGCCAGAGTATCTGCATTTTTATTTAGATCTCGCAGAATATGGAAAGACGCTACACTTTCAAACTCGTTCAATGAGTTTTGGATTCTCTGCAGAGATTTATTGAAGGAATAAATATTAAAATAATCTTTTGAGTTTAACAATTTGATCAACAACTATGAATATCCAAAAAATTGAATTGACTTATACCCGATCTCCTTTGCTATTTGGCACACCTTAAGGAGACTATAACTTTATACTTGATTATTCGACCTTATTCCTAGTCCCCAGCTAAAACATGATTTGGTCAATCAGTCTGGAGATATAATTAGATCCCCGGCTCCAATGGTCCTAGGATTCCCCTTGGACGCACCATAAAAAAAATGGTAGTTGAGGAGGACTTATTCCACCACGCATTAAAAGCTTCTTCACTGCAATGCACTCGCCAGGAAGGAGAACACACGGGTTTGGAGGAGACCGACCTTCTTGATCCCATCAAACAGGTTCCCATCCATGCAATAACCTCTAAAGACAGTGATGAAAGAGCGGCCAAGTTACTTGGTGATTCAGATATGAGTGTTTTGATTATTTTGCCATGATCAAGGGAGTTGACATCTTGTTGTTAAAAATCTATTCTTTTCTTACTAACCACAGTTTCCACCAAATACATTTCAGGACTATTTGCTAGAGTTTGATCCATTCAGCATTTTTATCTCTTGTCTCTGCAATCCATTCTTTCTAGGATATGATCAAGAGAGAGACAATTGTAATTTGGGAAGGAACATAAACAATCATACCATTGGGGACCAACTCCCACATCGATTGAGAGAAAAAATAGTCAACCAAAATGTGATCTGACGTTTCATAGTAGAGTTGCAGAAGCAACACCTAAATGGTCCAAGGAACCCACGTTTGGTCAGATTTTCACCTGTCAACACCCTTTTGTGCATGAGCAGCCATGTGAAGAAGTTCACCTTGGGAAGGTTGTATGAAGACCAAATGTATTTCCAAAGCGCGGGGGATAAGTAAGAGACAAAGGGACTTTGTAAATCAGAGAATCCTTGAGCAACTGAATAATTTCCAGATCGGCCCAACCCCATTTATATTTATAAGAGAAATGAACCGGTGCAAGTACTAATAGATGAAAGAAACAATTTCTGTTGGGAGAGAATATGATTTGGGATCTTAGGAAAAGACCAACCAACCCAATTCCTAGGGCTATCCCAAAAACAAATGTTTTCTAGCCGAAGAAGGCCCTTATTGGTTAACCGTAACTTGGTCTCATTTAGAGAGATTAAAGAGGAAAGAGGAGGATTTCCTAAGAAATTATCGTCCCACAATAAGGTCCTCTTCCCACTTCCAGGGATTCTATAGAGATGATGGTGAATATTGTCTATTCCTCTTCTATATAAGTTCCAGATTGTTGTTCTTGTAGGGGTGTTTGTTGTTTTTAAATTTGTCAAAGAACCTTCCTTTAGATATTTCATCCAAATGATCTTACTTATCAGATGATTTTTATCTACATACAACTGCCAAATGAGTTTACCTCCCAACGCCATATTTTCCAATTTAGGATCACGAATTCGCAATCCAGCTTCCGAAGTTGGTCTTTTGAGAATATCCCAACTTACCAGATGCATCTTATTTTGATTGCCTTAGCCATCCTCCCAAAGAAATTCCTGAAGAAGTTAGGAGATCTGAGCCGAGATGGACTTGGGAACAAGAAGCAGAGAGGACTGGATGATGGGGAGGGCTGAAAGGACCACCTTAATCAAAATCAACTTCCCAACCTTTGTTAACCATTGGCCACCCCAGGATACTATTTTGATTTTAATTTACTTATCACTTCCAGCCACAGTGAAGGAGAACTTGGTCCCATGGTTAATGGAAGGCCCAAATAATTGATCTTATCCCACTTATCAAAAACATGAAATCCCAAGAAATGAGCTATTCGGAGAATTGTCAGATGGTCTACATTCTAGCCATATACAACACTCTTGCTTTTGTTAATCAGAGCTCCTGAAGTTAAATATAAATTTTGTACTATTTCATTGAAGGCCCGAGCAATATTTAAGGATGCCCCTCCCATAAGAAGAGAATCATCTGCAAAGAGGGCATGGTTTATAGGATCCACACCTCTTGTTTCCTTAATTCCAGGGAGAGAAACTGCAACCAATTATGTTGTAAGCTTTCTACTTAAAGATTCAACCATCAAGATATAAATGAAAGGTGACACAGGGCACCCTTGACGGATTCCTCTTAAATCTTGGAAAAAGTCTGTTGGTCTATCATTAACAAGGGGCGCTATCCAAGGACTATATGTGCAAGCTTTTATCAAACTAACAAAATCAACACTAAAACCAAAAGAGAGAATAACTTGATAGAGAAAGGAAATATTGACAGGGTCAAAGGAATTTTTCATATCCATCTTGATGAGCATGCCTTTATCCTTCATTTGAAAGCTGGAATGGAGGGCTTCTTGCACTTGTATCACATTATCTACCATATGTATTCCTTTAACAAAGCCCCCCTGGAGAGGAGAAATTAAAATTCCTAACAAAGGCTTTAGTCTATTGGCTAAGAGTTTGGCCGGAATTTTGTATGAAGTGTTATTGAGCAAGATAGGTCGAAACGTATTAAAAGATGTTGGATTAACTTCCTTTGTAATTAAGGCAAGGAAAGTAGGATTAGTGCACCCTCCAACTTTGGATTTTTTCAGAAAGGCTGAAATCATACGGAAAAGGTCTAATTTTATAACATTCCAACAAACTCTGTAGAAATGTATAGAGAATCCACCTGGTCCGGGGGCTTTATCCGGCTCCATTGCCTAGATAACGTCCACTATTTATTTTTCAGAGAAAGGTTTCACTAATCCAGCATTAACCTCAGCATTGACCAAAGAGGGTATGTTGGATAAAAAATCAGCATTCACAACATCATCAAAGATGTTGTCCTCATGGAAAAATTTGGAAGTGCATTTTAGCAGCCTGCTGTAATTGTGATTTTCCTTTAATACCTTCACCCTCATTTGTACATATTTTTGAGATGTGATTTCAAGAGAATCTAGATCTGCATTGCCTATGAAAGAAGGCAGAAATTTTGTCTCCAGCTTGCAACCAGAGGCTACGAGACTTAATATGCAGATGCTCTTCTTCCTGGCGAAAGGAGAGGAAAATATTTATTTGAGTGGATTTCTCATTCTCCAATTGCGATTTAGAAATTTCTAATTCCTCCATACCAAGATGAAGCTCAGCTAAAACATGCACTGACTCTTTCCTGATTCTCATTGGATTTGTGAGAGGTGTTTTAATCCATCTTTTCAAAGCATATTTAGTACGTTTAAGTTTATGTTCCCATACAAAGCTGGGGGAACCTTCAACAAATTGGGACCAAGCTTCTGACATTGTTTCACATAAGCCCTCCCTCTCAATCCAAAGAGGACTAAAACAAAACAGGATAGGACCGATATTTTCCTCTTCTTCCCACAACAGGGAAATAGGATGATGATCAGAAGTTAGCTGGGGAAGAATTTTGGAAGAGATTAAAATTTTTCCATCCATCAAAGAGCTTTGGACCAGAAATCTATCAATCGAGCAGAAATTCTGGCAGCCCCTACTATATTATTGGTCCAAGTGAAACACCCTTTCTTGGGTTTGAAATCAAGAAGGTCCCAAGCATTAATCAAATACTCCACTAACTCCTGAATAGGATCTTTGCTCCGAACATCTCCTCTTTTCTCCTTGCGATCTAAAATAATTTTAAGATCCCCAGCCACTGTAATGTTTATGGGAGAGTGGATTTCCATAAAATCTTACAGAGATTTTGCAGCAGACTTTTTTCTTTATAAAATTAACCGGGACATAAAGGTTGAAGAGAGCGAAAGAAATATTACTTGGTAATTTTTTTAATTATGTATAAATCCAGTGTTGGGTAGCAACCCAGGCTTTTAGAAGAAACTTGTCCTTGGACCATAAGGTTGTGAGCCCCCCTGAAGTGCCATGTGCACTAACTGCCATGATTGCATTCTTTTTCCACTTTAAACTGCTTAATGATAATAGAGCTTCCTCTTCTATCTTTGTTTCTTGGAGCAAGAGAATATCAGAGGGTTCCATTTTTAATAGATATTTAACTTCTTCTACCTTCAAGGGGTTCCCCGGTCCCCTGCAATTCCAAGAGACAAACTGCATTATTTACCCAAGAAAAAGGGATTTGTCCCTCCCTTTGGGGGTTTATTCCGCTTACATCTGCCTATTGACATTTATATTATATCCTGACAACCTTGCATCTTTAATCTCTCAGATTCTTCTTCTCTGGCCTCCTTTCGGGACTTCCTTCCTACCTTTTTAGTGAATTGCTCTATAGAATCTTCTTTTGAGAAACCAGAAGTCTCTACTAATTTCTTCTTAAGAATTTTTTCATAAGAGGGAGGAGATGTGACTCCTGTGGATGATTTTTGAAGTTCCTGGAAGATTGCATCTACACTACGAGTTTATAATATTACTGGATTAGATTGCTCCTGTGGCCCGAGGTTTACTTCACCTTCTTCTTTATGCACATTCGATTGCTACACTTCACGCTCTTCAAGAAGCGGTAACTTTTTCAGTAGCTTGAGGTTTAAAAAATATTTTCTCAACGGGAATAACTCCATTCCCAACATCTACTCCTTTACCTTTCATTCTATTATCCTATTTGGAGGTTCCTACTTTATGAACTTGAGTCCATTGATCAACCTTCACTTTTTCAAGTTCTTCTTCTGATTTTTCTTGCAATTTCGAGCAAAGTGGCCATATCCATCGCAATGACGGCACTTGAAAGGGAGTTGTTCATAATCAAGCTCTTGAATGTGAGACCATTTAACAACATTTAACTTGATCACCTCAAGAAACCCTCTCTCTAAATCTACTTCAACACAAATTTGTGCACACGAATATTGTTCTTTCCTTTCTTCCCTATCGATGTACTTTTCGAGCTTATTCCCGATGGTTTACAGAGATTCTGAGTTCCAAAAGTGAAGAGGTAAATGGGGAATCCTAACCTAGATAGGAACAACTGAAGGTATGTCCTGGGTAGGATCAAAGTGTGAAGTTCACTTATTCAGATAGAGCCCTTGAGGACCCATAAAATATGGACCATTTCAAAAAATGAGATCTCAATCTTCAGCTGAATCAAACACAAAAACATAATAACCTCTGCCAACCAAATGATTGTGGATTCCTTCAGTAACCAGAGGCCTCCAATTTTGCTGAACCCATCCATCGATTTCCTTAGGAGAAGGCCAACGACCCGTAAATTTCCCAATGAGCCCACGCTTCGCTAGATTCAAGGAGATCCTGCAAGGATGTTCGACAGACAGTTCAATAGAAGGAATATCTGCTTTCTTCACAAATGTCTGCACCATTGAACTTTCCTTTCTCTTTCCACATGAGGCTATTAGTTGTTTGAACGCATCAATATTTGGAGGAAGCAGAGGGGGGAGACCCCCTATAGAGGCCATAGAAATATCACACGCAAACTAATAAGCAAATAATATCAATAAACCAGTCTTTCTTACAGACATTGAAGGTTCCAAATCCCTATAACAGTCTTTGGCAATGTGGTCCCTCAGCATCTCACCATGATCCTGCCAAAAATACAGCATCCAAAGCAAGCCACCAGGGACCAGTGTCGAATGCTTATGCTAACGAAATATTCTTGGAGCAAAAAGTAAATCAAATGGTTTCACAGATCTCGTGAAAAGAATCAGACTCGCAAGCTTAAGCTGAATATCTCCACGACCCTACAATAGTAGCTTCCACTGGACACAAACTTCACCAACGAACCAGAGCCGAAGTGCTCAGAATTCAAATCTTCTTGGAGAACCAAAGTGATTTTTTATAAAGTCACTTTAGAAATTAATTATTAATGTCACTTTATAAAAACACTCTAAGTCTAGGTGAATTTTAATAATTGATTAATTCTCTACTTTATTGATAATACTCTATGGGAACTAGATAGGCTAATAAGTTATCTCCAAGGTGGTCATCCAGAATGGGACATGACATGGACCTATCCCATATTTGATTGATCTGTATAGAATTACGCTAGATCTAGTAGAATTTTAATAGATCTAGTAAATCTACAATATTAGATTTAGTAGATTTTCATTGTATCCATAATATATCTAATATTATTTTTATTTTTATTTTTAAGTATGACTTATTCCCATTAAAGAATAACTTATTCCCTAATGAGAATAATTGTAGATCTACAATCTACATCTAAAATAAAGCTTTACATAAATCTAAAATTTTACTTGTAAATCTACTATAAAATTAGAAAATAAGTGTAAAATTGTAAATCTAAAACATAGATTTAAAGTATATTAGATAGGTTGTAATTTTTTTTTTAAATAATTCAATTTTAATCATCAATTTCAAACATCTATGTTTGTAGATCTAATATTGAAAGGTTCAAAATTTGATTAACCACAATTCTACTTGTAAATATGTGAGATTAAATTTTGGTGAATAAATCTCATTGACAGTTACAGATGGATCTATAAGGTGTAATATTGCTTCATATTCGTAAAATTTGGCATTTTTTTGTTTAAAGCCATTATTCTTGTCCTCATTTAAATTTTTAGCTTTTCTAGTGGGTATCATTTTTAGTATCTATACTATTGAGAGGTGTAGACTTTTGATTTCCTTAATCTAAAAGCAATCTAGTGCAAGCAACCATTGTAATATTATCATACTAATCCTCCACACATATTGTAGTAGTATACACACGATAAGATGAAACCATGCTTGCTTTGGTTTCATAAACACAATGAATCCAATAGAGCACAAGGAGAGGGAGGAGGATGTACCTTCGCGAACATTATAGGTCAATCCTATATAGCTAGCTAGTAGTTTGGGGTTATTTAGTTCATCCCATTGGCCTTAGATAGCTAGTGTTCAAGGTTAGTTAGTCCATCCCATCAATCTTAACGAGATGATAGTGATGGAATGGGATGACCTTATCCAAATAGGAGGTATATTTGATATAAGTAAAACATTCCATGTAGATGGAGCTTGACCGACTACTGTAGGCCACAAAACTCATAAGGATTGAGTAAAAACTTTCAACTATAAATATCTCCTCAATTTTCCCAACTGCACTCTTCCATAAGTAGTTTTGTTGTGTGTGATGGATATAATCCATTTCTGTTAAGCCCTAAATGTGGGAACATTTCTCCTTATATTGGTCATATTACATTATTTCTGATGTCGGCTTGGGTCTGTTAGTTGGAATTGTAGCTCTTAGTCTCTTATATATAGTAAGGAGACCTTTTCATTCGAAGCATCTCATCTTGTCTTGTCTTATCTACTTAGTACATTGTGTAAGGAGGTTTCCCCCTCGAAGAGGCTTTCTATTCATAAATGTTATTCATTACTAATGTGTTGATTACTCTTTCTAATATCTTTATGCTCTTTTCATGCTCTTTCGTGGAATTTATTGCTTAACATTTGGTATCAGAGCTCTTTCCTCGGTAATGGTTTCTTCAAATTGAGTCATCTTGGATTTTTTGCTATCATTTTTTTAATACAAGGTTTTAGAAAATGAGAATCAAATCACATATAGAAATAGGGCTGAATTATCTATGGTGAAATGTTCAAATCCTAATCCATTACAGGTTCATATATATTCACTGTGAAATCTAGGGGTCGTGACTAGTCCAAAAACTAGTCTAAAAAGGGTGTTTTAGAAAAAAAAATCATATATGGGGAATGCAAGATAAAAATTGAGTGCAGCCTATTGAATAAAAAAGAATACAAACCGCGGTATATTTGGTATCTTTTTCAAACTCATATACAAAATATTGGACATGTGTAAGACCATACAAGTTTGCTCTTCTGAAAGGACAAAAAATCAGAAGTGTTGGGAGATTCACAAGAACTTTTTACTGGCACATCAAAATTAGGTTAGACCTATGGAATTGCAAAGAGGACACATCAATATATAGTAGTCCTAAGTTTCATACCTAGAGGAGCCAAAATTTTAAATTTAGCTCAATTCCAAGTTGGCTAGAAAATAGACTTCTAATGAGGGTTTGAAAAAGGTACAACATTTTAAACTTGAATAACTTTGAGTAGAACGATCTATTTGAAGTGAAACCTAGGGTGCGATATCTATTTATATTTTTCAAAATGATGCCAAAATGAAGTGGAAAACATACACTCCACTTAAACCACAAGAGGGTTCATCCCCAATGTACAATGACAGGGAAGACCTATCTTTTCGAGTGTCCCAGTTGGAATATATGATTGATGGATCTGTGAAACCAATTGATTTAGTTAATTTAAGGGGAAATTGATGGAACATATGGATAATAAGATGGAGTAAAATATGAAAGGGTCTCTAAAAAAATTGATTTAGTTGATGTATAGAAGAAGTTGATGGAACATATGGAAAATAAGATTGAAAATATTGCTAAGTTCATACAAAATTCAAAGGATAGTCCTCCTACAGGTGATGATGTATTCCAACATAATCAAGAGGATAAAGATAAGTTCCATGTTGAAAAGCATTCCATTAATAATAATATTCCAAGAGGAAATGATTATATTAATGGAAGTAACTAGGGATGGTCCCCAATGGGGTATCCAACTCCCCAAAATTGACATGAGGAAGTTTGACACAAAATACCCCATAACATGGATATTCCAGATGGAGCACTTCTTTGATATACACTAGGTGACAAATATTCAAAAGGTACCCATCACATCTTTATATTTAGAACCTGAACAGTTTGGGTGGTACTAATGGCTTTGTGAACGCAAAACAACTTGATTACATGTTGGTCCAAGTTTAGAGAAAAAAAATTGATATCATACCATGATAAATCTAAGGAAAAAAGGACTAGTAAGCGAGCACATTCAACAATTTCAAAAGTTGAGTCTCAAAGTGGAGGGCATACCAGATGATAAACTGTTAGGTCTCTTTATTGGAACATTAAAGGATAACATTCAACATGAGGTTGTGTCTCTTTGAACCACCATCCTTAGAGAAGGCTTTCATGGTGGAAAGGAAGGTTGAAAGTAAAAATATGGTGATAGCTACTAGAAATACCACCTCCAACACATACAGAGAGAATAATGTTCCTTCTTCTAACTCACCTCAAAGGTTCACACATCAACAACTGGATGAAAGAAGAGAAAAAGGTCTATGCTTTAATTGTGAAAACAATTATAGTAAGGGACATAAGTGTGGTGAGAAGAAATTATTCTACATAAATCGCAGTGAAGAGGAAGAACCAAAAGAACAGGAACCATCTCAAAATTAAGAAATAAGATAGACTACTTTAGAACAGATTAATCCCACCATATCTTGTCATGATTTCGCAGGAATTAGCAATCAAACTCTGAATATCAAAGGATGTGTCAGAAAGAAAAAGGTAACCGTGTTGATTGATTTTGGTAGCACTCGTAATTTTATTCACTGTAAATTAGCCAAAGTTCTCAATTGCTTTATATATCCAACATCAGGGTTTCAAGTAATGATTGCAGATGGAGGAACTGCCAATTTCTCAGGGAAATGTTGTAATACTAATCTTACGATGGGGTAATATGTATTGAATATTCTAATGATTTCTATCCCAATAGGTGGTTTTGATGTTGTATTAGGGTTTCAATGGTTACAATCATTGGGAACAATGGCTTTTAATTTTCAGAAGCTTTTCATAAAATTTTGATGCAAAGGAAAATGATATGAGTTAAATGGTATCACATGGAAACCATGAATGGTGATAATCACTAATGGTGTGACAAAATTATTGAAAAAGGGACATCAAGTTGTAATCGCACAATTATGCTCATTAGATGTTCAAACATCGAAGACTATTATTTCCCCATATCTCCAAAGGGTCATTAACAAGAATTCCAAGGTATTTGAATATCTTCCAAAAATTCTTCCACCTGTTTGATATTTTGATCATGCTATTCATTTAATTTTAGGAAGTGTCACCCCTAACATTAGACTTTACAAATACCTCTATCGATAGAAGAGTGAAATTGAGTGTATGGTTGAAGAAATCTTAGAGGAAGACATAATTAGGACTAGAAAAACTTCTTACTCCACACCAGTGGTAATGGTACACAACAAGGAGGGATCATGGTGTATGTGTCCAGATTATAGAGATTTCGACAAGATCATCATTAAATATAAGTTTTGCATTCATGTAATTGATGAATTGTTACATGAATTACATGGAGTAGTTTTCTTCACAAAGTTGGATCTATGTTCTAGGTATCGTCATATTAGAATGAAGGATGAGGACATCCCAAAAACAACATTTCAAACTCATGAAGGTCATTATGAATTTATGATCATGTCTTTTGGTCTCATAAATGCACCTTCCACATTTCAAGGTTTGATGAATTCAGTTTTCAAGCCCTTCCTTAGAAAATTTGTGATAGTATTTTTTGATGATATACTAATCTATATTAACTCTTTGGAATAACATGTTCAACATGTTGATAGGGTGCTACAACTACTAAAGGAGCAAAAACTATATGCAAAACCTTCCAAATGTTGCTTTGGGGTAAACGAGGTAGAATATTTGGGTCATATTGTATCTCTTGAAGGTGTCAAGGTAGACCCTAACAAAATTAAAGCCATGATGAACTAGCCTATTCCTAAAACCTTGAAGAATATTCAAGGATTCTTAGGGTTGACAGGGTGCTACCGCAAGTTTGTTCATAACTATGGAATAATATCAACATCTCTAACAACACTATTGAAGAAATAAGAATTTTCTTAGACTCCATAGGCAACTCAAGTTTTTGAAGAACTTAAAGAGGCAATGTGCAAATCTCTTGTTTTCGCCACACCAGACTTCACAAAAACCTTTATTGTGGAATGTGATGCCTTGGTAAATGGCATTGGTGTTGTTCTAATGCAATAAGGACACCCCCTTTCTTTCGAAGGTCGGCCAATCAAGGGAAAGAACTTACAAAAACCCTTTTATGAGAAGGAAATGATGGAATTACTACATGCACTTAATCAATGGAATCCTTACCTACTAGGTAGGAAATTCAAGGTCAAAACATATCATGATAGTCTTAAATACTTCTTGGACCATAGACTATCTTCATAAGAGAAATAAAAATGGGCAACCAAGATATTGGGATATGACTTTGAAATCATCTATAAAAAAGGGAAATAGAATGTGGTGGTGCATGCACTCTCTAGAAAAGATGAAGATGTTGTGGAATTAATTTGTGCGATTTCTAATATACAACCTGATTGGGTGGTAGAAACAAGGGAAGAATGGAAAAATTACATATATGTGTGGACACTCATACAAAATCTACAGAAGTATCCTAAGATATCAGATACTTTTGCATGGAAAAATGATTCACTATGGTATAGCGACTGTTTATATATATGCAAGAAATCCCAACTCAAACAAAAGATCCTTTTGGAATTACACCCCTCTATTATAGGTGGGAAATTAGGATTCTTGAAAACCTACCACAGGGACAAGAAGGAATTTTTTTGGGGAAGGTCTTAAATATCATTTTCAAAAGCTCACTGTAGAATGTTTGGTTTTCCAACAAAAAAAGATTGAAACCGTTAAGAACTCGAGTCTATTAAAACCTTTGGACATACCTTGCCCGCAATGGGAGGAAGTCTCAATGGATTTTATCACAACACTACCGAAGTCAGAAGGGAAGAATTTTATTATGGTGGTTATTGATAGACTCATGAAGTATGCACACTTTTGTGCACTTTATCACCCTTTTAATGCAACTACAGTAGTTGTCATATTCACAGATACAGTTCATGGGTTTCATGGAAACCTAAATATTATTTTAAGTGATAAAGATCCAGTTTTCACTGGTAAATTTTGGATTGAATTATTTGCTTGTATGGGTACCTGGTTGGCTCACAATTCATATTATCATCCTCAATTTGATAGGAAAACTGAAATAGTGAACAAAGGTTTGGAAGGTTATCTTTGTTGCTTTGCATGTGATAAACAAACACTATGGGTGAAATGGTTGTCCTTGAAAGAATGATGGTACAATACTTCCTTCCATACATCATCAAAAATGTCTCCATTTATGACACTTTATGTGTACGAACCTCCATCTATCACATCTCCCTTAAAAGGAAATTCTAAAGTTCAAAATTTGGAATATCATGCAGAGCACCAACAAGAATTTCTCCAAATACTGAAAGACAACTTGGCTATGTCAAAAATATTGGGATTAATAATCCTCCTGTTGACCACATTAGTCTATTTGTCTATTTTCCTAGCTTAGGAGGTCTTCATCACTCCACTAGTGCACGAGGGACACACCTAGGGAACATTTTCCACTTAGTGCACCTGATTGCATGAGTTTAGTAGCCCCAAGGACCAATCCCTATAATTTAGGAACCCACTCTGATTGCCACCAATAGTCTCCTTCAATGGAACATGGTAGGTAAGCAATCATGTTCAATTATGCTCCAAATACTATCAACTAGATCACAATCAGTTAACCTAGTGCCAATTTGCATGATTGAAGGGAGTGTGGGTGCCTTTTCTAAACTTCCCTCATCAGTTAACTGATTGTATACTAAGTTAGTTATCCAGAGTTGCATTAGTGATCTCCAGTGGTGATTTTCCCACGTTGAGTTAGCTCTGGAGTCAGTCTGAGTTGGTAGATTCGAATCCTTTCTTAGGAATTTGAATTCTCCATATGTACAATCAGTGTATTCCATATTAATTACTGATTCATGAATATAATCATATTATTCCAATTTTTTCTCCATGTGTGTGCAATTTTTTCTTTATTAATTGACCAATCTCTGCTAAATTCTTCTCTCTCTTCTGCAACATTCTCTTCTCATTTGAATTCATGCAGGCTGATGATCCTATGCTTCATAGAATTTAACATGGTACCAGAGTGGGTATCCATGCTTTCCTCGAACCTCAAAAACTTCCATTGAGTTTCCACATAATTCCTGGAATAATTGCATTGTTCCCTCTGGATTTTGTCCAGAGAAGTCTACCTAGGTGTGATGTACTCAGATAAAGTGCACATGTCGAAGTGAATTGTGTTTGTGCTAAATTAATTTGAATTGAGTTGTTTTGCAGTGTTTTTGCAAATACATTCAAAGGTTTCTTGAAGAAATGTTGATCAATATAGCTGTGAAATGGAGAATTTAGCAGCTCTGACTCCCAGAATCCTTACTCTTTTCGGTTACCTTGAATGGAGAGTAGGCATGGAGATTGCCTTGCACAACAAGGGTCTATACAAGATGACAATGGGAAGAGAGTTTGAACCCCAACAATATATTGAAAAATCAAAGCATATAAATAGGCTTGATGAAGACTTCTGCTTCATGTGCATCCACATATCCAGGTTGTTGTTATTCCATTTTGAGGGACTCGGATCTCCAAAAGAAGTATGGGATAAGCTCAAATCCTTGTTTGGAAAACAAGATGAGATGAGCAGCCATTTCCTAGAGAATGATTTGATAGCACTACAACCTAGTAACTTCAAAACTATACAACAATCTTTTACTAAATTCTAATCACCAGTCATGCAATATAATGCGGGATTGAGAAGAAGGATGAGAAATTGGTGCTCTCCATACTGAGCAAACTTGGCTCAGAATTCTCATTATTTGTCTCTACTTTTATCTATGGGAGACTGACTACTCCTAATTGGTCAATGCCATCCCTTGATGCCTTCACATAGTCTCTAATCCAAGAACAAGACAAGCTGATACAGATGGGAGCCCTCATAGCCTCTCCAAATCAAGCTCTATTAGCTGGTGAGACAAGGAATGCGCAATCAAGAAGGAAGCATAAAAGTAAAGAGAAAAGAAACATTGAAATTGAACCTCAATATGATTTTGATCCATCAGATGAAGCCTTTGGATCTAGGAAGGACAAACATCAAGGGTATGATAAGGGCAAATGATCTTACTACAAGAAATGAAACCATACAGAGAAGTATTGTATGAAGAAGACCATTGATCAGATGGAAAAAATCCTTGAGCAACACAATATTTCCCTCCTTGAAGGCACAATGAAGATTGAATCTAGATAAAATATTGAAGATCATGATGAGAGATGCCATGCACTGAAGGCTAGTTGTTAAAAATCGCATGCCTTCCTCATTGAAATAGGAACCTCCAATCATATGGTTGCATCCAGAGAATCATTCTCTTCATTACAACCTATTGATGGTCAAAGTATTCACATGGGTGATGACACCCAAATTTGAGCTAAAGGAAAGGGTTCTATCAAGTTCAAACATGGAATGTTCAAATATGTACTATATGTTTCCTCCTTAGCTGCATATTTGTTATTTGTATACCAGATGAGACATACTGCCCCACCAAAGTGATTAGTATTTGGTTATGTCTCGGTGGATATCTTAGATATCTCAACTAGGAAGATTATAGCGAAGGGTGTTGTAAACCATGCCTCAAAAGCATATGAATTCTCACTCTTTCTTCCATGCTCAGATCCAATACAGTCTCATTTTCCATTCAAAAGGGGAGGTAAAACCATTCTATCTACTCCTTTTTATGATAATGTTTCCATTAGTGTTTCAGATTCAGAATCCGAAGTAAAGGACCCAGTTGAATCAGTTGATGAAATTGAAGATAAAGTTCACAGTGATCCAGATCCAAATCCAGTCCCTACTCCCAATTCTAGGCCTAAATTGGCACAAAAGGTTATTGAGGCAGCTGGGAACATGACTGGAGATCCATCTTACGTGAGGAGAACAAGATACCAATTTCAGAAAGAGAACCTAGCGCTATGTCAAGCAAGTTCACATCCTTCAGAGAGGTGCAACAAGTTCCCATTGAGATGCTACATGATGCTAAGGACTGATCAACAACACTGCTCACAGAAGAACAAAGTGGATCATGTCACTCTTCCTCCAGAAAGAAGAGACAAAGGAAACATTCCTTCTCTTTCCTATCATTGGATTGGAAGATGGAAAAGTTCACATGCACAGTCCCAACAAACTAATGCACACAAGAACCATCATTCTACATTACTGCTCCACAAAGATGCAGATTGCAACAATATTTTCACAAGTTTTTGCTCAAGAATAAATTTTTTCTCTTAAGTATGGAAGCTTGTTTCTTGATTTAACGACTTATTTTGAGGGGGGTGTTTTCCCATGAGGTTTTATCCATTTCCTCGGTTTTATTAAGTAGTTATAATTATTTTTTCATTTAGATTGTATGGGTGACCTTTGGTCTTAGTTGTCAGGGCCCAAGTTTTCCAAAGTCAAGATTAAAGGGGGGTGTTGGGATTAATAATCCTCCCTTTGACCATCCTAGTCTATTTGTCTATTTTCCTATCTTAGAAGGTCTTCATCACTCCACTAGTGCATGGGGGACACACCTAGGGGACATATGCCACTTATTGCACCCAATTGCATGAGTTTATGAGCTGTAGGGACCAATCCCTATAATTTAGGATCCCACTCTAAGTGCCACCAGCAGTCTCCTGTAGTGAACCTTGGTAGGTAAATAGTCATGTTCAGTTATGCTCCAGTTACTATCAGTTAGATCACAATCAATTTGCCTAGCGCTAGTTTGCATGATTGAAGGGAGTGTGGGTGTCTTTTCTCACTTACCCTCATCATTTAACTAATTGTAGACTAAGTTAGTTATCTGAAGTTGCATTAGTGAGCTCTTGTGGTGATTTTCCCACACTGAGTTAGCTCTAGAGTCAACCTGAGTTGGTAGATTTGAATCCTATCTTAGGCATTCGAATTCTCCTATATGTACAACCAGTGTATTCCATATCAATCACTTATTTATGAATATAATCATATTATTCCAATTTTTTCTTGATTAATTGATCAATATCTGCTAAATTATTCTCTCTCTTCTGCAACATTCTCTTCTCATTTGAATTCATCTAGGATTATGATCCTATGCTTCATAGAATTTAACAAAAAATAGGATGAAACAACAAGCATATCAACATTGCGGTGAAAGAAGTTTCGAAGAAGGGGATTGAGTATTTATAAGGCTACAAACTTACAAATAGATGTCCCTCAAGCAACTAAATAAGGACATAAATTAGCACCCAAGTACTATGGTCCTTATAAAATGTTGCAAAATATTGCTAGTATGGCATAAAAATTGGAGCTCCCTTCATCTTCAAGGGTACGCCTATTTTTTATGTTTATTGCTTAAAGAAGGTAATCAGAGACAAGATTCCCATTCAAACAATCCTACCGGAGCTTAATGAAGAAGGAAAATTCATAATGGAACCTGAACAAATCATTGACACAAGGACCAAGCAGACCAAGTATCTATGGAATATGGATATTACAATGTACCTCATGAAGTGGAAGAACTTACCAATTGAATATTCGACATGGAAAGACGAGTCCTTCATATATAAGCATCCACAAATAACCAAGTGTTGAGGAAAACACTTGTCTGAAGGAGAGGGGCATGTTAATCCCTAAATATGGGCACATTTCCCCTTATATTGGTCACATTACATGTAATACCCTATGTGTTAAGCCCCAGACATATGTAATTTGTAATTGTTTATTTATGTGGCACATTGTGCTGAAAAAAGGGTCTTTAAAGACCTAAAGACCTTATTATTATTTTGTAATTAATTAATTGATGAAAACAACTAGCACATCGGGGACCACTAAAAGAGTATGGGATGCCTAGATCCACAATATGACTCGAAAATGGGGACATTCCTATCACTTTAGAACTTGTTTGGTTGATCTTGGTCCATATTTATGCCTTAGTGGCTTTATTAGTTGACGATCACCCAAACATTGTACAACAGACCCAAATTCTAATTATTTTATCCTATGTTGGTATTATTGAGCCTAATTCATGATTTAGTGGGCCTCCTTGGTGTTTTGGTTGGGGTCATTTTTCATGGTTGTTGATTATAATTATTCACACCTTTGATGGTGAGAGTTTGGGAAACCATGAATGCTCTGCTATGTGAATGAAATTTTTGCTTGATGCACTGTGATCTTGTATGGTGTTTGAATCAATCTTGAAAAAATATGGTGTAGTTCCTTCGTTTCCACTACTTGGCTCTATCTCGGACCTGCACATAAATCCTAATGGTGAATGGCGATATCTCGATGGCCTAGGAGTTCTGGATTACCATTGCACCTAATAGTGGGATGGAAGAGGTAGTATGTGATGAGCAATATAGTTTTGGATTCTCAAAAATATACTTGAGATATTCTTGAGTACACCTCTGTTGTGTATTTGTGGCATCAGCTCGGGGGTGGCTTGTCAAAGTGAGAATGGCTTGGCAATGCCAAAGGCTAGGTGTAACGTGGTCCGGATGATGCGAGTTGCACATTTATAAGATAAGTAATTTATCTTATGTTTATTTCATTTACTTGGCTATGATTTGATTTATTAATGGATGCACATGAAATGTTTGATGAAATGCATGATTTATTTGTGGAAGAAATTTATCACAAATTAAATCTATTTATGCAAGTAAATTTAATGAAGGAATTGGAAACTAGGTTTTGGGACTTTGTGCACAATTTGTTTGAGGAAATAATTATTTGGTACCTATGCTACAGAACTGAAATGTCTTCCCCTTTTCATTATATAATATGTATTTTTATGGTACAATAACCTTGGAATGGTTTAAGACACCACTCTTTGATGCTTCTACCTTTTATTTGAAAACTAGTTCTTCGATTGGACTATTTGACATAGTTTGGAGACTTACCACATGAACTATTTGTAAAAATGCCTGAGTATTCCTTTTATGATTATGTCTGATAAATAATATTGAATTTTTTGTGAGAATGTGAGGAGAAATCTTCTTGGTAGTGTTGGGTAAATGTCTACCAGAATTGTAGATCAATTTCCAATTTATAGCTCCTTCAATGGAATTGCTTTGAGTAGATTTGTGATTCTGGATATGAAGTGTTTGAAAAAATGATATATAACTCTGTTATGACTTAGAAAACATGCTATTGAAAGTTTGAATTGCATTTGAATGATTCTATGAGATGTGGATTTAATTATTCTACCGATTCCTAGAATTACTAGTCAATTCAAATGAGTAGAATTAACTTGTTTTGTGAGTTGTTTAATGGAATGTATATGGGTGGAAAAATACAACCATCTGAATATAAGTGACCCATGATATGTTTTCCATGAGATACAATAGTCATATATTTTTCTTTATTTGGCATTTGGGAAGTTATATTGGAAACTAAAAACATTGTAGTGAAGTTGGTAAATAATTTTTGGATTCGAATCTTTGTTTTTGGTAAAAGATGAATGTACAACCATATGCTTTGTTATTGGTGCTTTAATTGTGCTATATAATTATATTCTCTAGATATGTACCTTCACCTCTATGTGCCTTGGAACTCAGTACGATTGGTTTGATTGAATTCTTGGCAATGTTTATTAACTAGTTGTACTGATTGAACTTGAAATATTCTTCGTTTATGTACTTGGGTTAGATTTGAAAAAGTACTTTATTTTGTTGTACGTGCATTCTTAAATATGTGTATAATGGTTGTAGGTTCACTTTTTGGTTCATTGGCATGGTTGCATGTCGAATTTGTGCAAGGCTAGTTGTTAGTATTGAATGACTAGTTAACTAGTTCTCGTGGTATCATTTTCATAATTATTATGTTTAATTAATTGGAAAATGGTAATTAGGTAAGATTTACATATTATCAGGTGTTGATTAGCCATTGTACTTGATAAACAATGGTTAAGTGATAAAAAAATGAAATTATATTAAGTACCGTCAATTGTGCGCTAAGTGCCCTTAAGTATCGTAATTAGAACACTAATTACTAGTTAATCATGAATAAGAGTAAATGGCCTTTAGAGATGGAATTTATGTTTGAATTAGTTTGGAATTGATATGTGATGTTGCTAGAAGGTATTAGTAATCCTTCCCACTTGTATCATATGTTAGAATAATTATTGAATTTATTTTAATTTATTGGTAATTAAAGGGACTTTGTTGTGATTAAAACCTGAAAAATGAAATTTAATATTTGGTTAACTAATCCGTTTTGCTAAAATTATCTAATTAGACTTAGAGAGCTAATAATTTTTCCCTCGGGACCCTTGATATCCCCGAGGGACATTACAAGTGGTATCAGAGTTTAGGTTCCAACACTACGACTATTAGGCCTTCTACAGAGTTATTATCTTCTGCATATGTGCATTTGGAGTTTACAAATGTGCTTAGTAAGATGGAATTAAGCTCCCTTATGTTAATATAAGAAAAAGAAGCTTCACTTCAAATATTAGTTCGGTGTATGCCTTAGAATTAATTAATATTTCATATTTATTGTTCAATAGATTGATTGGTAATATTATGTGGTGCATATCTAATAATTGAGAGATTTGATTAACTGATGCTTGTGCATTGCCTCTTTTACTGCTCATTGAATTGTTAATATTGAAATGATTCTTGTAGTATGACCTATTTACTCAGACATTATGATTATTAATTCATTTGTAAATAGTTGTCATTATAATAGTATGTACTATGTACCATTATTAGTATTAATTTAATGCTAAGTTATTAAGATGATATAATTATATTATTATTAAATATTAATATGATTTATTAAGTGGTATTTATACCCTATATGAATTTTGTATTTTCTATGGATGATATGCTTTTATAGTCTTCTTTATGCCAACATGGATGAGTAACTCCTTGGCTATTTTAGGAATGGGACACTTGTCTAAATGGTGTTTATCATTATCTTTTTATTTTATGCATGTAATATGTTTTTATACTATTTATTAATTATTACTATGCTAACTTATCTAATTAGTTAGTAGTGGAATTGCCACTTGGAGGTAAGCATATCTATGGGCTATTTTTGTATTCTATTATTTAATTCATTTATTTTGGGGTTAGTGGTAACAATATTATTATCCTTGCTATCTTACTAATTTATTTATTGAGTGGAGAAAATGAGCCACTTGTCCCTAATGGTTCATATTCTCTTTTATTTTATTTATTTTGCTTATGGAGATGTAACTCCTTGTCTATTTTTGAAGGAGAATGAATCACTTGTCTCTAATGGTTAATATTCTCTTTTATTTTATTTATTTTACTTATGGATATGTAACTCCTGTCTATTTTTGGAGAAAATGAGCCACAAGTAGTATAGTAGTGTAAGATAATATATATATATATATATATATATATGACATCGACATAAATATGTATAATATGATATGCATGATATGTATAGTTGTTAAAAGTATATATAAGAATAGATGCATTATTATATATATGAATGCTTGTATGTTTGTATATACTATAATATGTATTTTATTATATGTAATAGTTATTAGTATTACATGTATGCAATATTGTGAATATACTATATGTATAGAGGTGAGTGTGTGTAATGATGTAAGTGTAAAGTTTGAAGGTGTTTGGAAGTGCTTAGAGGCATCTAGAGGTGTTTGGAGGTATTTGGAAGTGTTTGGGGGTATTGGAGGTGTTTGAAAGTATTTGGATGTGTTTGGAAGTATTTAGGAATATTTGAAAGTTCTTGGAAGTATTTGGGAGTTTGGAAATACTAGGAAGTGTAGTGTGATCAAAAGTGTTATGTTAGTATATAAGTTATAATATGTATCTAATATAATAGTATTGGGTTTCGCAATTCTAGCTATAAGTGTATGAATATTATGGTATAACATAATAATTATATGAGTATATTAAATATAGAATATATAGGTTATATGACTAATATCTTGTGTATATGATTAATAATAATATGATATATGATTGAAGGATTATAATATATATGTAAACAAAACATGCGTATATATATAAATAATAGATAGTAATAGTAAGTATAGTACATGTTTTGAGTGTATAATAGTGTGTTGTATAAATAGTAATTATTTTATTGTAGAATATTAGAAGATTTTAGTGGTAGGATGGTTGGTTGTTTGAGGTGATTATGTATTTACTTAGATTGATAAGTAGTGCACTACGTGTAAATATTTAGTAATGTAATGTATTATTATATATATCCTCAGGTGCTAATAATTCTAATTAATGTTATGATAAATAGTAACTAATCGATATGATTTCTATAGTTGATCTATGTTGTTTGATATTATTGGTTTTTATTGGATGTTATTGATTGACATTGGTTTATTAATGGTTGATACATGTATGACATTGTCATCCTGTATGTATGGCTATTATTGGTTGTCCTTGGTTGTTATGGTTGTTGCATGTATGATTGATGCATCTTGGTTGATGTCTTCTGGATGATATATTCTGATTGATGTATTATGATCATTGTTTTCTGCTTGATGAATCCTAGTTGATGTATTCTAATTGTGTCTTCCAATTTATGTATTCTTATTAATGTATTCGGATTGATGTATGTTGGTTGATGTGTTTTGATTGATGTAATATGATTGATGCTTGTATGGTTAGTTGATGCATGTATGGTTGTCCTTGGTTGATATTATATGATCAATATATGATTGATATAGGTTGAGATATTATGAATTGATGATCGATGTTTGTATGGATGATGTATGGATTAAGTATGCATGAGGTCGTCGTATGATTGATATTAGTTGATGGATAATGGATTTTTGAATGATATCTAAAGAAGAATTTTTCTTTGTGTTGAGATGAAAAGTAATATGTTGTTATGGCCCTTTTTGGTTCTTAGTTAGATTAGAACTGTTGCATATAAGTTCATTTTTACTGTTACATTAAAATGCAAAAGTATCTAGGTGATATTTGAAAATCTGTATCCTTGTGATCTTCATCAAAAAAGTATCTTATGTCATTATTGAAAGGTATCATCGTAATAACTTGGTGGTATTTCGTATATCTTTGTTTAAAAGTGGGTACTAACCTTGTAACCGATTAAGTATGATACATGTACCTTTATTAAAGATGAAATTCATGTATCATTATATATTCAATACTAATTGTGTAGAATGTGGTACTAGTATCTTTGTTAGGAAACTATCAAGGGATCTTGTTGAAAGAAAATATATCCTTGTGATCTTTGTTGAAAGTATCTTGCTAGGGTATCCTTGTAGCATATCAAATATTTGTTGAAATGCATCTTTGTAAAATATCATAGTGATAGTTCATGCATATTGTTGAGGAAATATCTTGGTGACACTTCATGCATCCTTGAAGGAAAATTATTTGAGTGATAAATCATGCAAAAGCATCTTGGTAATGCATCTCATGTGATTGAATAATCTGAACACATTTCATGTATCTTAGATGCATTTCGTATGATTGAAATTGATTAGAATAAGATTCAATTAGATGCATTTCAAGTTTTTGTTGAAGAAGTATCTATATCTCGAGTACCCTACATATACTTAAGTATTTCATGTACTTAATTAGATTTTTTTTTTTTTGAAAGATGTATTTTAAGAATCTTGTTGAACAATATATATGTCTACTACTAACCATGTGTCTGTTGGGAATGTGAAAAAACATCTCTATTTCAAGTATCTTTGTTTAAGAATATGGTTTAGTTGTTGGGACTGAGTTCTTGCATTCCCTTAGAGAGCAGTCTAGTATCCATTTCCAGAGAGGTAGTCTGGTGGATTTTCACCCCTTTGCTTATGTCTTATCACTCTACTAGTCTAGGTTCTTGCATAGGAAGCCATGAAATGGGATGCTGACCCCATAAGCAGTGTAGATGGACATAAAAGTAGTAATGGGAAGCATTGTGGTTCTTAGAAGACGTAGTTCTGAGTGTTGTTAAACTGATTGTGCTCTTCTTATGGGAGGAACATTGTCCCGTTGAAGCTATTTTCCCAAATTTGAGATAAGTATTCTCTCATGTGCTATTCATGTTGTTGTATTATGTATATGTGCCATGGTGACTGATTTATGTTATCTTTATCTCCATGGTTTAGTTATTAATGAATACTCTTATATCATGTATCATATATTTTTATACTTGATATTAATCATATGGTTGATTGAAATATGATTTCTAGGTGAATGTATCTTTGTTGATATTTGAAAACCCTGTAATGGAGATTGAAGATTGACCCTTGCTACTAGTCTTGGTTCTCACACTGGAAGTCAGGAAATATGATGGTGATATATTGAGGAACGAGTTAGGTGAAGGGAGTCACATCCCATATGCAGTGAAGACATACATGAAAGTAGTAATGGGAAGTATTATGGTTTATCATAAGAGGAGTTATAAGAAATATTGATTGAAAACTGTAGGTAGTGATCCATTTGAAAGTTATAAATCATGTATGTATTATGCATCGAGGATGATGCATGGTTTAAGGGGGAGGGGATGTAATACCCCGTGTTTTAAGGTTGGACATATGTAATTTGTAATTATTTAGTATTGTGGCACAAGGTGCCGAAAAAAGGGTTTTTAAGGACCTAAATACATTATTATTATTTTGTAAATAATTAATTAATGAAAACAACTAGCACATCCGAGACCACTAAAATAGTATGGTAGTCCTAAATCCACAATGTGAGGGGGGATGGGGACATTCCTAGCACTTTAGAACTTGTTTGGTTGATCTTGGTCCATATTTATGTCTTGGTGGCTTTATTAGTTTATGATCATCCAAACATTGTACAACAAACCCAACTTCTTATTATTTTAGCATATTTTGGTATTATTGATCCTAATTCATCATTTAGTGGGACTCCTTGGTGTTTGGGTGGGTACCACTTGTTGATGGAGCCCCTTTGGTGGTTTTGTAACTCCTTTGTAGAGGTTACACTTGGTTTTGTAACTCTCATTTGCACAAGTGTTCCCTCACTGGCTATTTTTATCCTTAACACCTCAAAAGTTGTGTAAATAATTATGTAACTCCTTGTCTAAATACTTGTGTAAATCCTTTTGTAACTCTTTGTAAATCCTTGTGTACCCCCGCACCCACCCCCGCCCCTCTTTTCTATTTTGGGAATATGCCTTGGATNTTGTGTGACACCTCACCTCACTAATTTTGATTCCTCTTCATGGATGATGTGTGCACACATGAATTTGAGTGGGGTGGAGTGGCTTGGAGTCACCCTCCTTAAAATTTGAATTGCTTGGGTTGGATTAGAGTTAACCTCTTGTGGTTGAATTACCACCATTGGATTGACTCAAGTTGGATTACCTTGGTTTGGTTTGACCCCATTGTGTTAGAATTGCCTTTTTGGGTATATAAATCCATGTTTGATATCCTTGGTTTGGGGTTGTTTTTCATGGTTATTTTGGATGGTTGTTGATTATGGTTGTTCATACCTTTGATGGTGAGAGCTTGGGAAACCATGAATGCTCTGTTATGTGAATGAACTTTGTGCTTGAAGAATTGTGATCTTGTATGGTGTTCGCAGTAATATTGAAAAAATATGGTGTAGTTCCTCTGTTTCCACTACTTGGCTCTTTCATGAACCTACACATAAATCTGGATGGTTAATAGCGATATCTCGATTGCCTAGGGGGTCTGAATTACCATTGCACCTAGTAGTGGGGTGGAAGAGGAAGTATGTGGTGAGGACTTCTCAAACTAATACTTGAGCTATTCTTGAGTGCACCTCTATTGTGGATCTGTGGCCTCGGCTCGAGGGTGGCATGTCAAAGTGAGATTTGGCTTGGTAGTGCCAAAGGTTGGGTGGAACGTGGTCCGGATGATGCTAGTTGTGCATTGATAAGATAAGTGATTTATCTCATGTTTATTTAATTTACTTGGATATGATATGATTTATTGACGGATGCACATGAAATGTTTGAGGAAACGTATGAGTTATTTGTGGAAGAAATTTCTCACAAAATTAAATCTATTTATGCAAGTAAATTTTATGAAGGAATTGGAAATTAGTTTTTGAGAGTTTGTGCACAATTTGTTTGAGGAAATAATTATTTGGTACCTATACAACAAAACTGATATTTATTCCCCTGTTAATTATATAATGTTTATTTTTATGGTACAATAACCTCATAATGGTTTAAGACACTTCTCTTTGATGCTTCTACCTTTTATTCGAAAACTAGTTCTTCAATCGAACTATTTGGCATGGTTTGGAGACTTACCACGTGAAGTTTTTGTAAAAGTACCTGATTGTTCCTTTTATTCTTATGTCTCAAAAATAACATTGAAATTTGTGTGAGAATTTGAGGAAAAATATTCTTGGTAGTGTTGTGGAAATGTCTATCGAAATTCTAGATCAATTTCCAATTTCTAGCTCCTTCAATGGAATTGTTTTGAATAGAGTTGTGACTTTGCATACGAAGTGTTTGAAAAAATGTTATAATGAGATATACCTCTATTATGACTGATAAAAAATTCTATTTAGAGTTGGAATTTCATTTGAATGATTCTATGAGTTGTGGATTTACTTATTCTAGTGATTCCTAGAATTACTAGCCAATTGAATGAGTATAATTAACTTGTTTTGTGAGTTGTTTAATGGAATGTATATGAGTGGAAAGCTACAACCGTATGAATTTCAGTGACCACTGATATGTTTTCCATGAGCTACATTTTTTATATATTTCTCTTTATTTGACATTTGGAAAATTAAATTGGAAACTAGGAACATTGCAGTGAAATTGGTAAATAGTTTTTGGATTCAAATCTCTGTTTTTGGTAAAAGATTAATGTACAACCATATTCTCTGTTATTGGTGCTTTAATTGTGATGTAGAATGTTATTTTCCATATCTATATCTTCACCTCTGTGTGCCTTGGAACTCGGTACGATTGGTTTGATTGAATTCCTAGCAATGTTTATTAACTAGTTGAATTGATTAAACTTGAAATATTATTCGTTTATGTACTTGGATTGGATTTGAAAAAGTACTTTATTTTGTTGTACATGCATTCTTAAATATGTGTATAATGGATGTAGGTTCACTTTTTGGTTCACTAGCATGGTTGTGTGTCGAATTTGTGCAAGACTACTTGTCAGTATTGAACGATTAGTTAACTAGTTCTTGTGGAATTATTTTCATAATTACTATGTTTAATTAATTGGAAAATGGTAATTAGGCCTGATTTACATGTTATCGGCTGTTGATTATCCATTAGACTTGATAAAAAATGGTTAAGTGATAAACAAATGAAATTATATTAAGTATCGTCAATTGTGCGCTAAGTGCCATGAAGTATCGTAATCAAAACACTAATTACTACTTAATCATGATTAGAGTTAATTGCCTTTAGAGGTGGAATTTATATCTGATTTGGCTTGGAATGGATATGTGATGTTTCTAGAAGGTGTTAGTAATCCTTCCCGGCCCTTGTATCAGATGTTAGAATAGTTATTGAAATTATTTTAATTTATTGGTAATTAAAGGCACTTTGTCATGATTAAATCCTGAAAAAAAAAAATTAATATTTGTTTAACTAATATGTTGTGTTAAAAATTTCTAATTAGCCTTAGAGAGATAATGATATTTCCCTCAGGCCCCTTCATATCCCTTAGGGACATTACATTACATTAGTTCTGACATCGTCTTGGTCCATTAGTTTTAATTATCATTAGTATGGTTTTAGTTACATTGGCTTGGGTGAGTTAGTTGGAATTGTATCTCTTACTCTCCTATATATAGTACTGAGACCTTTTCATTTGGACCATCTCATCTTGTCTTGTCTTATGTACTTAGTACTTTGTGTAAGGAGGTCCCCTAGAATAGGCTTTCTATTCATCTATGTTCTTCATTATTAAGGCATGGATTATTCTTTCTAGTGTCTTTATTCTCTTTTCATGCTCTTTTGGGGAATTTATTGCTTAACAATTTCTGACTTAGAGATTTCAAGATTCAAAAGAAAATTTGTAAAAAAGAATTCAGACTTCCGAGTGACATTCTGCTTAGTGATCTTTAGTGTTCACATTTTGATAGAGATCTCATAGGATAAGAGAAACCTAGCCATCATCCTTCAATATATGTCCTCGAACTGTAAATTGGTGCAACATATTTGGTTTATAAAAAAAAAAATCGTCTAAATATAGAGTAACGGATAGCAGGTAACAAGTTCCTTCGAGCTAGGATTTTTTATTATTATGATCTTAGATTAAATTATACTCTACGATTTATTTTCAAGTGTTTGAATTAGGGGTTTCATGCCTTTCTTTTCAAGGGTTTAAGCGATTTGGGTTTTCAAATCCATCATTTCTCTCATGTAATTATCCATTGTTTTGATCTTATAGAGTCCCTCTTAGAAAAATCTTGTTCAATACCATGGTGTTACGTAGTGGTGCTGGAAACCATGCATATCAGAACATCAACAATTTTGTTTTGGAATATCATGTGAAGCAGATTGAGTTGGAACTGCATATAAGGTCATCGGTTCCTCCTTCTATATCACTAGTAAATTCAGGGATCACTCTGATTTATATGGAGGTTGATTTAATTTTCACAACTTTCAAAGTAACAATGCATACTTCCTTCTTCTCAATTGGTGGTCATGGAAATGGTCTTCGAGCGTTGCTGCTCTCAGATTCAATCCCCGTTATTTCAACACTAGATACCCAATTCTCCAATAGTAGATCATGCTTTCTCTTCCTGCTTCTTTAGTGTCTCTCCCCTCCACATATGATAGAAATATTCATCTATGTTTGTCTTTTCTTCCATCAACTAAACCTTTATACCTGCAGGAATAATGATTTATCTTTTGCAAATACAACTAGTATCTCTAACAACTGATAAGAAAATGAACACAATCATGTCACCAACCCTAAAGAGATATGTAAATACAGAGATTATATGTAGGAGTAGAAATTCCCCAGCTATCCTTAATAAACATGTACGTTCTGACCAACAACGAAGTCAATCATGGTTGACTTCGCTGTTGGTCCGTTGGATGGACCGAACGTACATGGTTTTTAAGCTTCAGGCAAATTCCCCTTAAACAGATATTCGCTTCCGAGCCATGGTACGCAGATTCCTTATGGGAGCTCAGGGAAATTTATATATGCATAGATCCTTTTACCTGATGCATGAGTTTGAGGCAGTGATGCATGTGATCACTGGGAAATTGTTGGGTTATGTAAGAACCATGTATGCTTACTGATAATGAAAAAAATAAAATAAAATCTCTTAATTTTTTGTCCCAATTCTTATGTTTGCATTGTGATTGCAAAGGAATACGACGAGTTTTTCTACTATTGATGTTTATCAATTTGAGCCATTGGATATGCATTTGAAACTCATCGATCCACCTCCACTAATGGGTAATCAAGCTTTGGATCTGTGTTTGCAACTATCATTACAGATTCTTGGAGACGTGACTGGAACTCGAGGGTTACTTTGAATTTCAAACTGTTGGAAGGGATGCCTTGGCTATATCGAAATGAAAGGAATATGGATAGGATGGGCACAATGTTTCGAAAATATTCTATTGATGGGATCAAGAGTTGTCTGCTGAAGTTTATGCATCTGTGAATGAAATACACATATGTTTATACATTTTGTTAATGGGAATCAGTTCTCCAGTCATCAGAGAGACAATAGACATAATTGTCTTTCAGTCTCTTCTATTCATACAATCATTATAGGTGCCTCTGTTATTGGCAGAGCGGTTGCTTGTGCTTTGGCAACATTTTCATCCACTGAGTGTGAGAAGAGATTCCATTTCAGTTTTTTTGAAATATGCATGATAAATGAAGTCCAAAGACAATTTGCGCAACATCATTAGATTCTATACTTACTGTATAAGTTTCATAGCAAGACATATCCACGATGGAATAAATTTCCTATTTTAAATTTATTTTCATTGAAAAGTTCAAAGATTATATAGGAGCAATGGAGAAATCTTATAAGGTCCATAGAGTCATCAATTTGGGTCATCTTCAAAGAAAATAAACAAGATGAAACGTGGACATTCAGTGGTAGGCTTAATCACAACACATTTGTTTTTAAGTCTTCACTAAATACAAAGTGTATCCAATCTATTGCATCAGAGAAGGATAAATGTTGAATTCTTGTGCTCGTAGTTGATCATTCTACTAGAGAACCAACTTCTTATGTAATTGTGGTGCAAGGTCGTCCAAAGGTTGGAAAGTCTCTAGTTTGTTTGTAAAGAATCACACCTCGTATAATCTTTCAGACATTTGCAATCCAATAACTGTTATATCAGGTAAGCAAAGGTAACTCCAATTTGTGGAATGTCCAAATGATATGAATTCTATGGTTGATGCATCCAAATTTGGTGATCTTGTTTTGCTTCTCATGTGGTTTTGAAATTGAAACATTTGATTCTTGAATATTTTTTTGAATATTTTTCAAGTTCATGGATTTCGCAAAGTTATGCCAAGTTCAAACGAAGAAAACCTTGTGAAACACATCAAAATTGATCGTGTCCCTTTAGCTATAATTCCTTCTCAAATGAATTGTGTAGCTTTACCATGTGTGGTTATAAGGATCGGATTAAATGCGTTAACATCCTTGAAAATTGAAATCACAATTTGGGTGTTAGTCATATATCATTAACTTATCAAAATTGTGTTTCAACATCCTCTAATGGATCATCATTTGAAACAACCATGGTTTATCAACAAGGAAAGATGTATTTATTGTTCTATAGTTCGTAGATCATAGATTCAGTCCTAGAGAAGTTGGCTATTGAAGAATTTGCTAACGATAGATCTACATTTATTTAGAGTCTGTTCTATAATTCTTAGATCGTAGAACAAGCCACCCCCTTAATTGGAGGTGTTAAGCCATAAGCTTCTCTCAATAGCTAACGGGATGTAGGTTTGAAACCCTGCTAGTAGTTACCAGATATAGTTCGTAGATCATAGATTCAGTCCTAGAGAAGTTGGCTATTGAAGAATTTGCTAACGATAGATCTACATTTATTTAGAGTCTGTTCTATAATTCTTAGATCGTAGAACAAGCCACCCCCTTAATTGGAGGTGTTAAGCCATAAGCTTCTCTCAATAGCTAACGGGATGTAGGTTTGAAACCCTGCTAGTAGTTACCAGATATAGTTCGTAGATCATAGATTCAGTCCTAGAGAAGTTGGCTATTGAAGAATTTGCTAACGATAGATCTACATTTATTTAGAGTCTGTTCTATAATTCTTAGATCGTAGAACAAGCCACCCCCTTAATTGGAGGTGTTAAGCCATAAGCTTCTCTCAATAGCTAACGGGATGTAGGTTTGAAACCCTGCTAGTAGTTACCAGATA
>LPNX010155005.1:920465-941720 GCA_001517045.1 Pseudotsuga menziesii
TAGCTTGGCATTGTTATCTTCCCAATAATGCAAAGAAGATAATTGGAATTCTCAATGAAATTCATGAAGAAGGAAAGATCCATGAATCAAATTGCATTAATGAAATCCTTTTATTTTAGGATATGATAATGCAATCCTTTTATTTTAGGATATGGTTGGTTGTTGATTCAATGAATTAATTTTTCTTTTATTTAACAAAGACCTTAGCAGCTCACAAACGTTAACCATAATTAGGCAATAACCCTAACAGAGTGTCCAATTAATAGCCAAAGCGTTGAGTCCATAGCCCACAACCACATCAAATTTCCACGCAAGAGCCAAAGCGCCAAGGGTGAAGGGCCTGCGGCATCAAATTGGACGTAATTGAATGGAAGAATTTAAAACTTTAATGCACATATGTAAATTTGTTCTAATTGCAGTTTGTAACTTTTTCCATAATGAGTAATATGTTGAATTAATAATTAATTTTATTCATCAAATATTTGAACGAATCATTAATATGGTTTATAAAATAATGATTACGTTGATTCTATGGACGTCGTCCGAAATTAAACTAGAATGAGACAAGTGCACTCTCCAAATTGATTCTATGGGCATTGTCCATAATTAACAAATTTCAAAAAAATAAAAAATAGCTTAATTAACATGTGATAAGTACATTTAGTGATAGTTGTAAAAAATAAAATTAATCTTCAACTATTCGATTATTAGATATAACTACAAGCTTAACTCCATCAATTGTTAGATACAACTATTATCTTAACTCTAATGATTCTAGAACCATTAGCTTAACTTCAACTCTAATCGCAATTATATTGGATAACTATTAGCTTAACTCCAATGATTCAACAACTATTATCTTAACTTCAAGTCTAATCACTTAAGGCTTAGTCCAACTGCATTTGGCATTTAGGAGTCTAGCTAATGTGCAGTCAAAGATTCGAACTCCTAATAAAATCGTTCAAACTCCTAATAAACTCCTGCATCTCGTTACATTGATAGGCGTATTTATCTTAGAATTTTGGGGTGGACTACCATATATTCTTTTTCATCTATGGACAAGAATGAGACAAGTGTACTGTCTAGATTGATTCTATGGGCGTCGTCCAAAATTCATAATGACGTCGATAGGCATATATATCTTAGAATTTTGGGGTGGACTACCATCTATGCTTTTTCATCTACGGACGAGAATGAGACAAGTGTACTGTCCATATTGATTCTATGGGTGTCGTCCAAGATTAAACAAGAATGAGACAAATGTACTATCCAGATTGATTCTATGGGCGTCATCCAAGATTAAACGAGAATGAGACAAGTGTATTGTCCAGATTGATTCAATGGGCATAGTCCAAAATTAATAATTAATGATTTCAAAAAAATATTAAAATTAATATTTAGTTAGTGATAGTTGTAAAAATTAAAATTAATATTCAACTATTCGATTATTAGATACAACTACGAGCTTGACTCCATCGATTATTAGCTCAACTCCAATGATTCTAGTACTATTAGCTTAACTTCAACTCTAATCACTGTTATATTGGATAACTATTAGCTTAATTCCAACTCTAATCACAGTTATATTGGATAACTATTAGCTTAACTATTAGATACAACTATTAGCTTAAGTCCAATGATTCTACAACTATTAGCTTAACTTCAACTCTAATCACTTAAGGCTTAGTCCAACTGCACTTAGCATCTAGGAATCTAGCTAATGTGCAGTCGTGTAAGAGTCGAACTCCTAATAAAATAGTTTGAACTCCTAATAAACTCCTCCAAACTTCTAATAAACTCTCGCATCTCGTAGTTGGGCATATAGCTAATATGCGTTTAGGTTTTCCATATAGATATAATTAGGTTTTCGATTCTTTTTAAAGGAGGTTAGTCTAACTCATAATTAGCAATTTCAAAAAAAAAAAGCTTAGTTAACATCTAATAAGTACAATTCATGATAGTTGGAAAAAGCAAACTTCAGCTCAACTACTCGAGTATTAGATACAACTATTCAATTATTAGCTTAAATACATTAATGCTACAACTATTAGCTTAACTTCAACTCCAATCATGACTTTTACTTGAATTGCAATTGTCAATATATTAACTTTTAAATTAACTATTAGATACAACTATTAGCTTAACTCCAATGATTCTACAACTAGCACACCCACATAATTTGTGGTTGGATCACGTCGATATGGATTAAATGGTTAAGAGATAGTTATGCAATGGAAGACACTTTGGAAAAAAAATTATTCTTTGTATTCTTCTAGTTAAACGGGTTCAACTATGAGTTATCCATACCTAGCTACATGTTATCACCGACATTCTTCATGTTATCCATTTATCAACTATCAATTATTTTGGATAAATTACTTTTCTTTTTATCTCACATTCTTCTAGTTATCTGCCTTATCCATTCATCAGCTATGAGTTATCCATGCATTGCTACCAATTATCCATTCATCAGCTAGCTATCAGTTTTTTTATATTATTATTTTTTAATTGTTTATTTCAAATTTTGAACGATTGCCATAGAATCAATATCGACAGTGCACTTGTCTCATCCTCGTCCATAGATGAAAAAGCATAGGCCATAGTCCACCCCAAATCTCAAATAAAAATGTCTATCGATGTAATTATTAATTTACCTTAAACTCTAATCACTGTTATATTGGATAAATATAAGATTAACTCCAATGATTCTACAATTATTAGCTTAACTTCAACTCTGAATCGTGCTTATATTGGATAACTATTAGATAATTATTAGATTATTCCAATAGTGATACAACTTTAAAATAAAATTTAGATGAACTCTATCTCTTAGCATGAGAAGTTGACCTTGATTGGAGTGAAACCATGCACCAAGAACAATCACTTAGGTAATGTGCAGCTTATGTGACATTTGAACTCCATATCGCACTTGGGAGTCAAGTTAATGTGAATAAGGCTTAGTCTAAGCCTTATATTAACTTTTAAATTAACTATTAGATACAACTATTAGCTTAACTCCAATGATGATACAACTATGAGCCTAACTTTAACAATGAGCTTAACAACCATAAATCAAGTGGTTGTTATATTAGCTTAACTATTAGATACAAGTAACTAACACATTATTTAGTAAAAAAAACATTATTAATATGTCAAATATATACCTCTCGGCGTATTTCAAACATATCAATCTTAGTAATATGGTTGTTGTCAGTTAATAATTTAAAAATAAAATAAAAACAACTTGGTTAACATATGATAAGTACAGTTCATGATATTTGGAAAAAATTAAACTTAAACTTAAACTATTCGATTATTAGAGACAACTATGAGCTTAACTCCATTGATGATACAAAAGGGTGATGAGGATGATGAGGTTCATACTCTCCCCTTGTGTGTCCTTCAATATGCTTTTAGGGATCCTTATGTGCTCTCGTTGAGCTAGTTGATGGATCTTCCTTGAAGGAGTTTTGAGACTGTTTCAAAGTTTATGTTTGGAGCTTATTTGATGACAACTAGAAGTCTCTTTGCTTTGTTTTGTAATGGTTGTATAGTTATTTTGTTGGTCCAGCCATAGCATGATACATGTATCTTGGTTACATCTTTTGTTACCTTTGATTCTTATGGAATATCAAGGAACAACGAATTTTCTTCTTGAAAAAAAACTTCATTAATGATACAACTATTAGTTTAAGTTCAACTCCAATCATCACTTTTACTTGAATTACAATTGCTGATATTTTAATTTTTAAATTAACAATGAGATACAATTATTAGCTTAACTCCAATTATTCTACAACTATTAGCTTAACTTCAACTTTGATCATTCTTATATTGGATAACTATTAGATGCAACTATTAGCTTAACTCCAATGATTCTACAACCATTAGCTTAACTCCAAGTCTAATTACTTAAGGCTTAGTTTAACTGCATTTGACATCTAGGAGTCTAGCTAATGTGCAGTGGTGTAAAGTCGGACTCCTAATAAAATCATTCAATCTCTTAATAAACTCCTCCGAACTCCTAATAAACTCCTCCATGTGAGAGTTGAGCATCTAACTAATATGCAGTTCGCATGACATGTTTAGGTTTTCCATATATATATTAATTAGGTCTTTGAGTCTTTTTAAAGGAAGTTAGGAGCCAGAAGAAAATTAAATATTAAATATCTCGAGATACATAAACATTGTGATCTCTCACCAAATAATTGACACATTCTTTAGGAAAAAAAACATTATCAATATGTCAAATATATGCCTCTCGGTATATTCTAAACATATTAATCTTAATAATATGGTGGTTGTTAGTAAATTGACTCTTAGACAATTACAGTATATCTACTCGAGATAGATATAATAAAAACAAGTGAAATTAGCAGCAAATATGCTTATACCTCCCTTAAGAAATGGTTTAATCTAATAATTTAAAAATGTTTTAATTTAATAGTTTTACATACTTATGTTTAATTTAATAATTTAAAAATGATATAATTTAATAGTTATTTATAACCAAAATTTAATTTCATAATTTAGAAATGTTTTGATCTATTGGCCAAAGTTAAAGTTAAAGTTTGACATGAAAATAATTGGATAATAAATAAAAAGTCATAAGAAAATGTCATTTTCATTTAGAAAAATCAAAATTGTGTAGAGATTTTATAAAATTTGCATTTCTTTATGAACAAAACTTTACCAAAATAAAATATAATTTTTCTATTAACAATAAAAATGTTTTAAATAAATTATTAAACTTTGGTAAATGTATAGTATAATGTCAACTAATTAAAATATTAATCATTATATTTGTTTGAATAAACCAATAAATATTTAAAGAAAAATCAATCTTTAGTTTCATTAATATATAAGTTTATGAAATGTAAAAAAAAAAACTTAATTGAATATCAAAATAAATATTTGAAAATTTTATTTTAAAAAATTTATATAAAAAAGTATTATAATATGTTAAAGTTTTTATATATATTTAAAAAAAATATTAATTTAAATAAAAGTTCTATATAATGATATAGCTATATTTGATTGTCACATCTATCAAGATTAGTCATTATGACTATTTTAATAAACAAGACACTTGACATTATTAGATTTTTTTTATATTTTATAAAAACAAAAATTATAATATATTGATGTGTATATATATATATATATATATATATATATATATATTTAAAAAGAGTTTATTATATTTAAATAAAAGTTGTATATAGTGATAAAGTTATAGTCAATCATTGTGATGTGATTGTCACATCTATTAAGATTAGTCATTATTACTATTTTAATAAACAAGACATTTGACATTGTTATATATTTTAATTTTTTTTAAATTTTTAAATATTTTTTATATTTAATAATTTCATTTGCACACTAGAGGAAATTAGTCAAATCATCAAAATGAACCAATCAAAAAAAAAAAAAATAGATTTTAAAAAATAAAAAAATATAATTTTATTTTTAAAATATTAATTTAATATATGCATTTTATAAAGGTTATGTAAAACTTTTGAAAAAGTACATAAATTAATTAAAGTCAAAACTATTGTTTGACAAAATGATAGCTATATACTTGCCTTGGCAGGTATAATAAACATGGCATGGCTCCTGGAGGATGATTTTGCCTCACTTGTCAGCGCCTCTTGGAATGCTACTTCTCACCTCCATCCTTGTGATCATTTTGAGACCCTTTCCCACAAGCTCAAAAGGCTTAAAAACACTGTTAAATCCTGAGAAACTAATAAGAAACGTACTAGGAAACTTGAGATGCTTGATATTGACTCTGAGATTGTCTCTCCTTTAGAAGTCCTCAGGTATCCTTACTATTTATGACTCTGATAGGTCGACTGCTCTTAAAACTAAAAAGGACTGTTATCTAGCACAAGAGGTGTTGACTCTGAAACTTAAAAGCAGAGCTTTATGGATCTGTGAAGGTGACGCCAATACAAAATTTTGCTATTCCTTTGCCTCTGCAAGGAGGAATTCAAAAACTATTTGGTCTCTCAAAGATCGTGAGGGAAACCTGATTTCAAATGATGCTCCTCTTAAGTTGTTGGGTCAACAACATTTTGCAGAACTATTTAAGGATGATGGAAGTACCAATATTGCAAATCAACTAAAAGTGATTAGCCTCTTCCCTTCCTATGTTTAGGAGATGGATAAGGACTGCTTTCTCTCTACTATTACTCTCTCTGAAGTAGAAGATGCTTAACAGGTTTTAAAAAAGATAAAATCCATGGTCCTGATGGATGGCCTGTAGAATACTTCCTAGCTTTTTTTGATCTGGTGGGTGAAGATTTACTCAATGCTGCTAAATAGGCCAGACTTGAGGGCAGAGTCACAAAAGCTATCAACTCTACTTTTCTCACATTGATCCCCAAATGTGAGAATACTCTCACCTTTGCTGACTTCCGTCCCATCTCTCTTTGTAATTTAGTTTACGAGATCATATAAAAAATTGCAGCCCTTCGTCTCAAACCACTCTTAGATAAGGCTATTTCTGCACATCAATTTGGGTTTCTCAAGGATAGAAAAATTATGGAACCTGTTGGCATTACCCAGGAAATCCTTCAACTATTAAGACTAAAAATTTGAAGGTGATGGTACTTAAACTTGATCTTGTTAAAGCCTTTGATAGGGTGATCTAGACTTTCCTAAGACTTGTCCTTTTGCATATTGGTATCCCTCTGGATGGTGTAAATTGGATCATGGGGTGTGTGTGCACATCAAAATTTGTAGTCCTGATAAATGGTACACCTTCAAATTTCTTCCCTGCTTCTCGAGGGATCCGTTAGGGTTGTCCTTTATCTCCTCTCATGTTCATCTTGGTCTTTGAAAGCCTCAGTCTCATTATCTTGGGTGCCCAGAGGAAGGGTCGTATTAAAGGGATTTAGATCTCTCCCAGTTTGTCTATCACGCACCTCTTATTTGTTGATGATGTTATTTTATTTGGTCTTGGTATTGTGGATGAGTGGCACGCTCATAAAGAGGCCCTAGATCTCTTCTGTTCAGCCACTGGTATGACTGTCAGTATTGAGAAGTCTTTCTTCTTATTCAATGATGTAGATGAGGAAGCTAGCCTGCACATTTCTGCCTTACTCCCTTTTAAAATGGACCCCATTGCTACATGCTTCAAGTACTTGGGATACCGTCTCAAGTCCCCAGGGTATTGATCTTCATACTGGATGTGGCTAGTCTCTATGTTTGAAAAAAGGATCAACAATTGGACCTTCAGACTCCTTTCACTTGGCGGTAGAGTTATCCTCATTAGATCTGTTCTCACTAGTTTGGTTATCTATTGGTTTGCTTTGGCTCGCATTCCCAAGTCCATCTTGAACTCTATAAGGTGATGCATCTAGTCTTTCCTGTGGGGAAGCTCTGATGGTAAGCAGAGATTACACCTTACTGATTGGAAATCTGTTGCTTCTCCATATGAATATGGAGGATGGAATATTAAACACCTTGATTGGTTCGGGACTTCTCTCAGACTCAAAAGTTTGTGGTTGCTATTAAAAGGCAAGGGTATATGGAGTCAGATCATTGCTCATAAATACCTTAAAGACATATCCGTAGATGCCTGGATCCGGTCACATAACTTTCCTATAATTGGCACTTCATATATTTGGAATGGTTTTATCAGAGCACTGTCATGGATTACTTGCAAACTTGGATGGAAAGTGGGGAATGGGATGAGTATCAAGATAGGAATTGATCCCATTGCAGGACTAAATTCTGCCTATTTCCTTCCTGATGGCCTCAGAGAATATCTTTGTGATTTTGAGATCACACATCTTGCACAGGCACAGAACCTCGAATACGGGACTGGCGGTCTTGAATATTGGTATACTGTAGCAGATTTGAATCTGGGAGGATTATGGAATGAACTCTGGACTGCATATGTTTAAGGATTATATCATGGAGGAATTAAGATTAAGAATATAGAGAACACTCTCCTTTGGCTACATTATCCGAAGAATGATATGGTTACAACCAAGATGGCATATGATCTCATTGTGTCATTTAACTTGCCTCTTGCTCAGCACAATATTTACTTACAGCTATGGCACCTTAACATTCCTCATAAAATAAAATGTTTTGTTTGGCTTGTGATTGAAAATAAAATCAATACCTGGGATAACCTTGTTAAAAAAGGTTGGAATGGACCCAACATATGTTATCTTTGCAAATGCAATGTTGAATTTGTTAGACATCTTTTTGTTGATTGTGCTTTTGCACGCTCGACCATCAACTTCCTCCACGGGTATTATAATTGCTCACTGACCTGGACTGATATTACTGTGTTGGAAAATATTGAAATTTGGCTCAAAAGAAGTGGTGATCTTCTCTATCTCCCCTTCTTTTTTCATTTGGAACTTGTGGAAGACGCGGAATAGCTATATTTTTTAGGACAAAAAATCTGAGGTAAACAGACTAGGTCTCATTATTATGCAAAATGTTTTTGCCTACCCTGTGCCACATAGTAGAAAACTCAAAGTCATGAACATAAGTAGTGCTCCTGTCCTCGTATACCCTACATGATTCTTTGATGGTGATGTTGCTAATTATATTGGGGGTGTTGGCATTTTATTATTGATCATTCAGTCACATCATTTTAATATCAATATGGGTTGTGGTAAAAATACCAACACAAGACCAGAGCTTATGGCCCTTTGGGCATTACTGTATTTCTCCGAAGAAATTGGGCTCCCTATGATGCATATATTGGGAGACTCATCCGTCATTATAAACTGGGCAAAAGGAATCTCTACTCTCACTACTCTAGACTTGGAGGCTTGGTGTGAGAACATCAAAGATCTTACAACACTCTTCACTACTATTGATTACCAACATGTCTACAGAGAATATAATGAGAAGGCAGATTTCTTATCCAAGGAAGCGCTCAAATTTCCAACATGCCTACTAACCTTCACTAAATAATGTGAAGGTATAGTCATTGGGGATGCTTCCATTCAACTATTTTAGACGAGCTTATGCTCCTTTTCGCCTACTCCTATAGTTTCATTGAGTATGGAAGATACTTTCCTATATGGTGTATCTTTTAGATAAATGCTGATCTTCACCTCCGTGTGATAATCTTTAGTCATTTCCTCGAGCCCTTCCTTGGATAACATTTCTGGGTTCTCTGTATCTTCCCTTGGGACATCGTTGGATAGTCAGCCCACTTTTGGTGCGGATGATGTGAAGAGTGACTCTATTGTATCTGGACTATTATGGTCATTTGGACTCTGCTTGTGATTGATACCTTTATCATGCTGATGTAACTTGTTACCTTTGATTCACTTTGAATATCAAGGAACTGCTATTTTTCTTATGGAAAATGTATAATAAACAAATACGCTAATAAAAAATTAGAGCTTCCTTATTAAAGCAAATTTGTAGTAGTTCATTAATAGTTAACAAAGTACTCGACACTGTTGGAACACTTTTGGAATGTTAGTAAGCATAATGAATTAATTAATTCGATATTTGATGCTGACTCAATGTACTTCTCAACAATGATCATTTGCAAGTTTTGATTCGACATATTTACAATTCACTAAATGCAGAGGTTGTACGTTGGAGCCTTTGATAAACTTTAGCCAAAGCACGAGGGTGTTTGCTGCAGAAATAAATAAGATATTGTATCGTCTATGTATCTCCAAAAAAGAGATATATTGTATGAGAACCAAAAGAATGCATGTCGATTATAAGACAAGCGATCTAACCCTAGGCTGGATTTATAGACTCGAAAATTCGAGATATATTTATGTAGATGATATCTTATCTTTTGTAGAAATCCCATCTTTTGCGAGTTGCTTAAACATGAACGGGGTGTGCGATACAGAGCTGCGGTATTAAATATTCAGAGCATTTAATGCTTTGCCCTGCAACTCCACTGCAATGACTAGACATTTAACATGTATGTAGAAGATCTATACAAAGCCATTATGCTGATAAATTATCATTGATGTCAGCTTATACACATGGCGAAAAAAAATCCCCTCTATTTTCCAAGGTTAACGTCATGTTCTCTGAAACCAGTAGAAATTAACAAAAAAATTAATTACATAAATAAATTCAAATTTTACAATATCTAACTTTGGATTAAAAAATATTCAACTAATGTATAGACAATTTATTACAAAGACATAACCAAAAATTTTGTATGGAAGCCTAAAGGCTAAACTTGTAAAAATTTTGTACAGAAGCCTGAAGGCTAAACTTGTAAAAATTTTGTACGGAAGCGTGAAGGCTAAACTTGTTTATGTAAGCTCCGGGATAGAATAAAGAGATTTTTTCCAATAAAAAAAATATATATATATATATTACAAAGACATAACAATTTTCCAACCAAAAGCTTCTAACATATTTCCACGTAACTTCAAAAAATATATAATTTATTATTAAAATTATTTTCAACATCTTTACAAGAAAATTTAAAAAAAAAAACAAATAAAATATATACCCTTGACAAATAATTTTTATCAAAACATTTTTTTATAAAAATATATATTTGATTGAAACAATTTTTCTATCCATTCTTTCTACAACTTTCCCACAAAATATTGAGTTTCTCTTGTAGGTTAAGTGGTTGAGGTAGTATGCTAAAGTTGTCTTCACCTAGATTCAAAACCCATAACAAAATATACATAACACTTACATAAATATTAAAGTTTTGTTAATAAAGAAAAATTCCTATAAAATATCGCATATTAATAAAGTACACAAATAAAAAAATCTTTCACACAAATTCACGAAATAACACAAACTAATAAAGTATATGTATAAAGGGCATCTTTCAGATGCAAATATAATAAATAAAGACACAAGAAATATCTTTCATAATCATTGATATATATACACATATATATATATAATTGATTAAGTTAATTAAAAATAATATTTAAATAAAATAACACAAACCAAATTAATAAAGTACATATATAAAAAAGAAATATTTTACACAAATTCACAAAATATTACAAATTAATATTAAAAGACATCTTTCACACACATAAATAATGAATACACATAAATAATGAATGGAGTAGTCTAACGCTTTGACGGTTTCATTCGACCTTAGACTACTTCGTTAACCCTCCTGTCATTCCCTCCGGCAACTCTGACAAACTCTTAAGACGATACTCGACGCGGTCCCCACCGACATTGACTCTTTGCCATAAGCATTGTATCCATCTTGTGCACTCTCTCGTGGCTGCATTAACTCAGGGTTGCGGATTGGTCCCTTGATCCCGTCACCCTTTTCTAACCCACCACACTCTCCTGCTGCAAATTTACTTTCAACAAATAATGTTGCATAAATAACAAAATTTACTTACAACAAATAATGTTGCATAAGCACAAGAAGATGATTGTGTTTCATTTACAGGGGTTTCTTGTACTATATAGTTTCTTGCATTGGAAGCATGCGATGTAGTGACTTTAGAACATACAAATTTTAAGATGTTTGAATGGAAATTTCAGGAGATCTGAGTTTTCTGAGTAGACCAAGACAATCTTTTTTACAAATGCTTCTTGTCATTGTTTTCTATGTGATGATTCTTACTTGTATGTTCTGAATTGGAGTAGTTTCTTTTAAATCAATCTTAGAAACTGTTAAAAAAATAGAGGAAGCGAAAATGGGTCAAGAGCGGCAACAATAGATCCCCTCTGGTTTACTTGCGATGGAGCGGTTGTGTATCGGTCGTGTATCTCTGGATTGAAGAAGGGCGCAAGCAATGGGAGCACGAGTTGCAACAGTAGAGTAGAGGGACCAACCAGCCACCCTAAGTTAATGATGCATTGTCTCGGACATAGAGTCAACAACGGTAGGGACCGCTTCGAGGTACCGTGTTCTGATAAGAGTTCGCCGAAGGGGACGACATGCAAGTTAATGTAGTAGTCTAACGTCGGGCGAAATCGTCGAAGCGTTATAACATATCTTTCATAATTATTCCATAACACCTTACCGTATTAACCCATACATATTACAAATTAATATTAAAAGACCTTTTTCACATGGATAAATAATGAATAGAGGTACAAAAAATATCTTTCATAATCATTCCATAACACCCTACTGTACTAACTTTTATATATATATATAATTATTAGATTAATTAAAAATAATATTTAAATAAAATATCACAAGTCAAATTAATAAAATACATATATAAAAAAAACCTTTCACACAAAATATCACAAATTGATAAAGTACAAGTATAAAAGTTTTTTTTTTAAGGAATAAAGTACAACTTTGTATCGATAGAAAGTTGTGCCATATTTACATATAAGTCCTAGATCCATAAAAAGATCTATATAAACAAAAAAAACTACATACACCACTTAATGATTGGCAATCTATCACCCTCAATTACCTGCATGCAAATACAAAAATGATCAACCTGTTATGAGGTTGAAAACATAGAAAAGGAGCAACAAACCTTCCACCGATCACCTAGAACTCACATAGTACTGAGACATACTTAGAACAAACTCACATAACCTGTTTTTATAATAGAGCCATCAAAAAAGTAAGAAAACTGAATTTTATCGTATTATAACTCCCAGATCCAGCTTTGTGAGCGAATCAACTTCCTTATTTAGTTCTTTATAAATATGGTTGAAATATAACCAAAAGAACTCTTGCCTCAGATGTTTGATATTTTCAAGCCACTGGTTAAATTCTAGGGACTTCACCTGGGCATTACCCATAGCCCAATTGATAATGACTTGAGAATCTCTTAAGACTTGTAACTATTTAATCCCCCAAGAGTTGGCACAATAAAGGAGACTCCGGATACCAATGACTTTTGCTCTGATATTTGTACCCATGCCTCCCTTTAACCAACCTTTAATAAATTTGTCCTTGTCAATTTGGATAACAAAGCCAACACCACACTCCTCCCAGTTCAAAGCTGCTCCATCAAAAAAGTCTAATGGATGTTCTTCCAAAATAGATGAGAAGAAAAATTCTCTTTGTCTTCCGATTGTTTTCTCACATCTTTCACACAAATAAATAATGAATAAAAATACAAAAAAATCTTTCAAAATCATTCCATAACACCCTACTGTATTGATATATTTATTTATATATATGATTATTATATATAAATAATAATAATAATTAATGAGATTAATTAAAAATAATATTTAAATAAAATATCACAAACCAAGAAAGTACATGTACGGAAAAATCATTTCTCCGTCCAAAAAAACATGCATAAGAGGCATCTTTCACAATCAAGTTTTTATTAAACCACCATGCCGTAATAATGCGCAAGCCGAGATACCTTAATCTCATAAAGTGAACGTACCAAGACATCATTAAATTTTTAATACATCTCCTTGCCTTCTTGATACCTAATACCTATACATAACCAAAAGCAAAACTCAATTCAAAATTATCAATATATCGCTGCAAGAAGGCCTGGAAATTCAATTTTCCTGTGCCTGTCACTAAATTTTTAATGACAGTTTAAGTCTGTCACTAAATTTTTAATGATTGTTTAAGTATTTTGTGTCTATCATTTGATTGTTTAACTAATTTTGGTGAGTGTCCATTTATTTTTAATATTATATAAATGTGAATAAAATATATTTTTTATATTATATATAAATATGAGTAAAATATTTATATAAAAATTATAAATTAAGTAAATTATAAAATTTTAAAGGAGAAAATTTTAGAGGTTCTTTTTGGAAAAATTTGAAGGTTAAGAGTTGAAGACTAATAACACAATTAGAAACAGAAAATATAAATAAATACAATACACAAATTAAGAGCAGCCCAGCGCAATGGCCAATGATTGTTAGCTAAGTTTTAATTTTGAAGGGTTATCTAAATTCATAAATGTCAAATTGACATTTTAACTATTTTTTTACTTGTCAATGTTGACGTCTTTATCAAAAACTTAAATGTCAAATAAGTGTAAAAATGAAAAAAACCTTCTGTAGAACGTCAAATTCCAAGCCTGGCTGCAAACAGAGAGGAATAATAATAAGAACATGTAAGCTAGATCTTTTCATTATATATCATATTTTTAAATGATATCAAGACAGCTTGGTGAATATAGAGAAAAAGTCATAAACATAGAAATTAGTGTAAAATTATTATTATTATTATAATATATAAAAATGAATATAAAATTATTATAAAAAAATATTTATCTATAAATTTAAATTAATAAACCAATAAAAATATATGTCTTTTTTATAAAATAAACCATATATATAAAATTAAAATATAAGACAAACATTAAACACCAACAATATTTTTTCAATACAAGGCAAACATTATGCACCAACCATATATATACACTTCAATATACATATAAGCTTGGCGAGTGAGATATACACACTCGCCAGCAGCTTGGTATATATGTATACGGTTGGTGCCATTTGTCACCTTTGGTGTGCTGGATTCGACGGCAGAGATCCCCACAAATATAGACATACAATATATTGTAGGTAATGGAGGCAGTACGAGGGAGTAGGCTGGACGAGTTTTTAGACATGCAGTGAATTCTTAAGAGCGTCATTGCAAAAATTTGTTAACATTTTGAACGAAAGAAGAGAGAGAAGTGCATCTTCCCCATGATGTGTGAGATGCATTATTAAAATTTTGCCGATTGGACTACAGAGTTTGAATACAACTATTAGTTTGAAGTATTCTCCAGATATTTATGGTAAACACATTTCCTGGACGGCTACTTATGGTCTGTTATCATGGTTGGGGAGTATTTCTGTTTGATTCTTGATATTTCGTGTGTTGTGTTTGTGGCAGGAAAGTCGCGGTCTTGTAGATTATGATTACAGCGATGATGACGATAGGGATTCATCCGATCCTTATAATTCTACAGACAAAATGCCGAAGCAAATGGAAATGGAAATACAAATGCAGTGCTCCTCAGCAGCAGCTCTTCCTTCAGCGCCAGTGTGCATTACAGAAGACAATGGAGAGATCATATTTTGTAAAAGCGCCACGGAGGAAGTGAGTTAAGCATCTTTTATTGGTTCTTTGAGGGAAGAAAGGTTTGCAAAAGGGGAAAATGAATAATGATGTTGAAAATAATAACTTTTCCACATTGCGCTGTACCCGGTTTTTCATTTATTTGGAAAAAAAACTAAGAATATTTAAAAAGATTTTAAAGAAACATTTAACCTTGCAGTAAAATTAGAAAAATAAAAAAGTTGCCAACGAGTTTCAAAAAAATCGATAGGAAAGTTTTCTTCCTCCAAATACGGGTAGCACCTACAAGTGCACACCTTCATCAGGCCTCATCAGCCATTCTCTGTCCTGGGGTGTGTTGCAATGCATACCCTCATCTCCCCACCACTAAACTCCCGGGGCGAGGGTATGCATTTGTTCACCCCCTGTTGGAGGGTAAAGGCTATGCAGGTTAAGGTGTGCATTCCTGGGTGAGCCCGTGCATCATTCTCTCCTAGAGGAGAGGATGTGCATTTCTTTCTTATATTGCTAAGAGGGCTAGTGAGGGTTGGCATTCTAAGGGTGGGATACCCATTCTCACCATCAAATGCCGCTATGGTTTTCTAAGTAGGCAATATTATATTAGGTAGTTCATATTGGAAGATTTAAACTTATAAAAATAGAAGTAATATATGTCTTGGTATATCAAGGCTTAGGAATATTTTTTAATATACTAAAAACATATAAATATTAAGGTGTGGTTAGAATTAGGTATAGGGAGAGGTTTGAATGGGTGTAACTATACATGTGAAGGCGGTGTGGGTTCGTTTTTGTGTGCAGCTGATCTTGTGTTTGAATATGTATGCTTTGTGTGTGAAGGTGGTATGAAGCCTATTGCAATAACTGTGTTTGAAGCTAAAGCTAAGTTCAAGGGTTTGTTTTACATCTGGAAATATCTACTTCCACCAAGATTTCATATTTCACCTTATAATATTCAAAGGCTTATAAGAGTTGTGTCATGTCACTATACTAGCTGTAGAAATAAAAAAAAGGGTTTTCAAAATGTCATGATGGAATAAATGGATATATAGGATATCTAGTGAAAATAAGGGTATTTTAATTGGAAAGATGTAGTGTGATGGGGGATTCAACAAAATGATTTCAGAAGTATTCCTCTAAGCTACCAGGATACAGATCTGCTAGATTTTTGAAAACCCAAAATCCAAATACGGCGGAGAAACAACAAGTACAAAATAATATAAACATCTTATTATGATAAATCAAAGCTATTCACAAAATATAATAGTAGAACTATAAGTTATTGCCAAATGTACCATAACTGATAATTTGATAAGTTATAACCATGTTTGATATTGATAATTTTGAAAACCATTTCATTATGAACATTAAACAGGTCATAATAATGTTTTTGTGAACCACATCTACATGTACATATCAGCAGTGGGTTTTCTTGAAGAAAATGGCAGGACAAAATAAGAGTGTGAGTGAAGTGAGCAATGACATAGCACATAAAGATAGATCAGTCCTTGATAGCAAACCTTGACCATAAATATATATCAAATGAAAACCTTGAAAAAAGACCTTGATATATCAGAGGTCAAGAGCAGATCTTGACATAAGGATAGATCAGACCTTGAACAGGAACGGGGTTTACACTTTTAGCCTTTAGGTGTTTAAGGTTTCTAAAGTTTCTCATTAAATAACATTTTTTGGGGGGATCAGGTGGGTCACATAAGCATTGGAAGTTTCAGGATCCGTTTAAAAATTTAAGGATGTGTGATTTACCACATGATTATGAAAACCTTGAAAGACGACCTTGATATATTAGAGTTGAAGAGCAGATCTTGACATAAGGATAGATCAAATCTTGAACAGGAATGGGCTTTACACTTTTAGCCTTTAGGTGTTTAGGGTTTATTAAGTTTCCCATTAAAAACCAATTTTTGGGGGGATAGGTGGGTCACAGAAGCACTGCATGTTTCAGGATATGTTTAAAAATTTAGGAATTGTTTGATTTTCCTCAGGATCCATTTCTTTCTCGGATCCTTCTCCAGGGGATCAGTTTCCATGACGGATCCTAGGTGGATCTTGACTGATGGGGTGGTGGATCCAGTAGCATAGGTATTCCTTAATATTTAAGGACATTAAGGGTATTTTTTATTATCCCATGAATGCACGTGCTATGTCATAGGTTCACTGAGTAAACCTCCGGAGTTAAATGTGTGCCTTCCCTTCCATGGCACCCACCGACCTAGTTCATCGCAGAGGTTGCCACAATTTTCAGCCACTCTCCAGGGTTCCATTCTTGTTGTGGTCTACCCCATCAGAATGCCATGATTAAAAGGATGAGGCTGAGTGCAATGCCTGTCCCTAGCAAATTTGGTGGATTAGATACCCTTGAAACATGAGACCTAGCATCTAAACCAAAAGAAGTTTGTGTATTTACAGTGCAGTCCCTGGGACATGTTTCTGGAAGCACTGCCCCCCTGCCCAAAAACATAAAAATAAATAAAGCAGTAAGAAGTCTATTTTTGGCAAGAAACTGAAAATTTCATTTTGAGACATTCTAGCTTTCTAGGTGGGAATTGTTCTTAACCGCTAGAGTTTTTATGTATATGTGTTACTGACATTAACATGGATAAAAATGCTACTGTAATCAAGCAAAAATTAATTAGGAATACATGCTACTTATGGCACATGAATTCTTTCAGGATAATTCCTGTGATTTAATTCATGTAATTCCAACATGAAGAAAACGTTCAGAACATTCTATCTCTTTATTTCTCTTAGAATACACTAATCTTATTATGCTGTTTCCATCTTTTCTGTAAATTCAAAGTGGTCTGGGCCTTCATTTTGGTTTCTCTATTCATGCAAGCAGAAACCTTGCTACATATGTATATCTGCAACCCATTCTTGCAAAAACCTTTCATTGGGGAACATATTACTGAGGATCTGCAAAGAAACCTATTGGAAATATTGGGGAAAAGATTTGAAGTTACTGGAAAATATTAGTTATAGTAAACTTAGACCTGAAGAATTCCAAATATATTGGACAAATTGACACCCTGAAAACTTGGCAGAAATTGGAAATATTGGGAGAAATCAGAGATATTTGCAACACTAACCCTTGAAGTTTGAATCAACTGCCTACTTAGCTTAGAATTGCTTTCTCATCTTCTTGAGTCACTAGGTGCAAGTCATGTAGGAGGATATAGGAGATGAAATATCCTTTTAAATACGTAAAAAAACATATAGGGACAAACACTAGCACCCAGATTAAAATACTGTTTGAAGGACCAAAAGATTTCCAGTAACATTTTTCTTGAGATTGGAAGATAAAAAGTAACACTAGTAGTTATCCCATTCAATTTGTCCTCATGTGACCTTTCTAAATTCCTTGGAGAACTTTGGGAACCTATCATTCAAGCATCCCTTGATCAAGTATTCATTTTAGTGTTTTTTGACATTACTTGTTCAACTTCCTTGTCTCATTGTTTGCTAGATGACTAAAACCACAATCCAACTTGCAGCATGTTTGTATGCAAAATGTCACTACTATCACAAACTATAGACATAATTGAAAATGGTGCCAGAAAATATCATAGAAATAAAGCTGAAGATAACATAAGAGCCAAAAGCACAACAAAATGGGGCATGTGCAGACCCAAGTGGATTGTGCTTGCAAATCGAAATTTATGGAAGACGATCTTTCCATGAAATGATTTTAATTATATCTGTGAAGTGAGAGAGTTACCAAAGGGAAAGGGGAAACCCTTGTTTATACAAACAGATAGAGAAATCCTAACAAGACCTATGTTATCTTTAAGGGGTGATTAGGCCTTTATACACAGAAGTGCCTTTCTATAGTTATTGTAGTATAATACCATAAACAGATAGAGAAATCCTAACAAGAAATCCATGAAATGATTTTAATTATATGAGTGAAGTGAGAGAGTTACCAAAGGGAAAGGGAAAACCCTTGTTTATACAAACAGATAGAGAAATCCTAACAAGACCTATGTTATCTTTAAGGGGTGATTAGGCCTTTATACACAGAAGTGCCTTTCTATAGTTATTGTAGTATTATACCATAAACACCTAGGATTAAAACAATATTACAAAATTATGAGCTTATATATCAAATGGCTAATGTACTTGAATATTAATCATGTTGTGTTCAGCTACACAAGAAATTACCGCCTAGTTGTTTTGTCTTTGCTAGAATTGTAAATACCAACACGTAACTATTTACGATAAACAGATACCTTGTGCATTGTGCTTTTCTAATAAAATTAAAGATTCCTATCTTAAGATTAACCAAGGTTCAGTAACAAATGATATGAGTGCATGAGAGATTAATAAAAGTAGGGTTGAGTTGCATTTTTGACTTAATCAAGTACAATTCTAAAGTTCAAGAACAAGTTCATATTGGGTTTAAGCAACTCGATTCATGTTATAATTATTTGAATTCCCTGTTACCCCTATTTTTGTATCGGTGTGCCCTAATTCAGTAGTACAGTCATAAAAAAGGAAAAAGCAGCAGTATTGGGGCACATAAGAGCAGTGCTGGGCAGTGTTGCAGCCTCAAGAAGGCATCTTGGGCACTTTGCGGTGGTAAAATCACCCTCAATTAGCTCCCAAACAGAAATAGGAAGCAGGTTTCTTAAATCTGGGCATGATTTAGGAGGATCTAGGCATGTTTTGGCCCTATTATCAGCGTTTTGGACCTGTAGCAGCCTATAGCAGTAAACAACACGCTCCAAAACAGTCTTTTGCAGCCGCTAAAGCATCATTCCAGACCTCATACAACCCCCATCAAGCAAATCTGGAGCAGATCTGTTTTGCTAGCAGCACAGGGGTATATTACTTGTGATGTTTCCAGCCTAACAGCAAATCTTCTATGGCATGAAACCCGGTGATATGAGGTCAGGGATAAGGGTTAGTTAGGGTGAAGGAACTTATAGGTTCGTCTTCCCTAAAATCAGGGTTTTCTGTGCCAAGGACTTATCTTGAGTGCCTTGAACAGCTGAAAATAAGGATGCATCTCAGCACTCTCGTCCGAAGGTTTTCAGGTTGCTGACAGTGCCATAATGCAGCCTTCAGATGAGCTTCATGGGGCAGATAAACCTATGTTGCACTGGCTTTGGGGATGGGGAATGGTGGAGACAAGTCCTTGGGACGGCTAGAGCGCACCCCCTTTAGGGAACGACAGGTTGGGGATGCCAATAATATATATCTATATATCCCCTGCACCTTCTAATATGTAATGTCCTCTTCCTTTTAGGCCTTGAGGCCCATACCGCTAACCTATGTGATTCCTGTGGGTTCGAGCAGTTACTGATAGCTAGAGAATCAGATCAGGACTGATGCCATCCATAGAATATCTAGGGCATCCTCGCTGGGTCAAGAAGGACCACCTGGGCCAAAGGCCACCTTCATGCATGACCATGCTCTTTTAGGTCTCCATCCGCATGCATGCAAGTCAACGGCAAATTAGAAGATAAAGTGACCTAATTAGGTCAAAGATTAGGTTTTGCGCAGTTGAACTTTATAAATAGATGGTAAAGCAAGAGGAGACCTCACTTATGATTATTATTATTTTGGGAGCACTTGGATAGCAGCATAGCGTGCAGCACAGCAGTTGGGGTTGGAGACGGAGTCTTCAGCTAACAGGATTTTGGCAGTGAAACATCTGTCCTAGTCTTATTACGGGTAAGCCATACTGGTTCACCACTTGTTCTTCAGTTCATTCATTAGTTATATAGCACAGGGTATAAATTGTTGCAGTGGCACGGTGCAGCCGTAAGAGGGGGTTTTCAGCCAGAAAGCCCTAATCAGCTGTAGGGCTTCCAGCTCTCAGTTTCCTTCAGAAACTCAAGCACCAGTCTTATCACCAGCTACATACTCCGGCACTCTACGATTATCAGCTCCATCTGAGCTCATCCGAAGGAGTTATCAGCATTTCCGGACCACCAGGAGCGTGAGCAGATGCCTCAGAGAACCAAGACGCTATCCTACTTAGAGGGTTCAGAATTGCAGTATATTCCAGCCAATCTCTCCGGCACAGCAAGGCTATCAGCCCTGCAAATCGGCGGATCCATCGGACAACTCCTTCCTTGAGGGCGTCACCTTTTTCTCTGGTTGGGCGTATTGTTTTTGGGGCATTCACCGGAGGCAGGAGAGATCAGTTCTCCTCCGATCCAGTTCTCAGTGCTTGCAGACTTTATCTGAAGCAATCCAGCTCGTTATCAGTGGTAAGTGTGTATTCTATCTCACAAACCCTAACCCTAATT
>LPNX010155005.1:945056-1000192 GCA_001517045.1 Pseudotsuga menziesii
TAGCTCAGAATCAACAGAAGATGTATGCCGACAAACACAGGATTGAGCGGAGCTTTGAGATAGGGGATTTAGTCTACTTAAGGCTCCAGCCTTACAGACAGTCGTCACTTAAAAAGAAAGGAGCAGAGAAATTAAAACCCCGCTTCTATGGACCATACAAAATAATTCGGAAGGTGGGAGAGGTGGCATATGAGCTAGAGCTGCCCAGAGAAAGCAAAATCCACAATGTGTTCCATGTGTCCACCCTGAAGAAGACCCTTGGGCAACACATTGCTCCATCTACCGAATTGCCCCCTTTAGATGATGAAGGACTGCTGATACTGATTCCTGAACGGATCATACAGACCAGAGAGAGGAAGCTCAGGAACAGAGTGATCAAGGAATATTTGGTTCAATGGAAAGAACTACCGCCAGAGGATGCCACGTGGGAAGGTGAACAGGTATTGCAACATCCCAGTCTGAAGTTGCTTGAGGACAAGCAATCTCGAGCGGGGAGGACTGTAATGTCCTCTTCCTTTTAGGCCTTGAGGCCCATACCGCTAAACTATGTGATTCCTGTGGGTTCGAGCGGTTACTGATAGCTAGGGAATCAGATCAGGACTGATGCCATCCATAGAAGATCTAGGGCATCCTCACTGGGTCAAGAAGGACCACCTGGGCCAAAGGCCAACTTCATGCATGACCATGCTCTTTTAGGTCTCCATCCGCATGCATGCAAGTCAACGGCAAATTAGAAGATAAAGTGACCTAATTAGGTCAAAGATTAGGTTTTGCGCAGTTGAACTTTATAAATAGAAGGTAAAGCAAGAGGAGACCTCACTTATGATTATTATTATTTTGGGAGCACTTGGATAGCAGCATAGCGTGCAGCACAGCAGTTGGGGTTGGAGCCGGAGTCTTCAGCTAACAGGATTTTGGCAGTGAAACATCTGTCCTAGTCTTATTACGGGTAAGCCATACTGGTTCACCACTTGTTCTTCAGTTCATTCATCAGTTATATAGCACATGGTATAGATTGTTGCAGTGGCACGGTGCAGCCATAAGAGGGGGTTTTCAGCCAAAAAGCCCTAATCAGCTATAGGGCTTCCAGCTCTCAGTTTCCTTCAGAAACTCAAGCACCAGTCTTATCACCAGCTACATACTCCGGCACTCTGCGATTATCAGCTCCATCTGAGCTCATCCGAAGGAGTTATCAGCATTTCTGGACCACCAGGGGCGTGAGCAGCTGCCTCAGAGAACCAAGACGCTATCCTACTTAGAGGGTTCAGAACTGCAGTATATTCCAGCCAATCTCTCCGGCACAGCAAGGCTATCAGCCCTGCAAATTGGCGGATCCATCAGACAACTCCTTCCTTGAGGGCGTCACCTTTTTCTCTGGTTGGGCGTATTGCTTATGGGGCATTCACCGGAGGCAGGAGAGATCAGTTCCCCTCCGATCCAGTTCTCAGTGCTTGCAGACTTTATCTGAAGCAATCCAGCTCGTTATCAGTGGTAAGTGTGTATTCTATCTCACAAACCCTAACCCTAATTTTTCCTATAAAATAGGGATTTTTGCCTGGCAGTTTGTAAGCCCAGTTGTATCCGCATAATTGTTTAGAAATAGAAAATATCGGGATTTGGGATATTACATAATATATATCTATATATTCCCTGCACCTTCTAGTTTTGAAAAAGCCCAAGCAAATAATAAAAGGGTTGAGTGACCATTATTGGCTCTTGAACGTGAGGAAAATGTAGTTTAGTTTTAGGAAACTTGAGTTTAACTATTTTCAATTTGCATTAAGGTCCATGAAGGGTCTATGAGAAGAATGCTTGTCACTATAACAACTCTCCTTCCTTATTTATCTTAATTATGATGATTGGGTTAAAAAGCATTCCCTGCTCAACAGGTTCTACAGATTTTTACTATTGTGTGCAAACCACTACAAAACACTTTAGGATATACATGCTCACATTCTATAAAGAGATTAGATTCATATTTTAGATTAAGAAGCATATTGAATAGGAATTTATTCAAATGTTTAGTACCCAATCTAAGTTTTTACTATCCAATTGTTTTCACAGTTCTTGAGGTTCAGATGGGGGAAGAGTTGGACTTGAATAACTCTTGGACACCAATGTATATGATCTGGATTTATGTGAGAACGAATTGAAAGAGCATATATATATATTCAAATGCACAGATATATATGGCGATAAAAACAGTGATACAATAAACTTAGATTCTATTAAATGAATGAAACAGAACAGATTGTAAAACAAAAGCAGCTAGAATAGTGGTAGCTGTATCTCTGAGTAGAGATGTGGCAGCTACACTCACTCATGACAAGCTGAATACAAAAAGAGGACGAAAAGCCTTTTATTATAAAGCCTTGGAGAGGCAGAAAACCCTACACCTAACCCTAGGAGATGAATCGTCATGAAGTTTGCGGCCCCAAGGTGGTTAGTTGAACAATCAACTTCTCGGGGTCATAAATTTTGCATACGATCTCCATTTGAACTTTGGGGCGCTTGATAGCCCGTTGGAAAGGTCCATTTGAGCTTTACAACTTTTGAATGGGACCAAATGTATGTCGTGTTGAAATTTAAGGGTTAGCGGTGTTTCATTACAAGTAATAAACTTAAATGCATGAACATATAAGTTCAGAATCAGAATGGTGCTGCTAATAAAATTTAAACTATGAATAAAACAAAAGTATCATTTTTCATCTCTTTCAACTTAATGCTCTATTATCACTGCGTTAACGTTGGTCCTCAAGAATCATCAAATGCCATGTACAGTAACAACATGGTAAAAATAATGTACATTACATATCAACAGTAAAGAATCATAGCCAATATTTGGATCAACCTTATATGTAGATTTGATCTTGTCACTGAAGGGACAAGTCAACTAGGCAAACAATTTTACTGTAGTAGATATCAACAGTAAAGAATCATAACCAATATTTAGATCAGCCTTATATGTAGATTTGATCTTGTCACCGAAGGGACAAGTCAACTAGGCAAACAATTTTATGTACCTTGGGAGAGAGCTCTAAAAGGTGTAGAGCAGAAGCATACTCTGCACAGTCATACCCAATTGTCATGCAGACAAAGGACACACAGTCATGCTGAGTAAGGATGCAGTCACATAGTGCAAGACACACAGTCATACTTTGAATGGTTATGTTGTTACAATCATGCTGAAAAACCACAGTTCATACTCACGGTCAAGCTGGGAAAATAACCTACAGTCCATGCTGAAGGATAGATCCGTGGATATACTGGGGAGCAAACTCATGATCACGCTGAGGAGGAAACTCACGATCAAGCTAGGGAGAAAAACCAAGGTGGAGATCCTCGCATGTGCAGTAGTCGAGAGATGAAAGAAAAATTGTTGGAACAAGCATCTCGTGTGGGGCAGTGAAGGGGTCACGCATAGAGGAGCAATCACGGGGGAGTCACACACATCTCGTGTGGAGCGCTGGAGCAACCGACAGACAAATGAAACAACCAGCAGTCGCGGTGCGAGAGAAACATGTGGGTGAGTCACGCACATCTCGTGCGGAGCAGAGGAGAGATCACGGTGGAGGTAGCCGACGGTCAATCGCGTTGCAGGAGAAACACGCGAGTAGAGAGGGCAAGCTCACTGTCGCACGAGAAGAGATACGTGAACAGAGAGGGAGGATCCTGCAGTAGACCACACGAGTGGAGACTCCGCAGGCAGAGCATACAGATCACGTGGGTGAAGCACTCAGTAGGAAAACAAAACGTGGGAAGAACATTCATGAGGGCTCAGTCACGTGGAGTAATCGTACCACGAAAGATGCAGATAGCCTCCGCACATGGAGGTGAAAATCCCGCTCCAAGCGCGCTCTAAGCGGACATTTGAGTAATGATGAAGGCATTGCTTCAAAACGAAGTGCAGCAATAGCCGGGTCGAGGTCGTCTGACAACTGTTCTGAAAAAGGTCTAACAACGACTGAAATGAAACCTCATATCCAATAAAAATACTCCAAGTAATTAAAATTAAAATTTAATAAATATCAAAACCATGTACTTCAATGACATGCCTCCGATTTCTTAAATTAACTTGTGCGCAAAATGGGGGTTTTAGCCCATGTGATGTCATCCAAGCTGGGCTACAGGTTGGCTCTAGTTTTATCCATGTGTGGAGGCTAAGAGAAAGTATCATGCTGAGATACCAACGCAGAGATGGTATCAACAAAGAAAATAAGTGAGCTGGCTCAACAGCAAATTCACAGGAGATGGATGATATTTCAAGTTGGCATTAATCCTTAATTTATAATTAAGGATCTCAACAATGTAAAAAAAAAATTGTCCAACGAAATTATAGAGTAACTATAAAAAAAAATAAAATGTGACTTAGGTTAGTATCCAAGGTCAACATAAAACAAATAAAGGTTTTATTAATGTTTTATTAATAAAACCATAAAGTAGAAATAAGGCTTAGGAAAGGGTAAAGTGGTTAACAATAAAACCATAAATAAAATGGTAAAAAAAGTAGAGGTAAAAGGTCCAATGGTTTTATTAATAAAATCATAAACAATAAGTGGTCCAATGGTCTTTTAGTAAAATCATAAGGTAAATACACTTAGGATAGTGTACCAAATAAAATCCATAAAGTAGGAGCCATCATAATCAAAGGTGCACATAAGTAAGAGTGCCAGGACCAAGTAAGGTAAAGGACTAAGAGTCAACACAGGGGGCCACAATTAAACAACTCACAAACCCACAATGTCAAGGTGGGCCATATAAGGTGGACAAACAAGAACAACAATCGTTTCTCTATCTCAAGGTACATTGTTTTATATATTTTGTCATCACTGTATAAGGGGAAGATCCAAACGGATGGTACGATCCTTTTGTCCTCAACACTGTTCCTAAGGGTTAGGTGTTAGGGACATCATCAAGGGGTGGCCAGTCCCTTGAGAAGCAACCTAGAAATAACCAATTAGGAGAGGGGACATCATTATCATCCATTCTTAATGAATAGCTTTCAGCCCTAGGCTGAGTTTCAGTCTCACACTGAATCAGGTTGATCAACCCATGGACCCTGACTGGGTCCTCCATTCTCTCGCAGAATGGTTCTCAGTACTAAGCTGAGTTTCAGTCTCACACTGAAAGTTGATCAACTACCTGTAGGACCTACTTGGACATCGCGTCCCTTGAGAAGCAACCTAGAAATAACCGATTAGGAGAGGGGACATCATTATAATCCATTTTTAAAGAATAGCTTTCAGCCCTAGGCTGAGTTTCAGTCTCACACTGAATTAGGTTGATCAACCCATGGACCCTGACTGGGTCCTCCATTCTCTCACAGAATGGTTCTCAGTACTAAGCTGAGTTTTAGTCTCACACTGAAAGTTGATCAACTACCTGTAGGACCTACTTGGACATCGTGTCCCTGGTCTTAGACCAGAATATGTCTCTGCCCCTATCTGCAGGATCTACTTGGACATCGCGTCCTTGGTCCTAGACCAGAATACCCTAGATACACATAGGGGCCCTAGCCACATGCTAGGGTCTTTGCCATGGCATCAACCTGTTTGGTCCTAGACCAAGAACCCCAAGAGACTACTGGGGGCCTTAGGATACCTTCTAGGGTCTTACTCTGCCCTAGTCATCTGACTAGGGTACCATCCTCTCTGAGAATGGGTCTCACAACTGCACTAAATTTAACATTCCCAAGAATGGGTCAACTGACTAGGGTACCATCCTCTTTGAGAATGGGTCTCTCAACAAGAGGGACATTCTCAGCACATCGATAATATACTACACCCTTACATGGTGATAACTCATCTTGATGTCTTTCAGCCTGTCATCAATTACAGGGTTTCTTGAGAGCTTCAAACAGCTCTCCATCTCGACACTAAGCATGATCTCGTAGATCCTCTTGGAAGCTTCCCTTGATGGCTGAGAATTACTTTCCACATATCATTTTTCCAAACCTGTTGTTGGACCGACTCCTCATAATGGGAGTGAACTAAATCAGTGACATGGTTGTCACTGGAGCAGTCTTCAAATGAGATCAGATGTAGGCTTCTTGGCCTTCTCCCTCTGCTTCTCTAAGCGAGAAGTCTTATAGGATTCCATCTCTGAGTCACTGGAGGACTGATGGAAGATCACTCTTTCATTTTCTACAACCCCACTCTGCTGGGGATTGAGGGACTCTTTTGACTCCCTCTTGATATCTGAACTTATCAGCTGTTTCAATAACAAATGCTTGGTAGTTTATTTGAGGGTGATCATCTAACATAACTGGTCCTACAATTGTGGAGCCTCTTGCTCCCTCTATACATGAGCATTAATCTCCTTCTAAGCATAAACATGATTTGTAATCTTTACTTGTCACATCATCCTTTTTTATAAGTTAAGATTGATTGTCATCAATACTAACATGATTTTATCATTCATATACATACACTACAACTATCTTAAAGCTATCGAGAGCAAATCCACAAGAAGTGTGATAGGAAGTCCTCACTATATCTGTTCTTATGCAAAAATTACATTGTGCATTACATTGAATATGTACCCATAGAAGTATCAACATTATAACAATATACATGCATTGGCACAAATTTAAATCATAATCCTAGACAAGAGATTAAGCTCTAGGCTTCACATTGATTGATGTATCATAAACAATGGTTAAGCATTCTATGCCACTATCCTTTAAGCCCGAGTATGCACTTCTTAAACATAATCATAATTTCTAACTTCCTTGTGTCAGCAATCCTTGATCAAATCCATCAATGAGTCATAAGACTCTCTTGCACAAAACAATGATCGATTATAAGGTATCATAATAAAGTGGACTTTCTTACTTGTCATTAACATACCTCTTTAATGGGTCATCATGTTCATAATCTATCAAATCCAATTTCTGATAACACTTGTTAGTACTAAAACACATCTCTTTGTTCAGTTGTTATTGATCTAATCAACCATAAATGTAGGTATCATATCTCGTACCATCTTTAGCACTTTGATGGCTAATGAATTCCTTCATCCAAGATCTGTAAGGCTCAGATCCAATAATTCAAGTCCTTACTGCAACCCTTCCCTTAGGATCATGTAGACTCTGTTACCCTAAAGACAGAGTTAACTACAGCCTAAGCTCTGATACCATGTTGAAATTTAAGGGTTAGCGGTGTTTTATTACAAGTAATAAACTTAAATGCATGAACATATAAGTTCAGATTTAGAATAGCGCTGCTAATAAAATTGAAACTGTCAATAAATCAAAATTATCATTTTTCATCTCTTTCAACTTAACGCTCTATTACCACTGCGTTAACGTTGGTCCTCGAGAATCATCAAATGCCATGTACAGTAACAAAACGATAAAAATAATGTATAGTAGATATCAGCAGTAAAGAATCATAACGAATATTTGGATCAGCCTTATACTCAGATTTGATCTTGTCACCGAAGGGACAAGTCAACTAGGCAAACAGTTTTATGTACCTTGAGAGAGAGCCTAAAAGGTGTAGAGCAGAAGCATACTATGCACAATCATACCCAATAGTCATGCAGACAAAGGACACACAGTCATGTTGAGTAAGGATGCAGTCACATAGTGCAGAGACACACAACCATGTTGAGTAAGATTTAGAATTTGCATGCTGATTTGCTTATGGGTATGCTCTTCTTGTCTTTAGCATGAGTTTTTATTGGATTTGATAAGTCTCTTGGAAAGTGTGAAGGTGTTTTACAGATGCTTCTCTTGGTTTTGTGTGATATATTGCTTGCTTCTCTCACACTCCAAAAACTCATTGTTGAAGAGGCATAATCCCTCCGCTCTCCACCAACGGACTCCATAGCCCAAGCATTCCCAAGCTTGAGCTCTTTCCTTCTCTTTCTCTCTCCCTCAATTTTAAATCAAAGTTTTCCCTTTGGTTACGGTTACTCACATGCTTAAGTATTTTAGTTTCTCTTTCAAAGAATATCTAAAGGCTGATCTTTTTTAAGCATGTTTCTAGATCTAGAATTGCAAAACATCATTTTTAGAATAGATCTAGTATTGTTAAGTACTTGTGCATATTTTTCAATCATTCAGTATTTAATTATTTTATGCTTTTAACGTTATATTTAGTATATTTGGTGCAGGATAGGTGGCTGGTTTTTGTCTTTTATTTACAAGACAAGGAGAAGTGCTACCGAAAATTTGAAGATTTAGGCCATCCAGGGTTTCGGAGCAACATTCTTCTTTCTTCCTTCATTTCTAAAAACCTGTAAGCCTTTGGATCCAGATCTGTAAGGACCATTGGCATCCTACCTCAAGCATTGTAAATACTGTAATAAAATATTTTTAGTAGGCTCCTTCAGAGCCCACTCCCCATCCCCCCTGTGGGGTTTTGCGTCGGTGCACTTTTTTCATGGTTTTGCTTTTTCTAGTGTAGTTTTGCTTTATAGATCAATATACTTTGCTATTTCAAGTTTCAGATTCATTGCAAAGTAATACAAATACTAACCCCACAACTTCTCGAGTTACTCGGAAGGGGAAAGAGATGCGTGGTAGGATTAATTAGAAAACCTTGTGTTTGTACTGCTTTTATTTTTTTTAGTAATTTACTCCTCTTGCTCTCTCGATTAGGGTTTATAACCTGAAAGAGACTCTTGGGGATTTAATAAACAAGCAAACACTGTTAAAAAATCTTTAAATCTAACAAGGCCTTCGTTGTGTATGCTCTGCACTGCTGCGGTTCGACCGACCAGTTGGATGCATCTAAAGCAACATGGGTGACTAGTTTAGATTAGTCTCACTTTCAAGTAACCTCCCAACAACAAAAATCTAGCGTTGCGTTTTGCTTTGTGTGGGAAAATTGTACAGAAGAAGCAGGAACAACTGAAAAGTGATCGCGGGGCCCCGTCAGGCTACATCCTTGTTGGTGTAGTGTTGGACATCCCCCCGTGACTCCATTTAGCCCACATTTTCTCGTGTGCTACCACACTTAGTGAGTTTGGATTTATTCCCTTTACCTTCGTGGTATATCGGGAATCCCCCTCCCTCATAATCCATTCATTAATTCATAAACTTAAAATCGACCTAGAAAAAATGCAATACATTCAACACTCCAATAGCACTCCATTTTAGACTCCATTTTCAGCACTGGTCTACATCATACAATCATTTTGCTTAAAGTGAATCTTATGTGGATGGATTAATTTGTATTTCATGTTGTTGTCTTAATCACTATTTCAATCTCTTGCGACACTTTCATAAAAACTCCTAAACAACTTATTCAATCATAAACTACCATCTAAAGCTTAATCAACCTTAGTAACTCATAGGGTCTACCCCACTTGGCTTCGTTAGGAGTTTTCCTAAACAAAGGAGTCAAGATCAAGTGACTGTACTTGACTTCAGACTTGCCCTAAAGGAAGCACTTATTGGCTTGAATATTTTTGCCACGCCAACCTAAGCCCCCAAGTGCATGAAAGGCGGCAACAGGGCTCAGCTGGTAGCACCTGCGACGTAGATGTAGTCTCACCAAGATATCTTATGGGGAATTGACAGAACACTAGGTTTCTGCATTTAGGTGGGGGTTTCTACTCTCGCGGTACCTTATCACAGCACTTGACCGACGTCGAGGATTGTACTTCTTATACCTTGTCTATTCATTCAAGATACCAGTCTAATTACTAGTCGACACATATCATAATAATCAACATAACAACCTTATAAAAAATTCATTCAATAAGTAGTGCGACAAACACAGAAGGGATTCTTCATAAACAAATATGGTGTAACATATTTGGATTTACTGATTCGCAACACACATGCAATAGACATAAGCACATTAATCAATGACACACAGAGACAACAATTAACATGGAAACCCATCTGGGAAAAACCACAAAGGCGCTCTTCATCTGGCATGAGAAATATGTTTCACCTTTTGTCTGCTCACTCAACTTGTAGACTCTTCTCCAAGTATTCTTTACAATTCAAACAAACTTCTCTCTCCTCATGCTCTCTGGTTTTGGGTCTAAATACTTCCTCTCTTCTTCACTCCTCTGTCGATCCGCACACAGCCTGGATTGTTCCTCTAGCTAAAACAACTCTCCTCTTCTCTTCCCTACCTACACAGTGGCTTAACCAACCAACCAACTACTTAGCTAACAAAACAATCGATAACCAATGTCAGTTCTGCACACAACTTGGGTTCGCCCTTGTATAAGCTTCTACTTGTCCTAGTCAACCGACTCTTTTCTGTTTGCCGACAGGCTGTCATTTCTATTCTCGTACATTCAGTTACAACTGAAAATAGGGACTATTGACACAAAATACAATTATGCTTTATTACCAAAATTGTGCTTTATTCTAACTAACTCCTTACCCACGATCAGCTGAGCTGACCTTTTCAACAACTTTTCTCTTCTTCTGTCGTGATTTCTTTCGTTGCGACTATTCTCGACACCAATCTTTCTATCGTGGCTGCTTATGTTGCAACTTCTCTTCCATTGCAGCATTTCTTCTGTCGCAACTCTTCTTTTCTGTCTTGCAATCAGATTCTTTATCTTCCTGAGCAGAATTCTGGCCGAATTTTACTTAACTTTTCCTAGGGCCAACATGAATCCCCAGGGGGGATGGAGTGTGGCATTGGGTAGCCCACTTGCTTTTATTATCACTTTTACAATTTTATTGGTGGATGCCTTTGGTCCTTATAGATTCAAATCCAACAAGTTTACAAGTTTTATAAAAGAAACAGGATTAGGTATAGTGTTCCAGAAAGTCTCGGATGGAAATTGGAAAATTTCGCCATAGTGCCTACACCTATTCGTCAAAAACTAAAAACTAGCCACCTGAAAGCACTCAAATTGCTAGATAAGACATTTAAAAGGATAAAAATTCTATAGCCTCTATATACTCAGAAAAATAATTGTTTCATGCGGCTAAAAGCTAGATTTTTAGCTACATTTATTTCAACAAAGACAAAAACCTTTGAAAACTTAGATCTAACTTAAAAATTGCAAACTACAAGATTAGCTTTAGATTTGAATTTAAACACCAATCCAAACCTAGTAAGCAAGAAAGTAATTGGTAAGCAAAAACATCTTTAAATATATGTGAAGGAAAGAGAGAAGAAGAAGTTGAAAGCTTGCGAACTTTGGGCCGTGGAGTCCATTGGTGGAGAGCGGAGGGACTATGCTTTTGGAACTGCTTGGAAAGATGGAAGATTCAAACAAGATTAGCCATTCCTTTCGGCTAGGTACTTGAAACTACTTAGAAATCCCTGCACAAAGAAATGGTTAAGCACAAAGGTGTTTTCGGAATCAGAAACTCATAAAACATGCAATTAAACAAAATGTACATGCACCTCTAAGATATCTACAACAAATAGAAAATAAGAGAATCATCAAGCAAGGAATTCCTTTATCTACTGGGAGGTAGTTACCTTAGCAGGCCCACATCTAACAAAGCATGTACAAGAAAACAAGCAAAGCAAAATACCTAATAAGCAAAGCAATTATCATCCACACTCAATGATGCTCGATGCCAATGATGCCCATCAAGATACTATAGATTACAACAGAGACTAAGCAGTCTTTCGGTCCTTTGACCATAAAGAAATAAGAGGCGAATGCCTGCTCAAATAGCCAAAGAGAGAGGGAGGGGGATCACATTAGCTTAGTGAGAGTGCATTGGACAAGCGTTTGAGTGAACTAGAGTGGGTTGGGATTGATTGAGAGTGATTTGTGGGAGTTAGGCGCCACCATAGGCAAGGTTAGGCGCCCTACCTCCTTCTTGTGACACCACACCATTAAGAGATGCGCCATGATGCGCCATCCTTATCAAGAAGAATGCCCCTCCTCTTGAATGTGCCACCTTTGAGAGAGATCTTCAATTAAAACTTCAATCCAATCTTTCGGCACCCTCCCAAATCAATAAACTCGCCACAACTGCAAGAGGACTGGAACATGTCCCAGGCAAATTTTCCTGATTTATGGGATTTTGATTTTTCATTAATTTGTCTTTTTTGGCCTTTTATTGTTTTTTTGGCCATTTTCGAGAGAAAATCAATTTAAGTGATAAATAATCACTAATTTGACTCTCGCAGGGGGTAGATGGTTAAAGTGGATGCTTTTAGTTGGAAAACGAGCACCCCCATGGCAAATTTGACCCCTATTACCACTTTTATGACTTTTTAAATTTTTACAATTAAATTACCCCATTTTTTAATGAGAGATTTTATATTTTTATGGAAAATTAAAAACACCTAGGGGGGATTTAGTGGATAAACGAAGAACCATACCAAGAAGAGGATCCAAACTCAAAAAATCATTCTCCTTTGTACAAGTCATAATAAGGCTTCAAGTTCTCTTGATTAGTCAGTTTCTTCATTTTCAATGGGCTAAATGCCCTCATCTTGTAAAGTATTAATGAAATAAGGCTAAGTGGGATAAGGCCTCCCATTTTCGTGTTTCTTCCCCATTTGGGGAAGTGTGTTGTCTTGGTTAGCTTAGATCTTTGTCATATTTTTTTGACTAGATTAGATTGATTTTTCCATCTTTTGCATTTAGAAATATTCTGCTAGTTTAGTTTCATTTTAGAATAGTGATTGCTAGCTTAGATTTACTTTCCACTAATTGCTAGCTTAGCTTGTTTTATTTCATTGTTAAGTTGTTTATCTTTTAAAAAAATTTCTTCTTTCAAAAGTATTTCAGTTGCTTAACAATTAGAAATCTCTTGAATCTCACTTTGTGGATCAAGAGTGCTCTCCATCGGAGAGTTGTTTTTATTTCGGTTTTCTACTTACCCCCATGCTCTCCCGATTAAGGCCTTAAAACCTGAAAGAGATTCTTGGGTAGTGTTATAATTAGATCTTGTTCTTAGTTTATTTGTTCTTTTTGTCCTAATTTTCAACCGTTGGTTTAAAATGATTTTATATTTTATGTTGATTTTAAAATTTTTTTACGATCAATAATTTTGGTTGGATTTAATGCTTTTAATGGTTGAATCATTTCATTATTTTAATTTTAAGGTTTGTCTTTTGGGCTTATTAGTTAATATGTACATCTTTAAGCTTTCAAAAACTTATAATAAAAGTTTATTCCAAGTTTTGATTTATAATCTAACTCTCATTTTTGAGTCCTTTGTCAAATATTTTCATGAGGAGATTCCTGTAGCAGCTCTGTTTTTCCTGTTTTTGTCATTGTCATTGGGAGCAGATTACGAGGAGCTGGAAATGAATTCAGGAAAACCAAAAGAGGTTTTTGTCCACAACAGACTCATTCACAAAAACCTCTCTCAGTTTTGCAACAACTGTTATCGTTTGTGAGATTCGAATTCATCTTTGTGGCCTATTTTCAGGGTTTGAATTATTTAATAATTTCCTGTTTTAGTCACAAATTTGCAGAACATATTCCGATCAATTGAAGAGGAATTTTGAACAACCAAGAGAGGTTTTTGTTCCTAATATACTCATTTACAAAAACCTCTCTCAGTTTTTGCATAGGTGTTCCGGATTGAGAGATATGAAGGCGTATTTGAGACCCAAATTTCCCCAAATCCGATTTGTTATTTTTGGGCTAATTGTCTTTAAAGGTTTTGAGTTATCATGTAACTAATTGATGTAACTGTTTCAAATTTCGACCTAGAAGGTAGTTATGGAACTACTTTACTTTTGTAATGATAAAAGGAAGACAAACATACAGTTTTGTGGGGGGGATTTTTAACTCAAGGAGAGACTTTTGGAGCTTTGATTTCTCAAGCTAGCACTTATAACTCTTATGTAAGTGGATGACTGTTATTGATTATATATAAACTGATAAGCCCTTTTACCTGTCATGCTTTTTCATTTCTGATCTGGTTGATTGCTTAGTCTACAATTTCATTTCATGTTTAAAGTTTTATTCATGTAAAAGCTTGTAGCCTGTGGGTGGAATTAGTATTTCATGTGTAATGTTTATGGCTTATTGGGATGTGTTTGATCTCCAGTTTATCCAACTTGCATGATTCAGTTCTGTATTAGCTTGTGGATGTTTATTTCCTCCTTGTTGATGAAGATTTTAAAACCAAAACCCTAAAACCTATTTTACTTAATTTTATTTTATGAGATTGTGTTGGCTTGTTCTTTAGTAGGCTGAGAACAATTTCTGGCACTAACATCTTTGGCGCCGTTGCCAGGGACGAAGCTGAAGTATATCTTCCCTAGGATATCATTATTCATCTGATTTTGAGAGGTGAACAAAGTTAGATAATCTTTTAGACTACAAGTTTTCACCGACGACTCCACGATTAAAGATTCCACTGCAAGGAGAATTTTGTTGACAGAAAAATGAAGAAGCTAAATGGAAAGACTGGGTATCAGCTTGTTACTTTCCTCTGTGAGGTTTTGTTCTTATTCATCAGCTATTTCCTGTCTTTCCCATTGCATGTCAAAATAATTATTTTTTGTTGTCTATTCCGATGATCATAAACCTTCAAGTACATATCCCTCTTTGGAAGAAGAAAATCTGCATTCTTCTTGTTTTATTGATGTTGATCCTATCCTTCATTTGAAATACATGTGCAGCATGATATACATATACCCATATCTCTTGAAGCTGATTATTTTGGTCATCTTGTAGAGAATAAAGCTGATCTATTACTTTCTACCATCACTGCTGAAACTTGCGAACAGCTTGTTGAACCTCATTTTCAACTCACAGATTTTCAGTCTAGACTCAGACAGAAGATGTTTAGACTTCTTAGGCTGCCATCTCTCTTACATCCTTACCCTTCCTACTTTGTTGAATATCTTCCCCATTTTACTAGAAAAGACCATATTACAACAGAGAAGCATTTAGAATCTTTTCATAATTTCATTGATAATTTTGAAATCATGCATGAGGATGTTATCATGAGGTTATTTTCGAAATAATTTGCTGGAGATGCTGGGTTTTGGTTCCGAAATTTAAAATCCGATTCAATTGGATCGTGGGAAGAGTTATACGATGTCTTTTTGAAGTATTGGGGTAAGAATAAATCTTATGATCAATTTCTTTCCGAATTTTATAGTTTGAAAAAGGAAAATGATGAGCCAATTATTAAATTTAATTGGAGGTTTCAAAGTTTTTATATCAGTATGCCTACGGAGATCAGACCTTCGGAAAAACTTGCTATGGTATATTATGTTATGGCTCAACATTCAGATCTTGTCTTTTTCTTGTTAGAAAGGAAATCATCATCTTTAAGACAATTGTTTGAAGATGCAAAAGGAGTGGAGGAGAACATTCGAGCTTGCAAAATGCTTCGAGATCAGGCTCATGTTGAAGATATGCAAGCTTATGAACAGGAAGAAGAACGTAGGTATCGTTCAGATTTAAGACAGTTTTCTTCATCATTTTCAGATTTTCATATGAACAAGGATATAAATGACGCTTGTGTTGATTCTTCATATCAGTTTGCTGACATTTTCGATGATAATATACTTTCAGTGGATTATAGTATAAATTTCTTAGTTTCTGCTATGAGATTATCATGTTATGAAGAAGAAGTTGCTGCTCTTCAACCTCTTACTATTGATATAAGAAATAAGTTGCCATTCTTAACTTATGGTCACTTTCAGAATTTTATTTGTTCAAGTTTTGATCAAGGGTTTTATTTAAAGGTCGAGAAGCAGTTTGAAAAGCCTTTGGTTTCCATTCTTGATCCAAAGTTTAAAAAGAACAACAATGGAGAGGAAGAGAATGCTTCACTTTATGATGAATATAATGAAGACATTGAAGTTTTAAATCGGAAATTTCATGATCCCGTGGCTTCTTGGATGGAGTTGTATTTTTCAAAGGTTTCTAATGCTCCATATTTTGGCATACTTCCTATTTCCAGTCATAAGTATCAGCTGCCTACAGACTCTTTATTGCATTTATCACATCTATTGTGGGTTTTCTCAAACAGTAGCATGCATGAAATTATGATTCTCAGTCAAATGGTTTCTTGGCTTCATTGAAAGTATGATTACACTTGATTGGGTTGCTTCCTCCGATTAGAAGTAGGAGTAAATAGCAAAATAAGCTCGCTATACGAGCATGTAGATTCTTTTCAGTATGCTGGTTTGTAGTAGTATCTTTTCATTTCAGAGGTATGTGTTCAGAGTTTGACAAAGTTGCAGAGATTTGGTAAATGACTCCATCACCCAATGAATAAGGCACAAGGTCTACAAGTTTTTGAAGCCTCACAAGGAGGACTTCTTCCCGCAGCAAGAGCCAGATGTTATAACTAGATCTTGTTCTTAGTTTATTTGTTCTTTTTGTGATAATTTTCAACCGTTGGTTTAAAATGATTTTATATTTTATGTTGATTTTAAGAATTTTTTACAATCAATAATTTTGGTTGGATTTAATGCTTTTAATGGTTGAATCATTTCATTATTTTAGTTTTAAGGTTTGTCTTTTGGGCTTATTAGTTAATATGTACATCTTTAAGCTTTCAAAAACTTATAATAAAAGTTTATTCCAAATTTTGATTTATAATCTAACTCTCATTTTTGAGTCCTTTGTCAAATATTTTCATGAGAAGATTCCTGTAGCAGCTCTGTTTTTCCTGTTTTTGTCATTGTCATTGGGAGTAGATTACGAGGAGCTGGAAATGAATTCAGGAAAACCAAAAGAGGTTTTTGTTCACAACAGACTCATTCACAAAAACCTCTCTTTTTTGCAACAGCTGTTATCGTTTGAGAGATTCGAATTCATCTTTGTGGCCTATTTTCAGGGTTTGAATTATTTAATAATTTCTTGTTTTAGTCACAAATTTGCAGAACATATTCCGATCAATTGAAGAGGAATTTTGAACAACCAAGAAAGGTTTTTGTTCCTAACATACTCATTTACAAAAACCTTTCTCAGTTTTTGCACAGGTGTTCCGGATTGAGAGATATGAAGGCGTATTTGAGACCCAAATTTCAGAAATTCACCAAATTTCCCCAAATCCGATTTGTTATTTTTGGGTTAATTGTCTTTAAAGATTTTGAGTTATCATGTAACTAATTGATGTAACTGTTTCAAATTTCGACCTAGAAGGTAGTTATGGAATTACTTTACTTTTGTAATGATAAAAGGAAGACAAACATACAGTTTTGTGGGGGGGATTTATAACTCAAGGAGAGGCTTTTGGAGCTTTGATTTCTCAAGCTAGTACTTATAACTCTTATGTAAGTGGATGACTGTTATTGATTATATATAAACTGATAAACCCTTTTACATGTCATGCTTTTCATTTTTGATCGGTTGATTGCTTAGTCTACAATTTCATTTCCTGTTTAAAGTTTTATTCATGTAAATGCTTGTAGCCTGTGGGTAGAATTAGTATTTCATGTGTAATATTTATGGCTTATTGGGATGTGTTTGATCTCCAGTTTATCCAACTTGCATGATTCAGTTCTGTATTAGCTTGTGGATGTTTATTTCCTCCTTGTTGATGAAGATTTTAAAACCAAAACCATAAACCAAAACCCTAAAACCTATTTTACTTAATTTTATTTTATGAGATTGTGTTGGCTTGTTCTTTAGTAGTGTGAGAACAATTTCTGGCACTGACATCTTTGGCGCCGTTGCCGGGGACGAAGCTGAAGTATATCTTCCCTAGGATATCATTATTCATCTGATTTTGAGAGGTGAACAAAGTTATATAATCTTTTAGACTACATGTTTTCACCGACGACTCCACGACTAAAGATTCCACTGCAAGGAGAATTTTGTTGACAGAAAAATGAAGAAGCCAAATGGAAAGACTGGGTATCAGCTTGTTACTTTCCTCTGTGAGGTTTTGTTCTTATTCATCAGCTATTTCCTGTCTTTCCCATTGCATGTCAAAAGAATTATTTTTTGTTTTGTCTATTCCGATGATCATAAACCGTCAAGTACATATCCCTCTTTGGAAGAAGAAAATCTACATTCTTCTTGTTTTATTGATGTTGATCCTATTCCTTCATTTGAAATACATGTGTAGCATGATATACATATACCCATATCTCTTGAAGCTGATTATTCTGGTCATCTTGTAGAGAATAAAGCTGATCTATTACCTTCTACCATCACTACTGAAACTTGCAAACAACTTGTTGAATCTCGTTTTCAACTCACAAATTTTCAGTCTAGACTCAGACAGAAGATGTTTAGACCTTTTAGGCTGCCATCTCTCTTACATCCTTACCCTTCCTACTTTGTTGAATATCTTCTCCATTTTACTGGAAAAGACCATATTACAGCAGAGAAGCATTTAGAATCTTTTCATAATTTCATTGATAATTTTGAAATCATGCATGAGGATGTTGTCATGAGGTTATTTTCGAAATCATTTGCTGGTTATGTTGGGTTTTGGTTCCGAAATTTAAAAGCCGATTCAATTGGATCGTGGGAAGAGTTACATGATGTCTTTTTGAAGTATTGGGATAAGAATAAATTTTATGATCAATTTCTTTCCGAATTTTATAGTTTGAAAAGGGAAAATGATGAGCCAATTACTAAATTTAATTGGAGGTTTCAAAGTTTTTATATCAGTATGTCTACGGAGATCAGACCTTCGGAAAAACTTGCTATGGTATATTATGTTATGGCTCAACATTCAGATCTTGTCTTTTTCCTGTTAGAAAGGAAATCATCATCTTTAAGACAATTGTTTGAGGATGCAAAAGGAGTGGAGGAGAACATCCGAGCTTGCAAAATGCTTCGAGATCAGGCTCATGTTGAAGATATGCAAGCTTATGAACAGGAAGAAGAACGTAGGTATCATTCAGATTTAAGACAGTTTTCTTCATCATTTTCAGATTTTCATATGAACAAGGATATAAATGATGCTTGTGTTGATTCTTCATATCAGTTTGCTGATATTTTTTATGATAATATACTTTCAGTGGATTATAGTATAAATTTCTTAGTTTCTGCTATGAGATTATCATGATATGAAGAAGAAGTTGCTGCTCTTCAACCTCTTACTATTGATATAAGAAATAAGTTGCCATTCTTAACTTATGGTCACTTTCAGAATTTTATTTGTTCAAGTTTTGATCAAGGGTTTTATTTAAAGGTCGAGAAGCAGTTTGAAAAGCCTTTGGTTTCCATTCTTGATCCAAAGTTTAAAAAGAACAGCAATGGAGAGGAAGAGAATGCTTCACTTTATGATGAATATAATGAAGACATTGAAGTTTTAAATCGGAAATTCCATGATCCCGTGGCTTCTTGGATGGAGTTGTATTTTTCAAAGGTTTCTAATGCTCCATATTTTGGCATACTTCCTATTTCCAGTCATAAGTATCAGCTGCCTACAGACTCTTTATTGCATTTATCACATCTTTTGTGGGTTTTCTCAAACAGTAGCATGCATGAAATTATGATTCTCAGTCAAATGGTTTCTTGGCTTCACTGGAAGTATGTTTACACTTGATTGGGTTGTTTCCTTCGATTAGAAGTAGGAGTAAATAGCAAAATAAACTCGCTTTACGAGCATGTAGATTTTTTTCAGTATGCTGGTTTGTAGTAGTATCTTTTCATTTCAGAGGTATGTGTTCAGAGTTTGACAAAGTTGCAGAGATTTGGTAAATGACTCCATCACCCAATGAATAAGGCACAAGGTCTATAGGTTCTTGAAGCCTCACAAGGAGGACTTCATCCCGCAGCAAGAGCCAGATGTTATAACTAGATCTTGTTCTTAGTTTATTTGTTCTTTTTGCCCTAATTTTCAACCGTTGGTTTAAAATGATTTTATATTTTATGTTGATTTTAAGAATTTTTTACAATCAATAATTTTGGTTGGATTTAATGCTTTTAATGGTTGAATCATTTCATTATTTTAGTTTTAAGGTTTGTCTTTTGGGCTTATTAGTTAATATGTACATCTTTAAGCTTTCAAAAACTTATAATAAAAGTTTATTCCAAGTTTTGATTTATAATCTAACTCTGATTTTTGAGTCCTTTGTCAAATATTTTCATGAAAAGATTCCTGTAGAAGCTCTGTTTTTTCTGTTTTTGTCATTATCATTGGGAGCAGATTACGAAGAGCTGGAAATGAATTCAGGAAAACCAAAAGAGGTTTTTGTCCACAACAGACTCATTCACAAAAACCTCTCTCAGTTTTGCAACAGCTGTTATCGTTTGAGAGATTCGAATTCATCTTTGTGGCCTATTTTCAGGGTTTGAATTATTTAATAATTTCTTGTTTTAGTCACAAATTTGCAGAACATATTCCGATCAATTGAAGAGGAATTTTGAACAACCAAGAGATGTTTTTGTTCCTAACATACTCATTTACAAAAACCTCTCTCAGTTTTTGCACAGGTGTTCCGGATCGAGAGATATGAAGGCGTCTTTGAGACCCAAATTTCAGAAAATTTCCCCAAATCCGATTTGTTATTTTTGGTTTAATTATCTTTAAAGATTTTGAGTTATCATGTAACTAATTGATGTAACTGTTTCAAATTTCGGCCTAGAAGGTAGTTATGGAACTACTTTACTTTTGTAATGATAAAATGAAGACAAACATACAGTTTTGTGGGGGGGATTTTTAACTCAAGGAGAGGTTTTTGGAGCTTTGATTTCTCAAGCTAGCACTTATAACTCTTATGTAAGTGGATGACTGTTATTGATTATATATAAACTGATAAGCCCTTTTACCTGTCATGCTTTTTCATTTCTGATCTGGTTGATTGCTCAGTCTACAATTTCATTTCCTGTTTAAAGTTTTATTCATGTAAATGCTTGTAGCCTGTGGGTAGAATTAGTATTTCATGTGTAATGTTTATGGCTTATTGGGATGTGTTTGATCTCCAGTTTATCCAACTTGCATGATTCAGTTCTGTATTAGCTTGTGGATGTTTATTTCCTTCTTGCTGATGAAGATTTTAAAACCAAAACCGTAAACCAAAACCCTAAAACCTATTTTACTTAATTTTATTTTATGAGATTGTGTTGGCTTGTTCTTTAGTAGTCTGAGAAGAATTTCTGGCACCAACAGGTAGATTAATTGTTTTCTTTATTTGCAAGTCTTTTTTCATTTTACTATGTCATCGCTTCATTATTTTACAATTTGTTGAGCTATCATGTGGTTTCAATTTACAAGCTGATTGTCTTATAAAAAGAACCAAAGTCTCTTGAACTTGCAGTTACTTGAGTCAAGAGCACTCTCTGTCAGAGAGCATTCCCACTGCATTATCCTTGCATCAAGCATATAGATTAATTAAAGTCTCTTGAACTTCTGTCATAAGAGAAAGTCAAGAGCATTCTCTGTCGGAGAGTTGAACTATGTTTTCATAATAATAAAATCTTTTCAACTCACATTCCCCCTTAATTAATTTACTTCGTTGACATCCTTCACCTAGTATGCTTTGTCGACTTCATAGTTGGGCTCGTACTCAGAACGGTGAACGGACTTGTTAAGATCGCAATAACAACACAATTAAAATTTTACCCCTTAACAACGCACTAGCGTTGTAGAAAGTCTCAAGTCTATTCTCAGTAAAGGCACCGGAACTCCCCGTTGTCTAAGCTTCTCGGCTAGCCGGTCAATCCTCTTGGATACCAGCCCGAGATACTGGACGGGCCGACATGTCTTTAACGGAATGACTTTGAACACTTTCCCGGTTGGTCTCTGATACCTTCTTCGTTTCAAAGCCATAATAAGCAAGACCACTAGAACATTTAAAACAGACCAAGAGCACTCGCGTAACATTCACTAGCTTTATTTCAGGACTTGTTATTTCTTTAAGCATTGCAGAGCTTCGTCTCCATAAGGCACTGGTCTATTATTTTATGCATGATTATTAAATCTGGATCATTTGTCCTTAGCTTATAAAAATCTTTATCTGTGAATGCATCTTTATTTTACAAGTTCTTGATATACTGTTCATCTGTTAATCCAGTACAACAACGTGGATTGCTTTTGTCTTGTGTTTGAAATTCATAATTATAATCATCTTTCATCATAATAACTCCTAAACAACACCCATCCGCATCATAACATCAAAAACACTTAAACACATTGAGCCATAAAAAACTCTTTGTTAGGGACGACCCCCCTTGGCTTCGTTAGGAGTTGGCCTAAACGGAGGAGCTAGGAGTAGGTGATAGTACCTGGCTCTGTGCTTGCCCCTAAGGTCACACCTCTCCCACTTTCTCAAGTGAGGAGACAACTTTCGGAAGATTTCTGTTGTTGGTGTGCAATTGGCGGACAACAGGAGGATTGGGTGAAAAACCCGAAAATTATAAGTTGCTGAAAAAGTAACATATAATTAACAAGAAAAACACTCTAGATTAATTGGATTGATGACCAAGTCCTAGGAAAGGAAATCCTGCTACAAAAATCCATCATGCTACGTCATTAATTACAATTCCTCAAGGGTGTATGAACATGTAGAAATTGAAAAAAAGGCCAAAAATGGCATGCTTGTACTTCTGAACATTGATAATGAACAACTGACTTTTACAAATCTTCCTCGGCGTATTGAAGGTCCAACTAAGTGCAACTTAGGTGGTAACATGCCACACAACAACTTCTTTGAGTGGACCTCCATTAGGTCTTATTTCTAGCATCACACAACTTATTGTTACCCAGTAGGTATTGTTTAAACGAAACCTAGTTGTCAATCGATAGGCGAGGAATCAACTGCTAAATCGACATAAGTATGGACATCCTTCCCAACATGTCACTAGCGAAAGGAGTTCCACTTTAGTTTGCTAGGTCCAACAGTAATAGACTAACCAATGGAGAGACCCTAGCCAAGCTTTTTTTAAGGCTAACTAAGAATACACAACTAATCCCAAATATCGTCCTAGCTCTATTTTTGATGTAAGGTCTCTAGCTAGGGATATTCATTTAAAGACAAGATACACTTCAATTTTCAATGATGTGTAAAATATACTACGAGCAATAAAATATATGACATAGTGAAATTAAAGCATTTACAATTTAAAGTAGGCTATTAGTGCTTTTTGAAATAAATAACACTCCAATCTTGTAAAGGCTTGAAAGTCACAGGGATTGTTAAGTTACTATAGCTCTTCTATCCACCTACGAGATCCATGGATGATGCTTGGCCCAAGAGCACTAACCAAGAAGGATAGATTGTACCCTTAATCGTACCACACGACCTCTCTATTGCGTGAAGAGTAAACTTCTCGAATGTTGTTCAGTGCAGTATAGTAACATGATGACTAATTGGTTGGTTTTGGATTCCTATGGGGTCCTTGTTATACTGAAGGAATTGTTATCACACATATAGTAGTTGGAGCTACCATATTGTCCTAGTTCGGTGACAGTCTTTTACATTTGTGAGCATTGTATTAATGATCTTCAGTGTCAGAGTCTTCTCTCTAGCTAGTCAGAGCTTACCAAGCAACAACAGAGCATCCCATGTCGTGACTTAAACTTGCATGACCCATTGAGATGGAGTTGGTTTCATGGTGCTCATTAGAGATAGGTATATGTTTAAGTAGGTATACATGTGTATTTGGGAGTTGTTTATTGTCTATCTTGCTCATATTATTAGCTTTGACTAAAAACGGTGACCAACAATTGTGATTATATTAGTACTAGCTCTTATCATGACTTGTTCCTTGAGTGAATGCATGATCCTGAGTGGGAAGATCTTTTTATATGCTCACTAGGTGTCCACCATGTACAGACTTAGCCTTACCTTGCTATGTATGGCACCACCTTTTCACTTTTTCCCATCCATTCGTTCCTTTCGTCTTTGATTTTGACCTTTGACTTGGACTTGAACTTGTGAGATAAAAGACTTTCCCCTTTTACACTTCTATGTTGGACAAACCCATGTTATTTTGTGTATCGGCTTGGAGTTGTGCGACATAACTTACTGAAATCCTTGACCCTTCGAGGCTAGGTGTACTCGCTGGTGTTGGGTCTTGAGCCTAGGTGAGTTGGGTTTCTGAAGCCTTGAATTTTTTGGTCGGTTATCCTCAATGTTTGGTCCTTATTGTGGATGACTCCCGCCAGTTGATCCCATGATTAACTTCTGGTCTAGGAGTACCCATTGGTGTTGTGACATGAGCTAAGGTTGGCTAGTTGCATTAGTAATGTCAACTAGATTTGAAGCAAGTTGATCTATCATCATTACATGAATTCATGTGACTTATGCTATATATGTGTGTTGAAATGCAATCCCTTGATGAAAGCTGCAAATAGTTGTGCTTTTAAGTTTTAAGCACATCTAAAACTGTAAGAGGGCCATGAAATGAAATGCAAATGGACTTAATAAAGCAGAAGTGGAATAAATGCAATATATAAATGACTGTTGGCCAGTATATATCCAAAATGTAATGATTATTTCCTCATAGAGCGCACAGGTTTGGATGTGAGATGGAGTAAGGCACTGCTGATTCTAAGAGTATTCTAGAACCTGCATTTAAAGGTACAGTTAGTTGTGAACTCAACACAATAGTTCTAGAAAAGATCCTCATGGAGCCTGGATCAGGCTTGGAAGTGAGTTATAGACACTTGTTAAAGTTGAATGGACACTTCTCACTCAACTTATTCCATATGTGAGACACTCCCATCCCCTATTGTTCTTTGTCCTGCATATGCCTGAGTGGATTCTTGTTTCTCCTTGCTCTAAGAGATCATTATGTTAAGGTAAAACAAGTCGACTCCCCCATCCTAGCCTCGTTTCATCCACCACACCCATTATAGCAATTTGATTTAGTTTGTACGTGAGTGTATTTAAAGGACTTCATGAAAGATCACGCGTATTACTCTAACAAGTTAAATTTTATTGATTGATTTATCACCATTGCCAGGTTGCTAATGTGTTAGTTGGCTAGTAATATGAATAAGAAAGCATTATTCATCCCTTGTGCACACATGATTGATTAGATACCAGTTCATTCATTTGATTGTTTTTTTTACTTGGTCAACACAGGTCTTGGGATGGATATGGTTATAGTTATTCTGTTGTTGTGTTTTGATGCCTTTGGAGGCCGTTTAGACCATTACAATGTTCTAGAAATGCAAAAAGTGGTTCAATACAGTGATTGGGTGAATTTTTAATGAAATGAGCGAAATTTTATCAAATTTAAAAAAAATTATTTGAAGGCCTTCCACCAAAAGCGTTTTTGGGGTATGATTAATGAGTATTACTAGATTGTTGTTTTTTGGAATTTTTGGTGCACTCATATTTTTATTCCAGGCAACGTAAGATGGAGTTATGGGCATATTGAATATTTACAGAGCAGATTAAACAATTAATTATAAATGATCAAAGTAACCATTACTATTCCAAGAAAGTCGATTTGGCTAATGTTGGGGGATGATATATTATGATCTTTTGGAGCTCTATGGAGCATATTGCATGCTTACATCTTTCATAGAGAATTATTATCATGTATATTCACCTAGGGTGGACGTCCTCCATGGGGCCGCACTTCATCTTGACATGACTTGATTATTATGTTGCATCTTATGTCATTGTACTAGGGGGGAGCCAACGATGATTTAAGACCTTAAGTGACTCCCCTTGTCATGTTATTACATGTTATATCTTTTTATTATGATGTTTCACCTTAGCTTGGGCACTAGAGGCAAAAGTGCACCCCCTCAATTGAGATTGATCCATGTATGATATAGAAAAGTGATCTCCATCGTTGATGATGTTTTATTCTCAACTGTTGGGTGGAGTTAGTTAGAATGTGGACATCACTCTCCTATTTAAAAGAGGTGACTACACCAGTGTAAAAAGAGACTTTGGCTTTGGTATTGAAAAAAATAATAGAAGATATTTTTGGCATACATGTGAAATCTCTGAAAAGTTCGTGACTCTTGTGTTTCTAAGTCTCTTTGGGCACTGAATTCTTGTTGTTCTATATCTTGACATATCTTGGGTGTTGATCTTTGCTTGCAGGAGGGCGTTTTCTGTGGAGGGAAACTCTATGGAGGAGACTCTCTCTCTCTCTTTCCAGATTTTCATTTATTAGGGGGTTTTCTCTTTCAATTTAGCTAGTCTTTCGATTGTAGAATTCTTTTTGAGTCTTTTGTATGCATTTCTCTTGTTGGATTCAAATTCGAGCACAATTTTAGTTTATGGTTATTGTGTTTGTTTGCTTTTGGCTGGAAGGCGTATTGGGCAATCTATATCTTCAACCAGGATTGGAATCAAGCTTCCAAGTTGACAATGTTGTACGAGGGGCAACATCTCATGGCATCTCTCATTTCTAGGCAAGTTAAATCTTTCTTTTAAGTTTTGTTTTCAGTACTTCAATTGTCAGCTATAAAATTAATTGAAAACTATAAATTGCAGTAGCTAGGAAAATTCCTTGGGTCACATCACTAATTTCGGCATTTGGGTATTTGCGGCTATCCCTTAAAATCTCTAGAAACCCTAGGGTGTCACCATCTGAGATCCCTAACCCAATGCTTAAGGCATTGATCCAAACAACATATTCGCCCTTGCTAAAGGAAGCAGTTTTATGGTTTTGTGACCAAGACTTTTGCTTATGATCTTTTCCATCACTATACCTTTCACTCAAGCAATAAAACAAGTGTTAGTAAGCTTTAATCTCTCACCTATTGTTGTCCTAGGCATCATTCATTTGTTTAATTCAAATCCACTTAGGGTGTCATTTTGGGCAATTTTCACCTAACACTTCAAACCCAGATCTTGGGCTTAATTTATTAAGCTATGGAGAAATAGTCATCGGGATTATATTTTAACATCTTCAATAACTAATCTATTCCCTATAGGCCTCTCTCTTTCCATTCATTTGATCTAGGGTTTCAACTTTCATCAACAAGATACCTTACATATTATTCTCATAAGTTTGATCTGGTGTCTTGTCTTAGGTTTATCCTTTTTAGGTTAGATGAGGGTCTCCCCCTTGGCCACATTAAGTATTTGGCTTAATGTGAAGAGAATCTTGATAAGTGTGACAACCAATTCATATCTAGGATCAGGATCCTCTAAGGTCACCTCTTTAGTTTCTTGTCTCCCCTATCATCTTGGATAGGATAAATTTGTGGGGCAACTACAAGTTGTGTGATAAAAGGCACGTCTGGTCTAAGTCCGTGCTTAGTGTTGTCTAATGTATTACTACTTGAAGATGGGTGCTAGACTGACTAAAAGGGGATGTTCAACATCTTGCACCTAACGAGGATGCAAGGAGACTTCTCCCAACAACGGTCACTGTCTTGTATGGTTCCTTTCAACCAGGGTTTCACCCACTTAAAAACAACTCTTGAAAATCTTTATAGGTGACGACACACGTCTTCTACCCAAGAATCCCAAATGTCTTTAAGCCATATATCTACGCATAGCAATGATTTCAATATGAATCTCTGTATCAATGTATATTTTGAAATCAATAACTCATGCCATTCATCAAATAATAATCAATGGATTATGAAAGTAATAACCACTTGAAATAGTATTGTTATCACAACTCTTGTAATTGCCTCGTGAGGTGATTCTATCTAGGATGGTAGAGGGGAATGCAACTAAATTTATGACCTACAATAGCGAAGACTTTTGTTATCACCAACCTTGTAGTTTCCTATGTGAGGTGGATCCAGGATGGATGGTAGAGGGACAAGCAACTAAGGAGGTGGAACCAAGACTGCCTAGAATCCCAAATGGATCGTTGTCATGCCAATCAAGAAAGCCTTCACTTTATGTTATCTTAGCCCAAGACAACAAAGGGGGAGACCCAGATCTACTACCGACAGGAGAGATCAAACCTAGACACCAGCTCAGATCAAATTGACTTTGAGGTATGTAAGGTGTAAGGTAATGGAAACCCTAGATCTATGGATGATGTCACTAGGTGAACCAAGGCTTTGGACGAGGGCTTAAGAAGTGTGAGGCTTGATCCAAAGTGGGACACAGGTGACCTATGAAGTAAATACTAGATCTGGGGTTGAGGTGCTAGCAACAAGTGAGGGTATTCGTTGCCTTGGGAAACGTGACCAATGCAGGGAGGTCAAGGACCGGATTGGGGCTATCTAGTACCAATGGATAGACTCGATGAGAGATGTGACAGTATCAAAGTTCCCGAGTCATCAGGGAAAGATCGGATTGCAAGGAAAAGAGGCCAAAGAGGGGCTAGCGCTAGGGTTGGAGATCAGTGCCTGTTAGACCTAGGGTAATGGAGTCAATATCTGCCCAACGTTGGAGTGGACCCACCTAGGAAATGCCTTGATCTATGGATCCAAAAAATTATTTGGCCAAAAAATTCAGTCTACAAGGGAAACCAGCAGTAAGGTGGCTAGCGCTAGGGTCTGGAGAGGTAGATCCTCAAATCTAGGACAATCTGGAGACCATCAACTTAGCGTTGGAGGGAAATGGGATGGGGATGACCTGATCTACAAACCCAAGTTGGAAAAATGTTGAAAAAATCAGATCTGGGAAAAAGTCAGAAAAATGATGAGAAGCGTTAGGGTTGTGGAAGACAGTTTCTTAGATCTAGGGCCACCTGTCAACATCTAGCTCAGCGTTGGAGGTGATTTGGAGTGAGGAGGACCCGATCTACAAACCCAAGTTGTTATTTTCCCGGAAAAATCAGATCTCAGAAAAAGTAAAAAATTCAGTGAGGGGCGCTAGGGTTTGAGAAGGTAGTTTCTCAGATCTGGGGCAAACCAAGCAAAATTAGCTCAGTGTTAGGGGTGAATTGGTGAGAGGGAGGCCCGATCTACAAAACCCAACAATGGTTTGTCCAGAGATCGAGCGGTTTATTTTTTGGTATTTTTGGTTTTTTATTATTTATGGAATTTTCAGTAAAATGAAGAAAAGCATATGTCAATGGGTTGAGATCCGGAAGAAAGGAACTAACCTGTAGATCTTACCTGGAAATCCTTGTAGATGCCTTGAAGGTGATGATCCCTGCTATCCTGATCAATTTGAGAAGACTTGTGTGATTTCTAAGCCCAACGTTTTGCTCCAAGTGACCAATGCGCCCTCTCTCCTGCCAAGCAAATGTCAACAATATCAGATTTGCCGTATCACGAAAGAAAAGCAAGATCCACAGAAAAGTAACAAGATGTAATCATAGATCACAATGAAACTAATGAAAACCCCCTGATACAAAACGAAGCCAATCGAAGCAAGTTGAGGATCCCCTGCAAAAACGTACAAGATGAAGTCACCCTCCTGTAGATAAGAAAATGATCTTGAAAAATATAGATCTCACACAAATTTCCCGAATGCTAGGACGCAAAAGACTTTCCAATCACCATCTAAGAACACTAGATGCAAAGGAGATCCAAAAAATATCCACAAGAAAGGTTTTCTATTAGTTAGATCCAAGAGCCAAAGACCCCGTACAAATGAGAAGCTCCCTCCTTTAAATAGGAATGAGAGAACCAAAATTCTAACCACTTTCAAAACGAGTGGCTAAGATTAAAAGATATAAATGTTCTAATCAATGGTTGAGATGAGCTCAACAAACAATACATGGATCAATATAACCATAAAGTACCAAAGTGGACTAGATCACCCATAAAGAGGGTACCCCACTCAACAAGAAATAAATGAAGCACATGGTGAGTCCATGGAGTGTTAACTAACTCCCTCTGGGTGCCCCATGGCACAATAAAACAATATAATATTTTTTTTTTTTTGACTTTGTGCCTCCTTGAGAAAATCGTGAGCCTCCCAAAAGCTCCAAAAAATAATATAAAAATGCTCAAAAAAATAGGTGTGGGCCTAATCAGGTGCTGCAACAGCTGGAGAAGGTGCGGAGGACATCTCACTCATCATCATGACTCATCCCATGTCATTTCCTTACCTCTCTCGCCCAAATCGATTTCTTCAATAGCCAGTTAATCATTTATTAATCTGCCTCGGGAAATGTGAACCTGCCAAAACAACCGCCTAGGGTGCCTGCGTTGTCCAACTGAGCCCACCAGGCTCTTTGGGATGGGGGTACTATGGTACAATCAAGTGGCTGCACCCCCTATGTCCCATACAACACCCTAGGAGATCCCATAAAAACATCTCCCTGCTCAGACACATCATCCTGTGAAGCAAAACTGCATCATAAAGGTAAAATGAGCTTGATCATCTTTGCAAGTGCCCAGAACTGAAAATAAGCTATCTCACTAGACTTGGAGAGTCCAAATCCATCTAGGGTGCATACTCATACCCTTTCCAGGTCTTTGCCTGATCATCAACACTATCCAATAGACAATATAATCACCTGTAAATGACCAGATACCAATAATATAACTCAGACCATCATCCATCTGCTGCAAGTGTTATAAGGCTAAGAAATGCTCTACAAATCATTTAAGTAACAATGATAACAAGTAGCAGTCACCTCACTGGCGGTACATCAACCAAATACATACATAGGGTTTTATTTATTATTACTCAAACTAGACTATCAGGACTATACTCACTTCATAGTTGTTGTCAATTTGCTAGTGAAGGGTGAAGGTTGAAATTGACAAGGCTAGGGGAAAGGATGACTACCATCTTAACATCATGACACTTTGGATATGGAAAGGGAATACTCACTATAACCATATGCCAGACAAACAACAACACAAGGAATGGTAGTGCCTCACAAATGGTTGAGTTGTTCAGAGAGTGCTTATTCAACTTAGGCATCATGTCTACATCAAATTTGATCCAGTTTCATTAGGACCATCAATTTTATTTCCATGGCCTTTTTAGCCTATATGACCCTTTGGGACTTCACCAGTGCTTAAAAGCACAGCTAATCGCAGCTTTCATCCAGGACATGTTCAAATTTATAAGGTCAGCAATATTTGGATATAGCATATATTTAACCATTGCTTTTGGGACCTTTTCTTATACCCTTCACGGGATATTTTAGCATTTCATTGCTCTTGCCCTTTGCTCACATATGTTAAGAAACACATTTTAGAATTTACATTTTCCATGGGCGCATATAGAAATATTTCCAATACAAGTAGTACATGAGCTTTCAGTTTTAGCCAACAACATCTCAAGTGACCAGGGGGAGTTCTGCACAGTGTCAAACATTGGGACAACCGACCAAAATAATTTAGGCGTACAATCCAATTCACCAAAGGCAAGTTCTGTCACCAACTCAGAGCCGAGACAGTATAAACAGGGAGGTTTGTCCAACAAAGGTTCTAGCGGGGAAAGGTCCTCCATGCCACACGTCAATAGTAAGTCGGGTTAAAGCACAACTGGGAGGAAATGGATGGGTGGAGACAATGAACAATGAAGCCAACACTAGCAAGCCAGAGTATGGTGGGAATGACTACCTCTATTCTCCCTAGGGAGGGGAAAACCAATGAGTATAGATCAGGAACTTCCAAGTCTAAGTAGGGACATCAATACATAATACAAATACATCAAAGTCCATATATTTATGACCGCCAGATCATGACACTAAATGCTAGTATATGTCACAAAGATGAGTATAAGTGCAATGATGACCATAACACAATATAATAAATGCCGAGTCATAATCAAGCAAATAATCCACCTGAACCATCATCTGTCCAATGAGAGAACACTAAAACCAATCTGGGCATCACCAACTGCTCTGCAAATGACTAAATGGCTACATCAGTCCTTGAATCTGAGTGTCCTGAGACTCAGTCCTGACATGGGAGAGTATAATAGTCCACTAACAAAATAATGATTCGTCAAAACTGCTCATCTCAACATCTCATATGTAAGAGATTTGGCTGAAAAATGTATTGTATCTGAAAAATAGAATATGGTAGCCTGGCTACTATATATGTGATAACAACTTTTGAAATAAAATCAATTGTCACATTTGTCAAGGTTAACGACACTATAGTAACCTAGATGCTAAACCAAGGCGGGGTACCTATAACCAAGACAACCTTACGAAAGGATACTCTAGGTGAATTATTGAAGGTATCTTGATGAAATCCCTTAGTTCGTGTGGTTACTTTGAGATTGGATCAACTTCTAAGGGATAAATTGTGCCTACATGAAAAGCCCAAATTTTTCCCTAGGGTTTCGCTGTGAAAATTCAATCTAAGAGAAAATAGGTGAAATTAGAGAAAATTAGGCACGATAATTAATTGCTAGATAGTAGATATATCGATTAAAGGTGATTCTAGTAATACCCAGTTTGTGGTTTGAAAAGATTGCCACTTTACCCAATGAAGGCGCTCCTACCCAAGGTAGACTAGTGCTTTAGAGTGGGAAAATAGAGTCCAATGGTTATGAAAATCTAGACTAAGGGGTTTTAAATTATTTCTAAAGTGGGTTTTAAGTTTTATTTCCAGCCGCAAATCATAACCTATAGATCTAAAATTTGAGGGTTTTAAGTGAGGGTTTTGACAATTAATTTAATGACTAATGGAATAGAAATTCAAAACAAGAGATATAGAGTAGATCTTACTTGGAAAATCTTGTAAATTCCTTGCCAATGATGATCTATCCCGTCTCGATCAATTTGAAGCAGTTTAGGTGAAGCAATAAGTGAAATCGATTTTCCCAAGTGAGGTAGTGTGCCCCTCTTCCATGGATAGTCAAACTACCGAAGTGAGATTTGCTATGCATGAAAAGAAACTATAGATGCAAAAGAAATCGAGAGCATATCAAAGATGAAACGATGCTATTGAAAATCCCTTGATCACAAAACGTATGCAAGAGAAATGAGTTTGGGAAGCGCACAAAAACGCCCAAGTGAAGTTGCTCTCCTGCAAGTAAACACTATCTCTTCCCAAAATATTATGATGCTTCAAGAAATTACTCAAATGCTAAGCAAGATAGAATTTTTAATCATAGACAAGAACATTCCACAAAGAACTGAGAATCTCTGCAAAAATCCCTTTATTGAAATGTTCTAGAGTCAAGAGTCCAAATTTCTCGATGGGATACAATGAGGAGATCACATCTCTTAAAGAGATCGAGATGTCCACATTCTAACCAAATCAATCCAACGGTTGAAATTAAATAATCGTCAATGGTCAAGATTACATCTTTAACTTTTACATGAATTGAGTACATGGATCAACATAAAGGGGGGCGTGCTTTTTCCCAAGGACTCCTTAGTAAGGCCATTTTTCATCAAAGTGCAAAGATATAACAATGTAATACATGGAGGGGGGTGCCTTGGGGATATAAATCATCCTAGGCCTTTAATAATACAATGAAATAAGATATAACATGATAATACGTCAATAACCAAGGTGAGGGGAATCACATGGGGGACTCCTCCCTAGTGAGACCAATAAAATGATGTGGACCCCCATGCTGAGTGAAACTGGTGCAGAATGATCCGAGGAGCCATCATATATCATCACAAAGAAATCATGCCATTTCCTTGACCATCCTAGCCAAATCGATTTCCTTTAGCAATTTCATAGTCCATTTTTGTGAATTTTATGCTGGTACATCATCCCAGAACTATAAAAATCCCAATAAATCTATGCCGACTGCATCCTTTGACAAACCAAAATTGGATCCAAAGGCATAGGAGAATGGTAATGGTGACTACTCACACCCTCTAGTACATCACAATGCCCTAGGAGCGCCATTGTAATATCCAAGATGCGGATATTCCACTGTTTTCTATACTAGGGCTTGCTTAAGCCTCCCGATTTACAATAATACTGGAATAAACTTGCATGCAAAGTGCTGGGCAAATGGCCCTATTTTATAGCTAACTAGGGTAGAGAATTTTATGGTGACAGATCAACACTTACCACTGATAATCTGACTGATAATGCTCCAGAGATAATACACATGCATCGAGAATTGATCTGGTGAAGAACTGGTGCTCCTTGCCTCCGGTGTTACCCTAGCAGCACGAACCCCTCAATCAGCTAAAGATGACGTTTTCAGTGAAGGAGTAGTCTGATGCAGATGAGAATTTGCAGGAATGGAAGTCTTCTCGTGCCGGAGAGATTGCCTGAAGCATGCAGAAGTTCTGAGCACTCTAAGCAGGCTAGCAAATTGTTTTGATGGTTTAGCTGCTCACGCCCCCAGCTACATAAATCTGATGAGAACTGCTCCGGGTGAGCAAACTGGAAGTTGATAGTCTCCTGGTACTAAAGGATGATACTGATGATGAGAATGGTGCCAGTATTCTGAAGATAAATGAAGATATGGGGACCCAACGAATGCTTTGGGGTTTTCCAGCTAAAAACCCCCTATGGCTGCACACGTGTCCCTGCAAACAATCTTCTGATGGGTACCGGATAACTGTATATGGATAAATAAGATGAAGAGCGGATGGTGGACTTGGATGGTCTACCCTGAAGGAGACTAGGGCAGATATTTCACTGCCGAAACCTCGTTAGCTGAAGACGCTGTCTTCAACCCCAACTGCCGTGGTTGCACGCTGTGTTGCTACTCAAAAGCTCCAAATCAATAATAATCATAAGTGTCCTTCTCCATTCACTTTATCTTTCTTTTCTAACTTTCAACTGCGAATAACCTAACTTTTGACCTAATTAGGTCACTTTAACTTCTAATTTGCAGTTGACTTGCATGCATGCACATGGAGACTCAATCGGGTGCATGCATCATCAAATAATGCTCAAATGTCATGCATGCAGGTGGCCTTTGACTCTGGTGGCCCTCTTCTACCCCATGATGATATAATATTGATGCCCTAGATCTTCTGTATATGGCATCAGTCTTTGGCTGATTCCTTGACTGTCAGTACCCGCTCGAACCTACAGGAATCACATAGGTTAGCGAGTCGGTCCTCAATGCCTAAGCAGAAGAGGACATTACAACCATCCTCATCAACATCTCATCATAAAAAATGTGACCAGAATAATAATAGTGATAATAATCACTCAAGTATGAAACTCAAAACTGTGGCCATAACCTAAAACTTGAGATTACAGTATGCCTGTTTGGCATGTTTAGAACAAATATAACCACTCTTGACTTTTGTAGAGTCACGGCTTTGGGAAACGTGTTTAACTAGGTCAACTAGGTTGACCTAGTTAAAATTCTCCATCTGAAGGTGAGATAATAATCTGGATGAATTTGCATGCATTCAAGGTAAAAGATGCTCCAAAATGTATATTAATACCCAACTCAAACATACTAGGTCAACTAGGTTGACCTAGTCAAAATTCTCCATCTGAAGGTGAGATAATAATCTGGATGAATTTGCATGCATTCAAGGTAAAAGATGCTCCAAAATGTATATTAATACCCAACTCAAACATACTAATCATAATCATGGTGACAATAATAATAATAATTAGTAATCAAAATATACCTGTGTCCATGAATAATTTTCAAATCTTTCTATGAAGTCCCTTGTATATGCCATACTTACAAAGTTTAACTCATTTGCTAAAACTAGGTGAGGGTGGATAGACAAGGCTCAAGGTAAAGGGTGATGACTTCTTGTTGACTTTGACCATGTGATCTCTTAGAGTGATAACAAATACACACAACCACATGTTGATGTCCGAAAATTCCCAAGCATCGACAGTAGGGATTCTCCCTGGTAAGCAATCCCAACTAGATCGTCCATCGTTTGGTGTGGGGAATTCGTTCTGTTAACGGTCCGGCTACCGTAGATTGATTTGTTTAAATTCATTATCGGTTGCGACCCGGTTCACTGTTTATGTGATTTTTTTAGAATTAGAGGATGAAAAGCAAGTGGCTAATTAAATGCATATAATTGACTGACAAAAACCACACTAGCGATGCACAGGTTCTTACCTCTCATCTTACTGCTCTTGCCTTATCAATTATCTATTTACTCCTAAACTAAGCTAACTGTCCTATCCTATCCTATCCTTGCAGGGAGCAAGTTTGAATTAAGAGTAATATACTGGAAATGTTCATATAAGTCTAACAAATAGCTGTTCCAACATAATATTCACATTTACAGCAGAAAGAAAACCAAAGATTGCTCTGATACTAGGTTGCCACGGTACTTGGGTATTGGTACGGGTACGCCACTTTTTGAAATAGGGTACTTGGGTACGTTGGGGTACTGTAGTTTATATATATAGATATGTAATTTTCATGTTTATAAATTATAATATATTTTAGTATATATTATTAAGTTTTCATTGTTCAATGTTAATTGGTTAACAAGTAAACAATAAACTACAGTACTTTCTTAAATATACTATCGTTATGAACAAAACAGATCTGAAATACTTTCTTAATAGATTGTTGTTATGAGCAAATCAATGAACTATTTTAATAGGGAACAATATGATCAGTCTCAAAATATAATCTTTAAGTGCTTTAAGCATAGGATAGTCACAAAGTAAATCTGGAAAATACTAAATAGCATCAGAATCTGAGATAAAACGTAACTTTTATAAGTATGAATTTTGTCTTATAGTGTTTGAGTTTCAACTTTTAACTTACTTGCACATAAGCATGGAAAAGCAAGTAATATTAAGATGCATTCATAGTATATTTTGAAGGAATGAACTCTTATGGTAACCTTCAATACCAAATGACTTACTTTCTTGCCCCAATTTAAAGCTAATAAATTAGTTTCTATTAACTCCATATTAAGTAGATGAAGATGGAATAATTAAAACAGAGGACTCAATATCACAAGCATTCATGCCCAGATCGATGATACAGAATGCATATAAATTTATAAAACAAACGAGAGGGTTGTGGTAAGCACAAATGTGGTAATCTATGGGTCACTGAATCACTGGTTGTGCATGGTAAATAACACGAGTTTTACTTGAAATAAATATGTTGATGCTTAAGAGAAAACAATACGCTGATGTGCAATATGCCAATCAACCACACACTACTGTGCCAAAAACAAGCCAGCTATTGGTCAGTTATAATGGAAGCTGAAGTATACTTTGTTTCTTGTTTAAATGGGGCTAGTACCATTTCTTAAATGATAAATCATAAGGACTCACTGTTGAACTGAGCTCACCAATGCAACCCATGGCCTCCAAACTTCAACGCTGCTACCAAGAATAAAAGAAAATGGTTGAGGCTTGAGCTCTTAGTAAGCTTTAAGGATTTTTGTTTAAGTCTTTGGGAAAGGGTCCCACCATACCCTTCCCCCTCTTCACTTAAAAACTTAAAAAAAAATTGGATTGTGATGTTCGTAAGCTGAGATTTATGGGCTAGAAGTACCCCCGAAGTACCCTAAATTAGGGTACTTTGCCTTTTTTGGAGTACCCTGGAAGTACCCAAAATTTGGGTACTTTGCCTCTTTTGGAGTTCCAGTACCCAACTGAGCAGTGCAAAGTACCAGGTACTTGGGCAAGGTATCGGGTACTTCTTGGGTACTTCCAAGCGTACTTGTTCTTGTATCGGGTACGATGGTACAGTACCCGGTACTGGTACACATCCCTGACCCCGGGTATGGGTACCAATTCTACTTAGCTCTGATATGATAAAACATTTTATTACTCATTTCACATATAAAGATTTGCATAGAAAGTAAAATCATTCATCACCAATGAAGTAACTCAAGAAAGTTAGAACGATCTCACAGTATATGTTACGAATGCAAGAAGAAATAGTTCCACATTAAACATTCCACACATTCCAGGCAAATCTCTCTGCAGGCTTTTCCTAGCAAACAAATCCTTCTTATTAGCATAAATTTAATTCTCTTACAAAATGGTCTAGCTTCTATTATGCTAGCCAAAAGTCCTTTCTCTTTACTTTCCTCTTCTATTTATATTACACAAGAGTTTGTCCTCTAGTGACTCTTCGTTCACCCTAACCCTAGGAATTCCTAAAATTTGTCATTTTGTGCTTACATAGGAAAATACAAAAAGATTTTTAAAAACAAGAAATTAGGTAGGCCCTGCCATACTGAAAATATACCTCTCCCATGCATTAGCTTCTTTAGCCATAGCCTTACATTTGATAGGCTCCAATACTTGCAACATTACTTCATGAATTGACAATTGTGTCTCTAAATGCGCCACCCTCTCTGCCGTAGCCTTGCACATGTCTTCCAGGAGATATGTGTTGATAGAAGCCTGTCCCACAAAGTGATGAATGTCTTCTTCTGTGAACGCCTCGATTTTTCTAATATACTCCAGATCTTGCCGCAACCCATCCTGCAGCTGTGCTATGCGTTGGTCCTTTATTGAAAGCTCAGTTATCTTCTGGACTAAAGGAATGTGGCACTTCTCATGGATCTGATGGACTTTCTTGTAAAAATCATGGCACTTTTCTATGGTTATAGGAATTTCATTATTAATCCTCCTAGCATCTTTCCTGCAAAATTCCAGAAGTGCCATCTCCGATTTCAGGTCCTCTATTGTCTTTTGGGGCAAATGATCAGGGAACTTTGAATTAGTTTCCCTCCAGGCTATCTGGATTTTGACCTTTTCTGCAATATCCAACAGTCCTTTCCTGAACAACAGTGACTTTGAAGCTATCACATTCATTCTTGTCATCATTAGCCTCATCTTGTAGATTTCATCTATGAGGATTACCTAAGAATGGTATATCTATTCTTGAATCTTGCAGGCTTGATAAAAAAACGGAGTTACATCTTGCTTTCTCTTGTCTGCCAACTCCAGTTGTTCTGCCAAAGATTCCTTCTGCCTAATTGAGCTTTCAATTCCTCGACCTGTTGGTTTGCAGCTGACTCTCTTGATTCTAACTGTGAGATTCGAGCTTCGAAGTCACTCCTTTCCCCTTCCATAATCATTAACTATACATTTAATGCATCCTTTTCTGTCTCTAAATTTTGGTATTCATTCAGTAACCTTTCCTTCTCAGAGAGAATGGCGTCATGTTTCATTTTTAATTCTATCCCTTCTCCTCGCATTTTCACCAAATTATCTTTTAATTTGAGCATTTTGTCTTTATTTCGCTCCATGTCATCGATTAATCTGTCGACATTATCAGCACTGGCCTCGACAGACGCTATGTTTATCGAAGCTGTGAATTTCGGGTCTTTATGGGTACCTTCCATAATTGTGTTCTCCGTGACGGTGGCCACATCAGCTTGAGTGCCCATTTTTAATCTTTTCTCCGACCTTCTCATGATGGTCTTTCTAGTCTTATAAAAAATGATGGTGTCTAAGCGAGCCATAGTATGCTGCTTTGACGGGGTGAGTGGTGTGAGCTCAAGTTCCTCAAAAGGAATGTGGCCACCTATAAGTGTCTCACTTGTTGTGCCAAGAGGGTCCAGGTCCATGTTTTGTGGGCTATTAGGCTCATTTTGGGTTGCCTCTTTGTCCACAACTTCCTTGACGTTATCTTCTTCTTCTTTCCTCTTAAGCTCTTCTGCTGCTTCCCTTTCAGTTGTTTCCTTTCTCTTCCGTTCTTCCTTGGCTTCCCTTTGTGCTCTCTCTTCTGTGTCCTTCCGTAATCTTTCTTCTTCCTCTTTCAGCCTTTGGGCCTCCTTTGCCTGCTTCTTTTCAGCCTACTCCTTTTGTTTCTGAAGCCTTGCCTCTATTGCAGTGCTGACAGTTTTGCTAGCGTTGGCACTGCTCTTCCGAGCGAAGTGTTTGTTAAATTCGGTCATATTGTTTGCTCTTTTGAACACTTCTTCATCCTTATCGAAGAAGTCTGTGTATTCAAAATGTATTTTCACCGCTGTGCAATGTTCAATGACCTTCTGCCTGCTATCATTCCTCGTAAATCTCTTTTCCCCAAAATGGAATACTTCTAGATCCTTCACAAAATCTTCAACCCCTTTTATTCTTGAAAATTTATAGGCTTCGATACAGAAAGGAAACGGAGGAAATGAGGCCTTTTTGTGATCATGCAAGTAGTTGCCAATCCCATTTATGAATACTTGCCTCACAGCTTCCTTGTGAACTACATTGTCCGTTGCATGTCTAGGAAAAAGGGATGGAGCTCAGGAACATCAATACATCTTGATGTATGCGCCCTCCTGTGAGAAGTAGTAGTCCCCATATTCGGTGATGATTGCCTTTGCATTTTTTGACAAGCAGTTTGGCTCATCATGGAAAATTATCCAGTAGAGAGGCATGAGGAACTCTTCACATATGAGTTTATAATAACTCGTATATCGATGGGTCCACAGGATTTGATAAGCCACGTAGATTGGTGATTCAGTTCTATTCCAGATGCACCCCAACTTAGGAAATAGGTTTCTAGCTAATATGCAATCTATGAGGTATGAAGAAATGTAGAATCCTACCTTCTTTTGGGTTAAACCTCCTTGTGCAGCTGCGATTGACGATGACATGCTGTCCGAGATGATGTCTGCCCAATTGAAAATTGTGCCCTGAAAGTCTATGTAATAAATTAGAGGCACCCAATTCAACTTGTGGATAGTCCCATCTGACCTGCCAAAAATTCTGCTCAATAGTAAAGCTATAATTCTGAAAGGGGTCCTTAAGCTCTGACATTCATATTCTCTGCTTGCTTTCTGTCTCAGCTGCTTTCCCGACACTATCATTTTCTTAGCATATTCCAAGGGGTCTATGTTTATTCCTTTGATCCAATCTCCGGTCATCATGACCTGGGGTGGCGGTAATTTGTATGCTGCTGCTATATGAGTTGGATGGAATGTGGCGAACGCCTTCCCCTTTGGCGTCATAAATGATTCTTGATGTGGGATCTGCTTGTGGTAGAATCCACCTGATCACCTTTGAACAAGGAAAGAGTTCTAGGCATGTAGCGGCTTTGGTGATGCCTGACCTTTTGATATTTTGATACAAAACCATTTCTTCGAGACCTGCATCAGGGATATCCTGGTCTCAGATCATTTGATACAATTCCCCCCATTTGTATTCAGGGGCAATTCCTGAGACTGCTTTTGTATTTTCGAACATGGTTTCTATCTTGGTGTTTGATATAACCTCCACGTCCGAATCTGCTGCGCTCACCTTAGACTTCTTCCTGGTACCCTTCTTAGGCATTTGTAAATCCTGTTGAACAGAAGAAAAAATGGTATAAGCAATTTAAACCATGTGCAGATGTGTGGGACATAGTGTGAAACTGAGAAAGGTAACACAAAACAGTTCAAAATATTCTTCCCAATATTTTCTTAATAAACATACAACCATAATGATGTTGCTCAAAGAATTAGAATTTAGCTTTATGAGTGTATGGAAGAAGAAATATCTAAATCCAGGAAGGAACAACAACCCTCTATAGGTGCTTGATACCGGCATATCCAAAAGTTCCAACTTACTCATATCTCCGACGGGCTAATTAGAATGAAGTATGGTGGAGAACTACCAAATCATGAAATGAAATCGATTATTTTTATTAAGGGTTTGAAGCAGAAGCTCCAGAGTTTTTTCGAAAAAAAATGAGACTTAATCCAAAACTTGTGTCTTTATTAAATATTAGAGATGCCAATTTATATTTCAAGTTGAACAAATACCCGCTAATTCTAGAAAAGAAAATACACAACGAGGGAATACAATTCTATTTTCTCTTTACTGAAAAAAACATTTAAAATTAGTCTTAGTCTTTCGGTTTCAACCTTCCCCACCTATCGAGATTCGACACATCCCACCACTCCTGACCCTAGCCCTTCCATATCTGATACTAATTAAAAAGAGATATTATTGGGGATTATCTCCCTCCCTGGAGCGGTAAGTGTAACTCCCATGTGCTGCACCCTCTTTCAAACGTGTAAAACTCATTATAAATTTGCGTTTTGGGTCAAACCTCCTTGTAACTGCCAAAAATAGAGTGTTTAATAATTTGGATGGGCAAATATGTTTGATTTGGTGGATCAGAGCAAAAATTGGTACCGTACCACCCCCATCCCCGGTATATGACACTGCTTATAACCACCTCTTTCGAAGAAAAGGAGGCTTCACATACCTCAGTTTAGTCTAGACACGACAAGTCTACCTATGTGAAAACCAAACCCCTTCGAGAGAGTGTGAGTGAGGTACACAGCTAGGGCACAGAAGCGAGTTTTATTACTTAGGAAAAAAAAGTATGCTCGACCACAAGAAGGGACGTGCTTCGCATCCATTAATTTAAATTTAACTATGATAGCTGGGATGGACGGGGGTTAGTCCGGAAGGAAGGACTAGGACCGCAAAACCAAAAAATAAAACAAACTTTTAAAAACCACGGGCACAGGGTAACCTACCTGTTGGTTGCTGAGAGACTGCGGAAGCTAGCTGAGCACACGGGGCCGCGACTTGTCCTCTAATGATTGGTGGATGTGGAAAACAGTGTTTGCAATAACAAAACCCAAAAACCTCCGTCTTTTTTATAAAAACGAAAAAAAACCTAGTCATAAAAGCGGTTAGTGGGGTCATCAATGCGGTTGGTGGAGCCATTAAGGCCATTTGGCGCGAAATGCTTTCTATCTCGGTCGCTTCCTACAAAACAACGTTGCTGACCGAGTCGGGCCATTGCTCGAGTTACTCCGATCTTATCGGTGTCCTATTTTAAGTCTCTGTTTTGACTTGCGACTGTTTCGTTGGCACTCGCCGAGTTGCTCCGAAACTGGTTGCCATCACCGGATGAATCTTTTCGATTTCATGTTTACGGACAAACTGATCTTCCAATGCCGACCATTTCGGTGGCATTCACCCAAATGTTCCGAAAGTTCGGCGCTCGTTGTTCAATCGGATCAACTTGTAGAGTTCTTCCGAAAAGGCGACGGGATGAGAACTAACTTTTTCCATGCCTACAGTGTCGGCTCAACTCGTTGAGTTCCTCCGATACTGTCGGCTTGACTGGCCAAGTTCCTGTGATACAGCAGAGCATAAAATCTGAGTTTTACTTAGTCGAAAAGCCTTCTTTGTTCAATTTCTTAAAAAACTAAGTGTTCAAGGGCGAACTTCTTCGAATAAGAAAACGAATCTAAGTCTACTTTTTAAACAAAGTTAAAGGAGGGGCCCTAAAATAACAAAAATTTTGGGGAAGCGGTTGCAGCAGCAACACCACAGTGACATATGCATGACAAAGAACACTAAAGAATGGTGGTGTCTCACAAGTCGGTAGAGTACTTGGGCTTGTTTCTTTTAAACTTTAACAAGTAACCATTTCACAAAACATACAACTTTAAAGCATTTAAGAATTTCAACAGATACTAGCCAGCCTCTAAGGGTAGGTGCCCTGAATAGCCTTCTGGGCTCTAAATAATGACTCGTCCTAGACTCATTTCCAGCGAGCATCCATAGCCTCAATAGGTTTGCCACCTGTTGTCGCATTTCATGCAATTGGGGGGATTAGCGCAACATAAATCTTCAAGCTGCTAAGTGCATCCATGGAGGAAAGTCTCGAGTCAGGTGCTGTCACCTGATCTCGGCTCCTCCGTCTAGGCCACTCCTAACGGAGCCAAGGGGGGTAGTCCCTATGAAAGAGTTGTTAAGGCTCTTACTTTTATTAGTTATGAATGAATTGTTTTGTTAAGAGCTTTGATAAATCAATACTGAAACAAGCTATTTGCAAGTAAAATTAATATAACAGTAGCATGAAAATAGATATGGCAATTATAACATAAATGACCTAAAAGCAAAATATGAAATTGAAGATAGTGCCAGTGCTGAATGGAGTCTAATGCTGCTGAGAGCTGTAAATGTATTACAAGTGGAGTCTTGGTCAGTTTGAAAGTTACTAAGGATGAATTAAGTTATGGGGAAGGGGATTCCCAAGATACCGTGAGATAATGGGAATATGTTCGGATTCTAAGAAGAGTGGCTCCGCACGGGAAAATGTGGGATAGATGGAGTCGTGGGGGGGTGTTCAACACTACACCAACAAGGATGTAGCCTAACGGGACACCACAGTCGCTTTCTAGTTGTTCCCGCTTTCCCTGAAGAATTTGCCCACTATTTCTAAGGCTCGTTACGCCGGATTTCTGTAATGTTTTGAGGGGTTGTAACTTTTATTAATGTGAGTTGATAAATTAAATGTGAGTAATTAATTAGTGCACATTCCTGCTTTTGATTATCCCAAAGCTCAGGGTGAACCTGCGATGGGCAAAGCATACACTGGAATGACAAATTGTTGATTCCAAATTGGTATTGTAAGACGAGAAAGGTAAAAGCGGTGAGACTAATTACTACGACAAGGAATATCTTTTCCCCAAACGAACAAACTCCTTTGGGTAATTCGGTAGATCAATGCCGGGTTAGTGTTCGTTACTTTCTCCAAAAATGAAAAGAAAGAAAACTAAAACTAACTAAGCAAAGAATACAGCCTGTGAAGGCGGATTGTGTGCATGTGTTGTAAAAATAATATGTTAGAAAAGACAAACCATAAAAAGACACTGTGAGACATCCCAAGGGGGATGGAGTGTGGGCGCTGTGTAGCCCATCTGCTTTTTATTTATGATTTATTACAATGCTTAAAAGAAAAAGAAACGCCCTTTCACTATGAAGAATGGGTAAAAAAGGATTACAAACTTGCTTAGGGAAGAAAAGGAAAGGAAGGGGGTGGTAGATGGATCGTGGGTGCTACGGATGGCTCAAAATTGATTTTTCGGCAACACCTTCCTCTCTTTTTCCTCCGACCTTCTAAAAACCAGCAAGCTAATGAAGCAAAGTTAGTGGGTTAATGCTTAAAAAATACATAAAAATACAACCTAGTACTTCTCGAAAGATAGAAAGATTTTTCTACTTCGAGAACTAGGAAAGAGAGACTAGATGTAAACTTTTGATTATGAAGCAAAAGCACTTTTTTAGATCTAATCAAACACGTAAATAAAAATGATGAACTTTAGCATACGATTTACTTGTTAAATGAAAGTAACCGAGAAAGAAAGATAAAATTTTAAGAGGGAGAAGAAACACTGCTCAAGTCTTGAATCTTTCTTGCAAGATTGGAAGGATCTTTGATTCAGGCAAGGAATGATTATATGTTGGTTTCAACTTATAATCCAAAGCAAAGGAGATGCAACTAAGCTCAACCTTTCACTCGAGATGGTAATCTGCACACTTATCAAGCTTGCACAAAACGGATTAGATTTGGTACACCCCATTGTTAGAAAACCAAAAGATCATGAATTATAACCGACTAAGCAATGAACTCTTAGATCACTAATAGCAAGAAAGTAAATAAGCAAATTGACAACTGCAAATGCTTACCCTACGTGCTACAAAGAGCCTTCTAAGCCGGACTATTAGTTATGCAAAGCCAAATAATAGAACAATATTACCTCACAAAGAAATCACCATATGCACAACTTGCCACAGATCAAGAGATTCCAAAGCCTTTAAATTTTTATTCATAAACAACAATAACAATGATACAAGAGTAGAAGTTCTTTTCTTCCTTTTGGAACGAGGCAAAAGAACTTGCTTAAATAGATTTTACAAATCCCCAGGGGTGCACCAACCAACTGAAGTAGACATGTGTTAACTGGAGATGAAGTGGAGTGTTTGGTCTTTATCTGAGTTAATCAAGAGTGGAACTGGAGAGGAAAATGCCACCTCTGCCACCAAACTCTACCATTTCATCCATCAAGATTTACATCACCCAACTACACACTAATCCATCACTCGTGAGTCTCCATGTGATTAGCGTCTCTTTATTCCTCATATGCAAGTCTCCCTTCACACGTGGCGTCATCCTCATTCGCTTGTTTGAGTGTAGTATACTTCAATATGTAACATAACCAAAGTATTTAAGAATTTAGAACATGGGGAGGGGTCCACCCTCATTTGAATGCAATTTTCACTCATGCTGGCGCTTTCTTTATAAGTTGACATCACCACCATTTGAAAACTTCATAACCATAACCTTTTACCCAAAGTTTGCTTTACCATTACATTTGGAGAAGGGTCGCGTGACATAAGGACCCACATGCCATGTCATTTCCCACTTTAAAATATTGATTTTTGACTTTTTCAAACTTTTGACTTTTTGGTGCATTTCGTCAAAATATAGCATTTTTCTGATGTTTTGTAGCATCTTTAGCGAAATAATGCCATATGGGACAATTTAGTCACCCAGAGCATATGAAAAGTGGCCTAGGGGGTAAAGGAGGTGCTTTGAGCTTGAAAACGAGCCCATACACGCCAAAAACAGAAACTGGATCACACCTTTTTTACATTTTGAATTTTTCCATTTAAACCATTAAGAAATGGCCTAAAAATGCAAAAAAAAATATTTTTTTTCGGAATCAGATGAAACTCTAGGGGGACTTAGTACATGTCCATACTACTCAATACCGATGCCTAACACGTATATATACATCAACACATGAACTTTAATGACCTCCTAAGGCCTAACCACCAAGAGGAAAATTCCAGCTTTGGAGGAGCGGTGAAAAACTCGAAAATTATACATTGCTTATTCAACATTGCATAAATGACAACAGAAAAAACACCTTGGAATAATCAGATTGATAGGCAAGTTCTAGGAAGCCAAATCCTTTACAAAAAGTTTGTCGTGTCAGAGTATTTATTACAACGCCCCCAAGGGGTATGGACATGCATTTTTATTAAAAAAGGGACCACAACCAGTCCCGATGAACTGTGGAACCTTCCAAGCACTGACAATGAACAACTGGCTTGTTCATGACTCCGGCAGCTCGCTGGAGATCCACAAAGTGCAGAATTAGTGGATAACACCACCTTGTTTTTCCGTAAGAGTAAATGGCCTTACATCAAACAAAGGATGACCCCTCATCCCTTGGCCACTAACTAGTTGTATAACATTTACAATGTTTACTTTATTTAGGCATTAGTGCTTAAAAGCACTACTAATTGTAGCTTGACTCTTTTGCATCATTTAGATTTAGCATTTATGGGTTTCGATGCACTAGTGTCCAAAGACACTTTTATTAGGGCTATTTGGTTCGAGGACTAAAGGAAAACCATTCGGTGACATAGATCGCACATCGCTTCCATAAGGCATCATACAAGCAGAAGGCAAGGAACTTGGCCACATACTCCAAAGCCAATGATACAAAGAAAACATGGTGTCCATCATGCAGAGGGGTTAAAGTGGGGAAAGGCTCTTCAATCTCATAGGTCTAAGTCATAAGTCAAGGATAGAGCAGTATGGATGAAGATTGGATGTATGGAGAAGAATGATACGGTGGTGCCCGCATAGCAAGGTAGTAAAAGTTTGTGTGAAGCATGGTATAAACATTGGCCTTACATATCATACTTCCAATCATTCATAACACAAGTTAGGCATCATAGTACAAGTCACATAAGCACATGTCACCATAATCATTATAGCATGATAAGTTAAACGTGTTAAACATACATAAGAGAGTGAACTAATACCAGGAAGCAATATACTTGATCTCACCATAATATATCTCTAACAGAAGTGCTACTTTGTCTGTCAAGTATGTACCATCTCTACTGCTCAACTCAAATGGACTATTTCACATCCAAGATTATCTCAATGGACTAGGAAGTCTCAGTCATGGCAAGGGACTGCTTTGCATCTATGGCTGAATAAGGCTTTGAATATGGCTCATGCTGATAATAAATCCATGTTGTATCCTCAAATATAAAACGCTGGGTCTGAAAAAAGAGAAAACATCAATTTGCTGTATCATGGTAGCCCAACTATAATGTATGTGATAACATCTGGCTCCAATTGAGATAAGTGCTCTAAAGGAGAGAGCGCTTGAGAACCTTAGAAATATTTGGTCCACATCACCACCTCATCATCAAATATCCTGTACTTGATCATTTGCTTCATCTTCGAATGTCTCTGTTCCTGCGCATATAGAAGTAGACACTACCGAGCAACATGTTTGGCATAAAAAGATAAATACTGAAAATGCTGATTTAAACATCTAATCTAAGAATTGATATTGCAGTTGCAAGTTTTATTAACTAAAAAAACAAAACACACTCAAACAAGGAAAGGGGCTAGAATCTATGGCCAAAAGACTCAGCACAAAAAAAGAAAAAAAGAGTCAAACCCTACTGCTCAAGTGAGCTTATTGAAGTCCTACTCTAAAGTACTGGGTGAAGGGCTCTCGCTAAGTCATTGCGTGGATATAATCCCGTATACGATTCTCATGGATCGCGATACAAAAATGATGCCCATTTTAAGTGGACAAATAATAAGATTTTCCTTCAAAGCATTCCATTGTAAAAAGACAAACCCATAAGTTGTCCTGCTCTATAGAAATATGAAGATAATCACTATTTTTCAAAATAACCTTATCACCATAATTGAATTGCCTTCGATTCACAGTAGATGGAATAACATGTACATCAAGAGTGAAAGTCAATGGCACATCAGTATCTCCTTGAGGGTAATAAGGTGGCTTACTTTGATCCCTTTCTTGAGGTAACACATCAAAGCATGGAGAACCCCCATCTATTGAAAGAGCAATCATCCCTATCAAAATCTCCCTTCCCTCACTTATCCTTTCATTTAGCATTAGAGGAAATTTGGATGAAAAATTGGCCTTCTAAGGAAAACAATAAAAAATACCGTGTAGCCAATTTGTTATACTATTTCACTTTTATCGAAGCTGCCTAGGGTTTCACTTTTATCAAAGCTACCTTAAATATATATTTTATATTAAAATCAATTTATGAGGATGAATTTTGATGTAGTGTTTTCACCCAAAATAAGGAAATAAAATTAAATACACAATTCCATCTTAAAAGTTATTTGACTTTTATGGTGTATAATATTAGTTAAAAGTTATTAGACTCAACTTTTGACGGTTATTATAAAATATTAATTATAATATAATATTATTATATATTAGTTATAAATATTACTTATGATATTAGTTAAAAGTGTTTAAATCCAATTTTTTACGGTTATTATGAAATATTAGATAATATTAATTACTATTACTATTATATATTATATATTGATTACATATCACTAAAATATGATGTGTATATTAGTTATGTTGTTAGTTATTATTATAGATTAAATACATATTATATATTAGTTAAAAGTTATTAGACCCAACTTTTGGCGGTTATTATAAAATATTAATTATAATATAATATTATTATATTTTAGTTATAATATTAATTACTATTACTATTATATATTATTTATTGGTCACATATTACCTAAAATATGGACGGAACTTTTGACAGTTATTATAATAATATTGATTATAATATATTATTATTATTATATATTAGTTATAATTTTAATTATTATTATAATATATTATATATTGGTCATGTATTACCTAAAACATGGATGGGTATTTGACTAAGTAATATTTTTGAACTGAGTTAAAGTTATTGTACCAAGTAATATTTTTCGATTGAGTTAAAATTATTTGACCCATTAATATTTTTGGACCTAATAATATTTTTTAACTGAGTTAAAGGTATTGGACCGAGTAATATTATTATATGTTAGTTATGATATTAATTATTTTTACTATTATATATTACAAATGGGAGAAGTATTACCTAAAATCGGTTAGCATATTAATTTCATTTTCAATATCCAAGATAATTTTTGGCAGCTTAGGAAGCCTGTAGACAAATTATATTATTAAAATAATTCACTTATCCCCAAATTTATATTAAAAAATTGTTTAAGACTTATACGGTATTTCAAATTTAAAGCAATTTCATTGGCTAACACATGATGACATGGAATTTGAATTAGAGTTGAAAGGCTCATTTTGAGTTGAAATTTCCTTTAATGTCTCATTTCCAGACTCACTAGGCTGTGGGTTTATAATGTGTTTAGGTGTTTCACCTGTAGTACAAAAATCTTGGAAAACCCTTTCAACGTCACTAGAAATGGGAGAAATTTGTATCAGCATGATCAGGTTGTCCACTGGTGCCTTCTCCATGGGGCATGGGTAACTTTACTTTTCTGGAATCCACAGACATATTTCTTTCAACTTGTCTTCTTGAGAGGTCAAAGGAGGAATAGCAACGTGAGATGAATCATCATTGGTACCAATTTCTTCATTTGGGGATACAATTCTTTCTCGAGGTAATAAGAAACTTGGAAAATTCATGGGAGGAGGATAGTGAAAGTTACTAAGACTTCCCCTTTGGGCAGGTTGCTTGTGTTGGATAAGCGTTTCATTTTGAGCAACGCCTACGGGTAACGACTGAGAAAGGTTGTTAGAAGATATTATAGGTTGGAGTTCCCTTACGATTGCTTATGGAGGAGCAAGTCCTTGAAAAATGGCCAAGTTATTTAAGGAAAACTCCTCACATGGGCATCATTAATTAACGCATCTTCCTCCCAACTTCTATGGGTATGATTTCTCATTTCTCTCTCTAGGTTGTCTCACATACTTTGTCTCAAATCCTCAATGTGGTGAAAACTTCCTTGTTCTAGACCTTCTATCATAGGGTCATTTCTGAACAGTAGACTCATTTTGTGAACTAGACCCTGTACCCTCTAGAGATAAATGAGAGAGTTGATCAGGATCATCTGAAAAATGTTCACTATTAGATGCTTCCCTTAACAACTGATGTGGAGTAATAATGGCATTTGATGGTGTAATTTCCCTCAAATACTCTTGATGGATAAGCTCTTGCCTATACCTAACATCATCCTCGTCTTCAGAGTCAGAGCTACGAACACCCATGAAGAAGACAGGTGGAACATCCTCATCCTCTTTAGGGTCCACAACTACATTTGTTCTTCCTATACTCAAGTTACCCACACCGTAAGTGTTCTTCATATCATCGTCAAAGGTTTCTAGATACCCATCAATGAAAGGTTCCCGACTTACTCTGACTAAATCCCCATTAGAATTAGGAATACAGGCATACGAAAGATCCATCATAATATACCCACCTAATCTTGTAGCCCATTTCCTTGAAAGTAACATGCCATAAACTAGGGTAAATCAATCACCACTACATCCATCATTGTAGTGAAATATGGGAAAGGAAACAAATCAACTTTTAGATTCTTAATTAAACCATAAGCTTGGACACTTATTAAATCAATTCCGCAAACATTTACATATGGTTTGGTGATCTCTATTCCCATTTTTTTCATGATTCGGGAGGGCATCACATTCATGGTGGCTCCTGAATATAGCATACAATTATGGAGGAGGAGGTCATTGATATGTAATGTAAGATAAAAAGGAGGATGCTCCCCGCTCTTTCTCTCATAGATAGCAGAATGTATATGAATAGGGGGGTCTTCCTCTACCTCCTTGCCTCTAGAACTTCAAATGTGGCAAGATTCATAAGCAACATTGGGGATATTTCTTACTGGGATTTTATAAAAAAATTGTTGAACTTGATATTTTACAGTGGGCAACTTTATTAGCTCGGAAAGGGGAACACTTTGGATGACCTTGTTTAGTTCTTTCTCAATGTCAATTCCTAGGTCATAATCACATGATTGATAATCATATTCCCTTTTTTACAAAGGCATTTGTCTAAATAAGGTGTGGATGTGGCAAGATTCATAAGCAACATTGGGGATATTTCTTACTGGGATTTTATAAAAAAATTGTTGAACTTGATATTTTACAGTGGGCAACTTTATTAGCTCGGAAAGGGGAACACTTTGGATGACCTTGTTTAGTTCTTTCTCAATGTCAATTCCTAGGTCATAATCACATGATTGATAATCATCTTCCCTTTTTTACAAAGGCATTTGTCTAAATAAGGTGTGGACTCTTGGTTCCTCTCATGGTTTAGATATAGTTGACCATTGGTTTGTCCTACGGCACAAATGTGTTAGGATATTTAGACACTTAGGAGTTAGTTAAGATCAACTTGTGTAATATATCCGTTAGGTAAAAGTGTGTTTCTTTAGTATGCATTAGTATGCATTTGTAAATATTCTAATCCGACGGTCACGATATGTTCTAGACATAGAGTGATCCGACGGTTCAACTTCTCTTAGATCATAACTACCATTGATCCATGGCTTAACACCCGATTGGTCTATGATCTCTATTTAAAGAGCATAGAGGGTCTCTGGCTAGTTGATTGATTATGAGAAGCTCATGTAACTTTCTTTCTTTTGCATAATAAATTGCTCCAAGTAGCTATTTGGCTGGGGCCGTGGACTGTTTCCTTAAGGGGGGATAGGCTCTAATGCCTCCTTCCTTCTCCTAATAGTGTCACTTTTGTAAATCCTTCAATCCTATCCCAAGTTGTTCTTAAGGGGGGATGTTAGGATATTTAGACACTTAAGAGTTAGTTAAGATCAACTTGTGTAATATATCCGTTAGGTAAAAGTGTGTTTCTTTAGTATGCATTAGTATGCATTTGTAAATATTCTAATCCGACGGTCACGATATGTTCTAGACATAGAGTGATCCGACGGTTCAACTTCTCTTAGATCATAACTACCATTGATCCGTGGCTTAACACCCGATTGGTCTATGATCTCTATTTAAAGAGCATAGAGGGTCCTTGGCTAGTTGATCGATTATGAGAAGCTCATGTAACTTTCTTTCTTTTGCATAATAAATTGCTCCAAGTAGCTATTTGGCTGGGGCCGTGGACTGTTTCCTTTTCGAGGGTTTTAACCACGTGACAAACATCGGTGTGTTGATCTGTGATCTATTTGTGTGAAGCAGTATCTGAAGGTGTTCGGTCTTTTGGGAGTACCCTGTGAACCTGAACATGGTATCAAAAAGCTTTTATGAAGAGCCGCTTTCGGTTTTGATCAAGATCTGGAACCGGTGTTGCCGAAACTTTGAAATGGTTTCTGGTTCTGGATTTTCTGTGCATTTGTGGCCTGTGGGAGCTGTTCCATTGCGTCCGGAGCACCGATTCCATTGGAAAATAGTTTTCGTTTCACTGAAAACCGTTTCTGTTTGCTCCAAAAACACCCATTTCGGCAAATCTAAAGGTATAATGTTACAGTGACGGATTTGTTTTTTTTAATCTCTCATATTTTATTAGTTTATTATTAAATCTTTTATGTTTTAGTTTCGGACTGTTGTTTTCCCTGACTGCGTATGCTCTTTGCCATGCACCTTGCGCGATCGCGGCGAATCAGAAACAGTAAGGGAAAGTTTTTTTTCTTGTCTTCTCGGCTACGTATGCTCTTTGCCGTGTACCTTGTGCGATCACGGCAAATCAGAAACAGCGAGAAAACTTGAAAACGTAGACTTTTCGGGTAAGCTAACCAAGATCTAACCCCATTGTGTGGAAAAAGTTTTTTTGTTTTTGTTTTTTCGTTTTTTTTTGTGATTTGCAGGAAAAGAAAGCAAGCACGGAAAACGAGAGAGAAGAGTAAAAAAAAACTCTTTCCATAGTTTTACGTACCTTTTAAACTTAGCTCACTTGGTCCAAAGTTGCTTTACACCTTGATAAGTCTTGAGTTCAAGTCTTATCAAGCTACTTTTTAGTGCATGCAATTTCTATTTTCAAGTTACTTTATTGTAAAAGTGCATCTCACATTAATAAAATAAAATAAAAGTGAGTCACTTAAGTCTTTTAATTTATTGCCGCACTATTTAAAAAGTCACATTATTGTAAAAGTGAACATCACTTATTCTACAAAAGTGATTCACTTCAAAGCAACTTTATTGTAAAAAGTGATTGTCAAAGGTTGATCTTGGGAAGAGGGGGCTTCTTTTTTTTAGTTGGTCAAGTTAATATCTGCCACGTCACTATTGGGGACATCTTCAACATTTTCTTTGATCAAGCATAACTTCATCATCCAGAATCAGTTTAAGTGCCTTTTTTTTAAAACCGCATATTTTTTCGAGTTCTTTGTATCCAAACAGTTAGTTTCTGTTTTTTCAGCCATTATTTTACAGTATGGCCGCCCCTTGTGATATTATACTTACAAGTTTTAACTATTTCTCATGGAAATCTCGTATGGAGGATGTTCTACGAAGTAGGGGACTTTTCAGGATAACCTCAGGGAAAGAATCAGAACCCACTGATGATGATAAGAAAATTAAATGGGCAAATAGATGTGATGAAGCTCGTGGATTGATTGGGATGTCAATCTCTACTGATTTGCGATTCCACATATCTGGAATTGATGAACCTGATAAAGCTTGGGAAAAGTTGGAATCTGTGTTTGGTAAACACAATGAAATTCGGGGTCATCAACTTGAGAATGAGTTGCTTTCCTTGAATCCAAATGATTTTTCATGCATTCAAGACTATTTATCTAAGTATAAAACTCTTAGATTATTATGTGCAGAATGCAAGATTAAGAAAGAAGACAAACAATGTATTTATCATATTCTTTCCAAACTTGGACCTGCATACTCTGTTTTTGTATCTACATTTTACTCCATGAAAGAATCCTTGACTGCAGCCAGCTATCAAGAGCCTCGTCTTGAATCCTTTTGTGATTCCTTAATTAGAGAGCAAGCTAAGCTCATTCATGTTGGAATAATTAACAATGCAGATACATCTGGAAAAGCCTTATTGTCCCAACAGAAAGAAAAGTCCAAGCCTCCCAAGAAACATAATTTTCACAATAATAAGCAAAACAACAAGGGTCCCAAACCCTCTCAGTCAGCTCCTTCTTTAAAAAATGACAAAGGATCCAAGCAAAAAGGAAAGAAGACTGAGCGTCATTGCAATTTTTGTGGGAAAGATAATCATGATGAATCTAAGTGTTTTAAGAAGATGGCAGCCTTGGAAGCAGCAATGAAGAAGCACCACATCAGCCTAGATTCGTCTTCAGAATCTAACTCTCATGGACATGCACTTTGTGCTTCTGGTTACTCTTATACTGTATCTTCTTCTTCTACTTCAAATGAATGGCTCATTGACTCTGGAGCATCTTATCATATGGCTAAGGATAAAACCATCTTTTCTACTATGCATAAATGTAACACCAAACAAATATTTGTTGGTGATGATAGATCTCTAAGTGTTGTAGGATTTGGAACAGTTCCAGTAGAAAATGGTCATTTCAGTGATGTAGTTTGTGTTCCAAAAATTTCCTGCAATTTGTTATTAGTCTATTAAATTACTCATTCAGGTGAAGGTAAAACTGTGACGTTTACACCTCACCAAGTTGTAATCAAGGATTTTAAAAATCCTCAAAATATCCTTGCTACTGGAATTGTTGATGATATTACCAGGTTGTACAAATTTAACAACTTTGGGTCATCACTTTTTCCTTCAGTTTTTGTTGCTCATAGTGATAACTTGAGCAAACTTTGGCATGAGCGATTTGGTCACTTAAATTATCGCTCATTGCAACAACTATGTAAAGACAATATGGTGACTGGTCTTCCGCTGGTATCTTGCAAGGATGGTGTTTGTTCCGGTTGTGTACTCGGAAAACATCATCGGGACAGTTTTGACAAACGTGCCTCTTGGCACGCCTCGGTTCCCTTAGAGCTTGTGCATAGTGACTTATGGGGCCCTCTTCCATCTGCTTCATTTTCTGGTTTCAAATATTTCTTAACTTTCATTGATGACTACTCCAGACGCACTTGGGTTTACTTCTTAAAACTTAAGA
>LPNX010155005.1:1002862-1019468 GCA_001517045.1 Pseudotsuga menziesii
CTTGTGAACCCGAACAAAATGACTCTGTCTTCTTCTTTCATCTCCTCAATATCTTCTTCTAATAAAATCCTCCCAAAATCCTCTACTAAGTTGATCCCTTGAGGTTGATTCTTCGAATCTGATAGGTCAGGGTCTTCTTCTGGTTCCTTAGACAAATTTATCTTCTTATTCTCTACTATTTTACTTTTCCTAGGGAGTTGCTTGTTGTCTTCTTCTATTGGCCTTCTTTGATTATTCCAATAGAGTTTAGGGCCATAAGGATTTCTATATCGTTTAGGTTCCCTAGTCCTTTATATGTCTTTTGTAAAAAGGGTGAGGATTTTCATCATCCATACATCCCCTTAAGGGTTGCCTTTTCATTCGTCACAGGTTCTTTGGCCTTCCTAGTTCTAGGCTCATGACGGGAAGAAGTTGGGGCATATATGTCAAAGAAATTCTTCTTTCCCATAGAGGCTACGGTTGCTTCTGCCTTTTTAGCCATGTTTTGAGCTGCCTTGAGATCATTGGGGTTCTTCTCCTTAAGATTAAGACCAAAACACCCCTCATAAGAGTTGAGGTAAAGGATAAGAATATCTTGTTCAGTTGGTCTTATGTCTTTTGGAACATTTGAAACAGTCTTGTCAAATTGAATGTTGAATTCATAGACTGATTCACCTTCCTTCTTTTTGATCTCAAAAGTCGGTTCAATAAAAATCTATTGTAAGGTTTGGTTGACCATCCCTCAATAAGTTTCTTGGTAAAACTATCTTATCCATCTATTGAGGTTGCAGGAAACCTATCAAACCAACCATGGGCTTCCCCTTCTAAAGATGCCATAAGACCCCTCATGAAAACATCTTCTTCCTCAGTTAAGCTTCGATGTAGTACCACACTGCTTGAATATGGTCTTCAATAGGGATGGCACAATTTCCATTGAACTTAGGAAGTTTATCGAACTATTTTTCAGGCATGTCATGAGGAGCTCCTTGGATTTGTGAAAAGTCAAAAGAAGATGCCCTAGCTCTATTTCCAAAGCGCCTAGGTCTTGCAGGTGGATTGGTGTTGGCCATTTGAAAACTTGTTCGAGGTAGACTAGATTGAGGATTAGGAGAGTTTTGATTATCAAACCGATTAAGTAAAGGACTGGATTGATGATTAGTAAGAGAATCTGGAGGGTTAGATTGATTATCTGTAGAAAGGTTTTCTATGAGTTGTCTCGATGATGTAGGTGAATTAACAACCCTCCAGAAAAACTCGGATGGTTGAGCTTTAAGATTTTTGCGATTACGGGTATATGTCAAAGGACTCTCCTGATAATTACTTTGATCACGAATACAAAGGTTATAATTGTGGGTAGGTCCCTCAGTGGATTCGCCAGGTGAATGATTTTCCATGTTCACCAAAGAATAATGTTGCAGGAGGTGAGTAAAATAAATGCAGTGATTGTAAAGTTCAAACAAATAAAATGCAATCATTGAGATTAGACCGGATGTGATATGAATAATAAAATATGCAAGTACATTCATAGACGCCAAAGGTAATCTAAAAGAGAAACCAAGGTAAGCCTCTACCTCCTCGACAACAGCGCCAAAAAATGTTATCACAAGTCTTGTAGCTGCATCGTGAGGTGATCGTATCTAGGATGGTAGAGGGGAAGGAAACTAAAGTTGTGACCTACGATAGCCAAGACTCATGAAATAAATCAGTTGTCACACCGCTCAAGGCTATCAGCACTTTAGACTAAGCTAGAAGCTAAGCCAAGGGGGCGTCCCTATAACCAAGACAACATTACGAAAGGATACTATAGGTGAATTATTGAAGGTATCTTGATATAACATAAAAATGATACGTAGCAAGAGTATGGTCGAGGTCTCTTGCTTTCTCTGAAAGTCTCGTCTGGAGCACCATACTTCTCTGCATCTTGAATGATCTTTCGTGCCCAAGCTAGTTTCTCTTGTGAGTGTTCACTTCTCGGGGTCGATCTACAGGTCTCTGTGGCTTAGCCATATCATGGCCTTCATGTTCTTTTTGAATCATCTTTTCCATAACTGTCTAACTCTGGGAGCTTCAGGTTCTTCTTCATGTACTTCATCGGAGCGAATCTGCCTTGATCTACTGAAAGCTATATCTTCATCGAAGGTAACATCTTTTCTAGTCTCGATCTTTTTGAAGCTTGGTATATGAACTATGTATGCCTTCGATGTATCGCTGTATTTGACGAAGATACTGTTCTTTCCTGAAGGATCCAATTTTTTTCTCTTCTTCTTGGGAACATGTGTGTGTATTGGACAACCAAATATTCCAAGATGGCTAACTTCCGGTTTCTCTCCCGTGGACATTTCTTCCGGTGTCTTGTTTTCAAGTACACAATGTGGTATTTTGTTCTGTATATATACTGTTGTTTTTGTTGCTTCGTCCCATAAGTGCAACGAAAGATCTTGATCATGTATCATGGCCTTTAATACTTCCATTATTGTCTTGTTCTTTGTTTCTGCAACACCATTTTGTTGTGGTTTGTATGGAGTGCTCATCTCCCTCTTAATCCTTGATCTTTACATAAGATCTTGAAACTTTTTGAGTTAAATTCACCACCATTGTCTGATCTCAAAGTCTTAATTTTCATTTCAGCATGATTTTTTTATAAGAGCTTTAAATTCTTTGAATTTACAGAACACTTCATCTTTTGTCTTCAAAAAGTAAATCCAAGTTTTGCCGGAATAATCATCAATAAAGGAAATAGAATATGCATACCCGCTTAGTGAGTTGGACGACATGGATCTGCATACATTTGATTGTACTATCTCCAAGATCTCCTTCGCTTTGCTATCACTGCTTGGAGATGGTTTCTTCACATGCTTCCTTTGTGCACATCCTTTGCATATGCCTTCATGTTTTGTATTGATCTCAGATAGACTTGTCACCATTTTTCTTACGATCGGTAAAGCCTTGTAGTGTATATGTGCAAGCCTTTTGTACCATATCTCACATGGTTCCATAGTGTCATGAACCAATGCTTGTTTTGGTCAGCGTTTCAATTTGTATAGGCCTCCCTTTGGCTCTCTAATTACTATTGCATCATCAAAAGTTTTACCTCTTGGCCACATGAGTAGTTAGCCATCAACAAATGCAACTCAGAATCCTTTCGCATCTAAGGCTGATATGGAAAAGAGATTCTTTTTCAATCCTGGTACATAAATAACATCTTTCATCTTGATAGGTTTTCTTGAGTCTAGCTTGTAGGATGCTTCTCCTACCCCTTTTATGGGATATTGGTAATCATCTCCAAGTTTCACCTTGTGTGATGCGTCCTCTTTTGTCAAGTTGGTGAGAGAGTTCTTAAAACTTGTCACGTGCTTGGAAGCACCACTATCAACAAGCCAAACATTGCTTCCATGAGTGACAATCCCTGTGAGTGTTGAAATCAATACACATTCTTCGTCATTGGAGGAATCTTCCCTAGCTCTCTTCTTAACTGGGTCATCATCTTCTGTAGCATGAGGATAATACCTCTTCTTCTTTCCTTTCTTCGTGTGGCCTTTGCCTTTGAGGCAATCTCTTGCAAGATGTCCCTTTTCGTCACAAGTGTAACATCTGTAATTTGAGTGGTCCTTCTGAGGTCTATGATTCTTTTGGAATCTTCTAGGCTTCTTTTTTCTTGCTCTTTTCCTTCTTTGCATGAGTTTTTAAGGTTTGATTGTCATGTTCACCCATCTTCTCTTCTCTGGCTTCAATTCCCGATTCCTTTTGTGTACAATCCTCTCATGATCTATTGAATTTGGTGAGCTTCCTCTTAAAACAAATTCCTTGAATGAATGATTCCCATGTTATTGGGAGACCATTCAATGTAGTCATCACCAATTTCGTTTCTTCAACATTGTCTCCAATAGCTTCTAGTTGTTCTTTGATTTGGGAGACCCTTGTGAAATAGGATTGGATACTTTTTGAGTTCTGCATCTTCACACCTTTTGGGTTGAGTTCTCAAGGTCATCTTCATCTTCATGTTCTTCCCTTCATACAATCTAGTCAATGCATCAAACATCTCCTTGGGAGTCTTCAAGGAGGAAACATGTGGGATCAGGTGATCCTTGATGGAGTCGGCAATGACCCTCTTGGCCTTGACCATATTCTTCTTGTCTAGCATTTTCTTCATCTCCCTCTGGCTCTGCAACGTCTTCCTTGACATAATTTTCTAATTCATGCTCTTCTAATATGAGAAGCACTCTATACTTAATGCCCGGAAGTTCTCAGCTCCTTCAAGATTGTCATCAAGCTTGGTATTGTTTGACATTTTGATAAAATGAGAATCTCAAATGGAGATAAAATAATAGTGCTAAACAATAGAGATGCTACAACCAAGTGGTTGCTCTAATGCCTTCTGAAATGTGCTTTTTGGTTGATTTAGGGTTTGTCAGAGAAACCCTAATTTTCCTACTTTGGAATCTTGCAAATCTAAATTGAGAGAGAGATGTGCCTCCCTAAGGCGAGTTGAACAATGATCCTTTTCTTCCGGATCTGTGGACAAAATTGCCAAAAATTTGATGCCTTAGTTTTCTCGAGCAGTAGTGATAGGGCCAACTCTCGGATCTAGAATCTACCTCAATAGGAAAATGTGCCCCCCTAGGAAGAATTGATCTGACCTCCTTTTCAAGCTGATCCGTGGAGGGCAGTGCCCAGACCAAGAAGCCCTAGTTTCCAACTTTCGTTAGTTACAACTGCACAAAGACTTCTTTCAAGATGGCTTTGATACCATGTTAGAATTTTATACTTCAATGATGGTTATATTAGATGTTCAAGCAATTTTCATTATATCACAATAACCATATGCAATAGGATCACTGAAAGAAAGACAAGCACAACAAAATAAAAGTACACAAATATTTATCCTTTGCGAAACCCTACAAGGGAAGAAAACACAACAAACTTCTTTAGTATAGATTCGTCAGTAAGTACAATGTCTTCTAGTATAATCCAAGAGCTAAAGGATCTTTCACACAAAGATACCGAGAATAGGATAAGATAGAAACCCCAAGAATAAGATGTCTTCACAACGAAGCTACTCTTCCTCCTCTAGCTTACTTGTTCTTTTTCTCTCTCTAGCCAATATGCTTGAGCGTTTGATGATGTTCAAATGGGAAGTGCGCCTCTCCTATTTATCCTTGTTTTCCAAGTGACTTTTCCTTATGGGGCCGACTTGTCAACTTCACTGGATCGACTTGACTAGGGTACAATATAATATGCTCTTTCTGGATTCTTCTAGGCCAACTCAACTTATAGGGTTTACATTTATTCTTTTAATGCTTTTACATGATCAAATACATTGTGAATATTCCTCGAAAGGGAGTACAATAGTAACACATTGAGAATATCTTCCGAAGTTACACAATCTTCAATAGACTAGTGCCTTGAGCGAAGTAACAAGCTTGATCAAATGGAGTTGTCACCGCTTGAGTTGCACTCAGTTGGACTTTCAAGTGAGCTGCCGAAGATGAACAATTACTTGTTCATATTTCGAGTTCAGAAGTCCATTCAGGGCATCCTAGGCCCTTTTTATTTTTTATTTTTAACATGTTCATATCTCCACGGGGAATTGTAATAAAATGGCTTAGCACGATGAATTTATGTAAAAGGTTTGGCTTAATAGGAGTTAGTCATCAATACATTATTCCAGGGTGTTTTTTCCTTGTTAATTATCTATTGTTTTTTAACGATTTATAATTTTCGAGTTTTTCACTCAAGCCTCCATAGCTGGAATAATTGTCTTGGTGGTTAGGCCTTGAGAGGTTATTAAAAGATGGAATAATTGTTTTGGTGGTTAGGCCTTGGGAGGTTATTAAAACCTGAGTGTCAATGTATATTACCATGTTAATCGTTATTTTGAGTCATTATGAACATGTATCAAGTCCCCCATATGTTTTTCTTAATTTCCGGAAAATTTAAATTTTTCATTTTTATAGGCTTATTTTTAATAAGTCAAATGTAAAACTTCTCTAAGTCATAAAAGTGGGGCTAGAAGGTTGTTTTTCCATGTGGGTGCTCATTTTCTAACCCAGAGTACCCACTTAACCCCTAAACCCACTTTCTTAAGTTTTCGAGTAATTGTTTATCTCCAAAATTAATTATTATTCGAAAAACACAAAAAAGATAAAAAATTTGGATAAAGTGAAAAATTTGGCAACTCATAAAAACATGGAAATTTGCCGAAAAGGAGTTACGTGAGTTGGTAATGTAAAGTGGCAAGTATTAGAAGGTTTTTGGAATGTCAAAGCTTACTATTTCCAGCCAAGTCAAGAGATGGAAGTTTCCTCAACAGAGCCCAAGCACATCTCTCCAAGAGGGGCGCATTTTCCAAGTGGGGACGCATTTGTTAAGGAAAAAGATGGGGTGTTAGGATGTGGCAGGTGTATCATTGGGTCTTTCTATTTACCTAACCCACATCCAACTCATCCCAACTCGTAAACAACTCACACAAATCTTGACGTCATCTTGGCCAAGTGCGCCCCCTCATGCTGGGTTTTCTATATAAACAAGCAAATTCTCTCCATTTCACATCATAAGTGTCGAACCTCTGCTTTCTTAGTGTTGTAATCCTTTCAAGTTCATTGTTAATAAAAGGCTTTGGAGGCTTATGTGAGTGTTGTCAATGGTGTTTGGATGTGCTATATTCTGTGAAATATTGAGGTAACTTGTGTCTTTTTACAAAGCTTGTATATGTTCGGGATTGCTGTCTTTTGAAGGGAACTGTGTTCTAATAAGATGAGTAATACTTTGTTGTTTATTTCTTATTGTTATTTGTTAGAAGAAGGCATAGAAATTTATGATTATTTTTGTTTGAATACATATTTTCTCAAGTTTCTTTTATTGGTTAACATCGGCATTTGATCCCCTTTGCAAGTGTTTGTAAGGTTTTACAGGTTGATTAAGTTGGAAGTCTGGATGAGCATGATAACTCTACTTCTTTTTCAACAAATATTAAAGAAAAGGCTTTATCTCTCCAACCACACTTTAAGGACGATTCCATTGCTCTTTTCTTACTTCTCAACTTTGGTGATACCCTTCTGACATTAAAATTTAAGATTTTCCTGTTACTAGTTTCTTTAAGAAGTGTTAATCAAATTAGTGCAATAAGATAAATCATAAGCTAATCTGAATTACATTTACATTCAAGTTTAGATCTGATTTTAATGTAAAATTTTAGATTTAGCTTTAAGCGAGTACTTGTTAAAAACTTCAAATTTTATCTTTTGAAAGTACATAAGTTTTATGCTAAATTTTTTATGTTTTAATTGATCAATCTATCATTTTTATCATAACTTTGTTGGCTGTTTTGCAACCATTGACGATCAGGTAGAGAGGCATTTTGGCGAAATTTGTAAGATTTAAGCCATCAAGGACGCACCATTCTTTCTACCTTTTCTTTGGGAAACATTAAACCCTCAAAATTTGTAAACTTGTGTTTCCTAGTCTACAGAGGAACTCAATTAGTCTATCATTGTAATTATTGTAATAAAAGAGAAGTAAGTGGGCAGCTAAGTGCCCATACCCCATCTCCCCAGGGGGGAACCGTCTCGTCTCTCTTTGTGGGTTGATTTTTTTTAGAGTAGCTTCTTTATTTTCCTTAGTTTAATTTTGTTTTTGGTTTGCTTTTAAAATTAACAAATCCAGCCGTGTTCCTGGAAATGAGAGTATCGGTACTGTGCTTTTTAACAACACATGCTTGACTTAAAATTCTTAAAATTAACAAGGCTTTAGTCTATGTATGCTCTTGTGAACACTGCAGGGCTTTGGCTGGAACAGTGGGACAATCAGAAAGGGATTAGAGCGACTAGTAATTAGTCTCATCTTACAGTTAATCCCCAAGTGAAAATGCGACGCTTTTTGGATATTGCTAAGTCGTGGGCAAAGTCTTCAAGTGAAGCGGGAACAACTAGAAAGCAACTGTGGGGCCTCGTTAGGCTACATCCTTGTTGGTGTAGTGTTGAACACAACCCCACGACTTCATCTAGCCCACATGTCACTATGAGAACCACTTCTAAGCAAATTCAGACACATTCCTCGTACCCCTCGGGTATATCTGGAATACCTTCACCCCTTAATATTTAGATCATTACCATTTTAATAAAATTGATAAACAATTAACCCATTCCCTAATCTAGTCATTTAATAAATCTAAAACTGACCAACGAGACAATTGCAATACATTCTTGAGACATCACCAACAACCCCTTATACATAAGCACTCCACTAGCATTGGTCTATTTTTGCATCAATCATTTACCTCTGGTAGCTAAGTTAATTTATGTGTTAAATGGAATGTTTATTTTACATGCTATTGATCTAAACTATTTGCAAAGGTCTTAGTTTCAATATTTTACATCATCCTAACTCCTAGAATAGTTGTTTTTCCTTTCATAGATTAACAACCTTAGATTATTTTTATAGGGACCGCCCCCCTTGGCTTCGCTAGGAGCTGGCCTAGACGAAGGACTCAAGATCAAGTGACAGCACCTGGCTCTTACTTTCCCCCAAAATCGCACCCAGTGGCTCGAATATTTTTGCCACGTGACCGGATGTGCGAATTAGGCTGCAACAGGAGTCAAACATGAAGTGGTGACTAGTTGAAGATCTTCAAGGGAGGGTGGAGGATAACACAATCCCCCTCCTTTTTCTATTGAAATAATCCAATAGATACTCTAATCCAAACAATTCATAACCATTTGTGATCCTCCAAAGAACAATCTATCCAATACACAAGCACCAAAAATTACTTTGTTACAAATATAGTTAACAAAACCCAAACATGAACAAAGGAGGTAGTAACAATCAATTGGAACATGAATGAATTTTAAACATGATAGACAAGGTTGCAGTGGTTACCTATCACTTTACTATATCCAAGTAGAATTACTACAAAGCTACCTCAAGTTAGTGAAGCCAAGATCCAACATGACATCAAGAATTCACCATAAGCTTCCACAAGAAGAGCCCCAAGTACACCCAATGAAGAGCTAGAGCAAAGAAATATTGCAATATAGAAAATTCCACCCCATGAGAGAAAATTGGCCTCCTTTAAATAGCCAAGAGATCTAGGGTTTGATAAAAGTTTGTCACATGAGAAATTGCTTTGTGAAGATCTCAAGCAGGGTGGTTATTGGATCAACCCTCTCATATTAAAAATTACAAGAAAGTGCCAAATCATTGAGCTACCAAGGCACTTTTCTTGGTTTAATTGCCAAAAATATTAAAATATTGGTAAAATACCATGGGTCTCTTCAATACAAGAGGAAAAATACCATGTCTTGTTTACAAAATGATGCCTCTTTTGCTGAAACCTTGTGTTGATTTCCCAATTTCTAGCAATTGACCAAAAACCATTTCTTTGCCAAGTTGTTAATACAAAAGAAAAATACCATGTCTTTTTTACAAAAACCATGCCTTTTTTTTGTTGAAACCATGTGTTGATTTCCCAACTTTTAGCATTTGACCAAAAACCACTTCTTTGCCAAGTTGTTAGAGGCCCATGTTTTCCTCAATGAAGGTCGATCCATGTGTTAAGAGTCGAGATCAAAGGTTGGGACTTGATCTTTGGTTGAGTTTTGTTTTATCTTGTCCAAAGACACCTTCACATGTGTGCCACGGTGCCACATTACCTTTATTTTCCTCCACATGTGTGCAACAAGCCAATTTGAGCAAATCGACTTAGGTTTTTTAGGGTAATAATTCCCAATTAATTAGAAAGTGACTCTTTCTACACTATAATATTTGTTATGCCTTGAAATACTTTCCAGAAATCAACAAATAGTTTTTAGATACCCTAACTTTGCACTAGGAAATCTGAGAACAGAAAAAGGGGCACAATTTAAGTCTTGACAAAGTTGAAGAAATACTGTATAGTTCAGAAGAAAGAGGGTGTTGAAAGAAAGTGAAGGTGCAGTCCTCAGGCATTAATATGCTGTATGTTCAACTAGGTTGGTCAATGTTCCTTTCTTATTTCATAATATATTAATATGTGTGTAGAAAGTATTTTCAGTAATTAGCTCTTTTCCTGTGAAAGAGAATGATGCACTCATAGGTCTGCTTATTATTCTTCAATAGGATACTAGCTCTAAGAGAAAGCTATTGGTTGAATTTGTTAAATTGAAAGGCTCCACTTTACCTCTTTACAAATATATATTTTTATTGATAATGCTTCTATGCAGAAGTTTATTGTTTGAAATGAAACATAAGAAACTTATTTTTCTGAGGTCTGAAACAGGATATTTTGCAATTATGGTATTGGCGACAGAATAGCTTAGGTGTATGCAGCTAGTAGTTAGTGTGGTTGATCATTCAAAGGACTTTGTTGGATGTGGAGATTAGAAAAACTTGAGTAGAAACCAAAATGAAATTTGAAAACTTACTTTGTTTCTCTTTTTATTCTTTTCTTTAATTCTCAGGCAAGCTCTTCAAATTCATCAGGGAACTCAATCAAAAGTCGCTTTATTGAAATGGGATATTCTACTATTATAGTAGAGAAGGCAATCCAAGAGTGTGGTAGGATTACACCTTTTTGATATTTGTATAAATTGTGATATTAAATATTGATGTGCTCCAAGTTCAAGTTTATTGCAGTGTACATTCTCATATTCTTGCTGATGTTGTTGTAGGGCCAGAGAATGAGAGTGCAATATTAGAATATATATTGAACAATCAAGTTAGTGAGTTCATTCTTTCTATGTTTCCATAAAATTATTACAAAAGCATATTCTCCATGGTGATGCTGGTCACCCATTAATTTTTGTGGGATTAGGTCCAAAAGTCAATCACTAATGAACATTAGAACAAGGCCTATATAAGCAACTTTTAGGTAATTTCGAATTGTAATTATGTATAATTTCGACTTGCTTTACAGGGAATCCTGTCTGATTCATCATGGTGCTCAGTTAGAACTCACTTTGTGAGCATGGGGTATTCTTCTACTATGGTGGACAAAGCAATTGAGGAATGCGGTATGAGTACACCTTCAGCATATTTTCTGAATTCTGACATTATGCTCTGATTGTAATTGATTAATCTTTCAGTTATCATCTTTGATTGTTGCCGTCATTGTATTCTATTTTATTGTCTTAGGTGCAGAGAATGAAACTACAATATTAGAGTTTATACTGAATTATCAGGTAATTTATTTGCTTCTCCTCCTTGCCCCATTAACATATGCTGTCACAAACTAATTAAAGAATGTAATGAGTTATCAAGTGAATTCCCTGATGGTTTTGATTGTACAAAGAGCATATGCTCTGTGAACTTGGCAATGTTCATCTATCAATTTCTTTTCGATAAGATATTGGAAGTATTGAACCATGTTTTGTCATGAAGTAACTATAGAAATCCGGCAATTATGTCTAGGAAAGAAAGATTGTAGCAAGTACTATCTATATAATATGATATTTGTTTTCAGGAAATCCCGTGTGCTTCATCATCATGTTCAGTAAAGAGTTACTTTGTGCATATGGGGTATTCTTCTAGCATAGTGGACAAAGCAATTGAAGAATGTGGTATGAGTATACTTTCATCATATTTACGTTAATTATCACATTGTGCTCTAGTTTGTAACATATGAATCTTTCAATTTGTTATTCTTGATTTCTCCTGCTAGTGCTTGCTTTTATGTTGTTTTAGGCACAGATAACGAGACTGCGATAATAGAGTCCATCTTGACTTATGAGGTAGTTCATTTAGCTGTTCTCTCTGCAAATTTGTTACATGCTGTCACAAAAGAAATAAAACTTTCCCTTTCTTGGTTTGCATATTGAGGTTTTATTGACAGGCACTAGAGAAGTTAAGTTCAAATGATGGGGATTCCCTCACTAAGTCATATAGCTCAGATAATGAGGACATGGTTGAAGATTTTGATGATAGTGCTGCATATGATGGTCAACTTGATGAGGTATTCCACGCAAACCATTGTTTTGCTTGAAAAGTTTGAATTCCTCTACCTTTCTTTTTAGTTTCTTATGTTAAACTTGTCCACCCCAGAGGCCAGATTCTCCTCATACTTTGAAAATAGCACTTTTTTTACCAAGGAAATAATCTCACCCCACCCTCACACACTTGAGCATAAAATGGGGGTGCTAGTAAGTTTGTAACCATGCCATCCCTCACAGAGCTGTCCCCATTCTTCACTAGAATTTTCAGATGGAAGCTGGATCGACTGCTGGTTACATAGCCAGCTGGTAAGCCCAAAGGACCTGTTGGATTTGATCCTGAGACTTCTCTGGACTTAGCACAAGGGAATTTACTAATTGAGCTAACCTAACCCTAAAGGCTTTGCCTTCAATATAATACTTGTCAAAACACAGTATGTAACATTTTGCTAGAAAGGCTGTTGCACAGTAGGTTATCTGAATTTTACAGTGCATGTCTAGGACTCTGGATTTATCCAACTCTAGTTCAACACTTTGCATTTGAATGGTGCCATTGTTGCTAGCGATTTCAGATTAAAACTTAGGATAGAGTTAGAAGGCATTGATAAAAAAAGCAGAGATTCTGCATATCAAGCTGGTAGTAATTCTACTCTTTAATGCTGTGAAATGAATTTCTTGTATTGGAGATGGGCACACACATTATGTACAGTTTCAGGTTAATGTGTGTGTGTGTGTGTATATATATGTGTATGTATGTATGTATTGTTGGAAATATATCATGGCTTGCCGCTTACTATATTCAGAGCTCTTTGATAAGTGCGCTTGGCTATATGCCGTTTAATTATTTGATAAAATGAAAGTCATCCTTTCCACTTTTCATTGTATAATGCCTAAGTTTCCAGGAAACTTGGGTACGGGGACGGGTATGCCACTTTTGAAACAGGGTACTTGGGTATGTCGGGGGTACTGTATATATATATATATATATATATTATAAAAACAATGTCACAGTCACATCATACATGCATATTTCATATTTCTTAAAAAATTATGAATCATGATTCATGATTATAGATTCAATGATTATTTGAACAATGAACATTTACATTGAGAATTTGAAACATAAAATTGGATAAATCATAAACTCGGTAGATATCAGTTGGAAGACTGGAAGTTACATAAAATTTGATAAATCATTGTACCAGGCTGCTGTAACAAACAGTCAAACTCAGACCTGAAGGTACACTTGAAATCTTATTTTAAATGCCTATTTGTACTTCTGTTACATGCAATAAAAAAATGCAAATTGCCAAATATATTCCTGGGCTGATGTGAGTGTATTTCTCAGTATTAAATACATATGTATATTTTTCATGTGCACATTTGGTAGTCAAATTATGTTCCACGAGTGCTGTACACAAAACCATAAACGCATTCATTGTAAATCAATGCAAAATCAGTCTACCATATTTGGACAATATTCAGTGGAATTTGAACAGTGTTGCAAAGTGTTTGACATAAGTCCTGAACTAGACTTCATACGCAGTTAGCAAAAAATTAATTCAGATTTGGTTTGGGGTCATTACATTTTCCCCAGCGGATTCTGTTTTACTGAGTCGGTCGTACCCCCAGAGTACTCAAACATGGGGTATGACGTACCATTTCGCCTATAAGTACCCATTTGTTTATAATGGTGTCTCGGGTATGTGGAGCCAGTATGGGGTACGGCATGGTACGACTGGAGGCATACCTTACAAGTACCCAAGTACCCGGTACGGGTACGTGTACCCTACCCCTAGGCACGAGTACCTTGGCTACATAGTATAATGCTTATTTATTGGTAAGGTGTGGCTGAAGTGTAGCATAAACAAAAAATTCTGGAATAGAGATTGAATGTATAAAAGTATATTTAATAATGAATGAATAGAATGAATGCAATGCTCTCATGTTGATATATGTTTATAGGCATTGACTGGTCATGAGAGTGAATAGGTGCGACTTACGACTCTTCAGTAATTGTTAATTAATTAACAATTATACCGGTTCGTGTACCCTACCCCTAGGTACAAGTACACTGGATACATAGTATACTGCTTATTTATTGGTAAGGTGTGGCTGAAGTGCTCCATAAACAGAAAATTCTGGAATAGAGATTGAATGTATAAAAGTATATTTAATAATGAATGAATAGAATGAATGTAATGCTCTCATGTTGATATATGTTTATACGCATTGACTGGTCATGAGAGTGAATTGGTGCGACTTACGACTCTTCAGTAATTATTATTACTATTGCAAATATTACATGTTTGTTTATATGTGTTACATTGTCACTCTTTTAAGGAATGCTTTGACCTCAAAGCATAATAATTTAGAGTCTCTCTAGCTGTGCATGTTTCGGTGGTGGCATTTGATTTTGGGGGTTTGATTGGTCCTTCTTCTAGGTGTTGGGGAGGCTACTTTGTGATATTTGTATCATACCCTTAAGTTGTTTGGCTTCGTTGTTTAACGTAAAACCTTAAGGGCTCTTGGGTACATACTTTCCTTGCTTATGTTGTTGTGTTCATAGTGGCTTTAGGTACTTTTGTCCATTATTCATAGTGTCCATAATGGCATCGAAAAGCTGTCTTTGGAATGTCCTGATCCCTCACCCGAATCGGATGATACCTCGATTGAAGGTCAATTTTGGGAAAATACTTTGCACCCTGTAATTCATCGATCGACGCATCTATCCTCGGAATTGGGTACCTGTTCTTAATGGTTTTCTTGTTTAAATCCCTATAGTCTATGCACATGGGTAAGGTCCCGCCCTTCTTTTTAACCAGTACTACAAAAATGCAAATGGACCGGAGTTGGGCCATATGTAACCCCACTTGAGAAGTTCTTCAATAGATTTCTCTATTTCATCTTTAAATTTCTTGGGGTGTGTTGCCGCCTTTCACACACCTGGGTTACATGGCAGAAATCTTCAATCCACTCGGTGTGTCCTTGGGGGCAAGTCTCGAGTCAAGGCTGTCACCTTGTTCTTGACTCCTCTGTTTAGGCTCAACTCCTAACGAAGCCAAGGGGGGTAGACCCTATTAAGTTACTAAGGCAAAATTATTTAGTATGATGATGGTATTAAAGAGTAAGCTTTTTAGGAGTTTTGATTTAACAATTGTGAACAACAAATAACATGATGAAATAATCACAAATAAGCACACAAATGACAACCAATCACATATAGATTGAAAGAAATAAACAGTTGACCAGTGCCTTGAAAATGAAGTCGAAAAACAATTAAGAGTGCTTGCAAGTGCTGGAATGAATGTTGTGCAATTGTATCTTGGTTAATTTTAAATTTATGTAAGAAGATGTGTAATTTAACTTAGGCGAGGGGACTCCAGATATACCCAGGGGGTACTTGAAGTATGTCCAAAACTAAACCGTCACACTAAGAAACCGGATTCGTTCTATACCCCCCTCATGTCCCGTGGGGAACGAATCGGACACGATTCGTGTCCGACACGAGGCCGATTCGACCTTTGGTCGAATTCTAAATCGGGACACGACCTCCCAACGAATCGGACACGCACCCCCCAAAATAGGACACATAACCCGCGGAAAGAGACAGTCCGGTTCACTTAAATTCAATTTTTTGTCTTTCTATTTGTCATTTGGAAGGAAGCAAATCATTGAGAGTGAGTTTTATGTGTAGGTGAAGGAGTTTTGAAGGAGATTTGAAGGCTATCCATTGTTTCCAAGCGGTTCCAAGTGCATTCCGGCGGATTTGTGGAGAGGATTGCAAGCTCAACCATCACACAAGAAAATGAATGTCTCAATCAGCTAGGGGAGGAGGTGGGGGTCAAAGGAAAGGGAGAAATGCACCATCTAGGGCCTCCCCTCCTATTCCATCAAGCACAACCGGTTCTCCTCCTCCGTCAAGTGCTCCATCGGCTGCTAGTGGAGCTCATACTTTATATAACCCTGTTTTAGCAAGACAACAAGCCCAAGAAAAAAAATACCCTTTGTGGAAGTATGTGACAAGGAAAGATGGGCCCAGGGCAAAGCTTGGTGGGGGAGGCAATGTGTCTTGGAGATGCAATTTTTGCAACCATGAGTTCATGAGCACATATTACCGGGTTAAGGGCCATTTGTTGGCCCTTCCTTCTTGTGGGATTTCTTCATGCAAAGCGGTGACTGCTAACCAAAGGAGGGATATGGAAAGAGAGGATAATGTTGGCTTAGGGAAGGTGGCAGCAAAAAGCAAGAAAAAAGAGGATGATCCTCTTCCATTTTTGAGGAAGCCCTCTAGCACCAAGACTCCATTTCCACCTAGCATTCATGGGCGTGGAGATACTTATCAAACAAGAAAGAGGCAATCTACAGGTGGTCCAATGGATAGGATTTTCCAACAAGAGGCGCGAGAAGAGGTAGACCTTACCATTGCATTTTTCTTCTACCTCAACTTCATCTCATTCAATGTTGCACGGTCACCATTGTATTTTGAGATGGTTCGAACTATCTTGGAACGAGCTCTAAGTGGTTATGTGCCTCCTGGTTCAGAGAAGCTTAGAACCACATTGTTGGTTCAAGCAAAGAAGGAGGTCGATAAAATCCTTGAGCCAATTAGAGCAACATGGCCCTCATCTGGAGTGAGTATTGTTTCTGATGGATGGACGGATCCCGCTCGCCATCCACTCATCAATTTCATGGTATCTTCCCAAAATGGACCGTTGTTCTTGAAA
>LPNX010155005.1:1020184-1179626 GCA_001517045.1 Pseudotsuga menziesii
GCTTGGACAGCAGTATTGAGTTGGCATTAGCCAACATGGATCTTAATGATCCAGTGCTAGAGCCGGTCACTTTTGATGATAGTGATTGTATGGAGGGGTCATCCTCCACAGCAGGAGATGCAGGTCATCAGATGGGCAGAGAGGAGAAGGAGGGGGAGGAGGATGAGGATCAGGGCAGTGATGAGTATGTTGATGTTGATTCAGGCATGGAGGAGGACTACTGACATATGAGATTCTCCCATCTTGATCCACCCCTTTTTGTATTTACTATTAGACTTTAGTCTATTTTGGCATTTGCCAATGCCCAGTGGCATTCCGACATATATGTACATTGTATACATTTTGATTTTGATGACTTAATGAGAAATATGGTTTCGACATGCATCTATATGTCTCGACTCTCATTGTGATTTGTGAATGACAAATGTGTTGTGAATCGTGACTTGTGAATGGCAAATGTGTAATTACTAATTTAGTAATTATTAATAGTAATCAATGATCATTAATGTGTTTTTATTCTAATTTCTATTGAATATTTGTAAATGTTCTAGTTTCTAAATATTTTTGGATCTATATGTCTATATTTTTAAATTTTAATATATATTTAAAAATATATATATATATATATATATAAAACGTATCCTACGTGTCCTGATTTCGGGGGTCACCGTGCCCGTGTCAGACACTCGAATCCCCGTGTCCTTCGTGTCCCGTGTCCCCGTGTCAGGTGACTTAGCTGTCACGGCTACCCGCAAGGAATATGTGGGCTGAATGGAGTCTCTGAGACTGTTGTTCATAATGCACCCGAAGGTGTAACAGAGATCGGTGCCCCCGAGGTCACTTTTCAGGAGTTCCCGCTTCCTTTGGGTATTTTTCTGGAGATACCACAACTCACAAGATACTTAGAGCTGGATATTACTAGCCAAGGTTGTTTAAAGATGCCCATGCCTATGCAAGAAAGAGTGATGTATGTCAGAGGAGTGGTGGCAAATTGGCAAAGGCGGTAGGACCGTTACAACCTGTTACTATTTCAGAGCCATTTGAACAGTGGGGCATAGATGTTATTGGGGAAATCAATCCGAATTCTTCGTTACAACATCGATGTATCCTTACGGCTACCAATTATTTCACACGATGGGTGGAAGCGATTCCATTGCACAAAGTGAACGAAGATGCTGTCACTGACTTTCTGCAAGAGAACATTATGACGAGGTTTGGAGTTCCAATTTCTCTTGTTTTTGATAATGCATCTTATTTCTCATCTGTTAAAATAACCGAGTTTTCTTATGAAAAGGGAATTAATTTGCATTACTTAGCTAATTATTATTCTCAGGGAATTGGTTTAGTGGAATCGACAAATAAGAACCTGATCCGAATTTTGAAGAAAACCGTTATTGAAAATAAGAGAAATTGGCACTCAGCCCTTCCAAATGCACAGTGGGCAGATAGGGTCTCTCCAAAGAATTCCTTAGAGTGTCTCCCTATACTCTGGTATATGGAAGAGAAAGCTTTATTGCCCCCAAACATTCTGCTCCCGTCTTCGCAATTAGCTCAAGCCTCAAGGGGTTCCAGTAGCGAAGTTTTACAAGCACGAATTGACACTTTGTTAAAACTGGAGGAACTACGGCAAAAGGCTAAAGATAATTTCAACCAACATCAGGGTATCGTCAAAAGATGGTTCGACAAGAGAAAATTTGGTACAAGAAACTTTGATGTAGGAGACCTAGTTTTGAAATGGGATAATCCTCATGCAGAAAAGGGAAAACACACAAAGTTCCAACATTTATGGATTGGCCCTTACCTAGTCACTGAAAAGTTAGGCCCTGCAACTTACAAATTGCAAGATTTACAAGAACAGAAAGAAAGTCTTCTTGTAAATGGCCTTTGTCTCAAACTTTACTTTACTTAGAGTCCTAGGAACCCTTGTACATAAATAAACTTCCTGTTATTGATTTTGTTTCCAAGTTGTTTATTTTTCCTGATTGTTTCATCTTATTTCATAGCCTTAGTTTGTTTGCTTTTAATAAACCAGCTCAATTTTTGGTGCTTGGAAGTATAGGCATCTGTTTAAACTCGAAATCTTTGGATGTTAGGAATTGCTTATGGGAAAGAGAAAATGATAAAATCCGATCATAATGAAATTCTTTAACTGTTGACAAATGATGGAAAGGGAAGCTAGTCTTCAAGCTCACATTTGAATCATTATAACCCCTGTGAAATAACCAAGGCTCAAAAGGTCTGGAGTACTATCTTTGGGTTTCATCCATTCTCACATTAATACATGTCTCAGGAAGCATATCATGATGTACCCATGGAAAGGAAGCAGATTTGACGGATGTATGGTATTCAAAATGATCCCATTGCTACAAATGAAAAAAGGCCAAAAGGCTTAGATTGAAAAGTCAATTTTCTGAAATATCCAGTCTTCAATTAAAGAAATGATGCTGAGGAAATAAATCATCAGAACAAAAGTGCTACCAAGACAACAAATATCAGCAAGGTTCTTCTCCGTCCGTTAGCATGATAAGCAAACAAATTTGTCACTCACACAAAAGGACATTGTGGATGGAAGAACCTGTATCAAGCTCTCAAAATGAAAGAAGCAATCAAGGAAGACTCGAAAGACTTTTTCAGTCATAAAGAAAGCATCAAAAGAATGCTTATAGCATGGGAATGAGTGACAAACGAATACATGTCTTACTTTGTTACGATCTTGTGGAGTCTTATCTGATGGCAACTTAAAGACAAGGTGTAAAATGAACTTTATACTTCGGCCCCAGGAGAGTTATCAAGACACTGAACTCTTGGTTACCCTACTCCCAAAGAAATGGTATAAAATGTAATGCTTGAAAAGTTGCGTCCCTGGATAGATCTAGTTTAAAGAAGTCTCGGGAAATACAGTTAAATAACCATTGAACATTCACAGTGCAGTACCATATGGCAATCTTGTGAGCTGTGGTATCTGCTGTGAATGTTATTATTGTGTTGGTACGGCTATCTGTTAGACCTTTATGAGCATTTACAGTATATTACTCTGAACTCTTAATTTGCTCCCTGTCTGGGGATAGAATAGTTTAGTTTTTAGATCTAGATTAGCCCTGCATTTAGCGTAGGCACCTGCATATCATTCTTTTCACAAAAAATCTTATAAATGGTGGACTAGGCTGTAACCAGTAAAATATTAAAGAACTTGATCTACGATCGCCGGAACTGTGAACCAGACGGATTCCCCACACCAAACGGGTGTCTGATCTCATTGGGATCGTTCACCGGGGAGAATCCCTACTGCTTGGTACCTGGGATTTTTCCAGGCATCAACACCAAGTTTACACCCTTACTTGATTCAACTGAATCCTTGAATCTAGAATACAAAGCAACACAAAATTGGAAAAAAATTGCAGTTACCACATTAACAGCATGATGCTGGGAATCCACACAATTATAAGCACTACACGGTATAGCCTCCAAAGCTTCTTTATTCAACAAATAAATGAAAAATCACAGTATTAGCTAAGTAATGCAAATTAACTCCCTTTTCATAAGAAAACTCAGTTATTTTAATAGATAAGAAATAAGATGCATTATCAAAAACAAGAGAAATTGGAATTCCAAACCTCGTCATAATGTTCTCTTGCAGAAAGTCAGTGACAACATCTTCGTTCACTTTGCGCAATGGAATTGCTTCCACCCATCGTGTGAAATAATCGGTAGCCATAAGGATACATCGATGTTGTAACGAAGAATTCGGATTGATTTCCCCAATAACATCTATGCCCCACTGTTCAAATGGCTCTGAAATAGTAACAGGTTGTAACGGTCCTACCGCCTTTGCCAATTTGCCATCACTCCTCTGACATACATCACACTTTCTTGCATAGGCATGGGCATCTTTAAACAACCTTGGCCAGTAATATCCAGCTCTAAGTATCTTGTGAGCTGTGGTATCTGCTGTGAATGTTATTATTGTGTTGGTACGGCTATCAGTGGAATTTATTGGTGATCAATCCCCTGCTCCTGTGTTTGTTTCATGCTTCTTTATTTCCTGCATCTTTAAACCAATTTCGCGGTCCTCCATCTTACTAATCTTCGTTCATGTTCTCATTGCGAAATCAACCTGGGTTGTTGATCAATCTTCTGCCAAGATCTCCGTAGGTTCAAACTTTAATCCTCTACCATATTCCGCAAATTTCCAAAGTGCGTTAATCTGTGCATGTTGAATCAGCAGAATTTTTCTCTTGTGAGCTATGGTATCTTGTGAGCTGTGGTATCTGCTGTGAATGTTATTATTGTGTTGGTATGGCTATCTGTTAGACCTTTATGAGCATTTATAGTATATTACTCTGAACTCTTAATTTGCTCCCTGTCTGGGGATAGAATAGTTTAGTTTTTAGATCTAGATTAGACCTGCATTTAGCTTAGGCACCTGCATATCATTCTTTTCACAAAAAATCTTATAAATGGTGGACTGGGCTGTAACCAATAAAATATTAAAGAACTTGATCTACGATAGTCGGAACCGTGAACCAGACGGATTCCCCACACCAAATGGTGTCTGATCTCATTGGGATCGTTCACTGGGGAAAATCCCTACTGCTTGGTACCTAGGATTTTTCTAGGCATTAACACCAAGTTTACACCCTTACTTGATTCAACTGAATCCTTGAATCTAGAATACAAAGCAACACAAAATTGGAAAAAATTTGCAGTTACCACATTAGCAGCATGATACTGGGAATCCACACAATTACAAGCACTACACGGTATAGCCTCCAAAGCTTCTTTATTCAACAAATAAATGAAAAATCACAGTATTACAATAGCCACCAGCTCTTCATCCAACTCTAACTAGCTTGGAAGAGAGAAAGGATGCTTTAATTATAGCCAGAGCCAAGCCCCCAGGGGGCTTCCAACACTGAAGATAAACCCGGAGTTATTTGACTCTGAATTGAAGAGGAACTGAGTTGAAGTAAATAGGAACTGAAGAGGTGAATGAAACCTCTCACGCTTAACTCTCAATCGGCAGCCAACCCACTCCATCTAACTCACCAACTCCAAATCGACTCTCTTCACTCCTCCACGCGTGAGCTCATGAGGTTGGTGAAAGAGCGTCACCCATCTTTCATGCATGCGATAGTCATGTAGGAGATAAACCAAGGTTTCAAAATTTAAAATAATGAATAAGTGAGTGGGGGATCCACCCCCCCTTCACACCACTCGCATGCTTCATGACGTCACCCTCATCTTTTCACGTGAGCTTATATGGAGGTTGAACCAAAGTTTCAAAACCATGTTTTAATACAAAGTCAAGTTTGAAAAGGATCGTGAGCCTAATGGGACCCATGCCATGTCACCTCTTTTAAATATTTTTTAAATCTTCACTTTTTCAAACTGACAAAGGTGTCAATTTGTCGAAATTTAGCATTAAAATGCTTTTTCGATGCATCTTTAGCTGAATAATGCCTCACAGGGTGTTCCGGCTACGCAATTGATGTGGAAAGTGGTCCGTGGGGTAAAGTGGACGCTCAGTGTGTGAAAACGAGTGTCCCCACGTCAGAAATAGACTCCGTATCTGACTTTTATTATGCTTTGAAATTTTTTAATTAAACCATTAAAAATGGCTTAAAAAACGGAAACAAAATTATTTTTCTCGGAAACTTACGAAACTCTAGGGGGACCTAGTACATGTCCATACGACTCAATTTCAATGCCTAGTATGTTGAAAATACTGACACGAAGGCTCTAATAATCTCTTAAGGCCGAAACACCAAGACGACTACCCCAACTTTAGAGGTGTGAGTGAAAACTCAGAAATTATTAGTCATTTGTTCAACACCCAATAATAACCGAGGGGAAAAACACTCTGGGCTAGTCGGCTTGATGCTTAAGTCTGGGAAGCTGAGCCTTTTATAAAAAATTAAATGCTAGGACATTTTTTACAATTTCCCCATGGGGGTATGAACATGTGTTACAAAAAGGTCGGCGAACTTTTGAACTCTGATCACGAACAAGTGTACTTGTTCTACTTTCGTCGGTTCACTTGAAAAAACCACCAGGTACAACTTAGGTGGTAACATTGAGTCTAACCAACTGCACACCAAACTTAGTCCACCTGAGTCAAACCATCTGCTCATACAACTCATCAAGTGTGAGTCGGACCAACTGCAGATAAGACAACCTGTGCCAATGTTTCTCAACTGAACCAACTTGTACCAAGTTGCTTATGTACCTGTGCCAAATCAATCATATACTCGTGTTAATCAAATAAAGTGCTTTGACAGTCAACCAATCCTTCTTACTTGGCCTAGTTCATCAAGTAAGAGACACATTTGAGCAACCGAGAGACTTCACATACTGTCTGTTATCGCCCGAAACTGGCACGCGGGTGTTGAAATCCCAAACCGCGGGCGCGTCGGCCCAACGACAACTCTCTCTCGAGAGGCCAATGTCACCACACCTTCTCTCTCCTCGCTTCAGGCTGGCTCTTCTCCAGCTCTAGGGGGGTTTCCCTAAGTTCGGATCGCTAAGGTAGGTGCGGCTGAGGGCAAGGTGATCTGAAGAGGCTGCCTTAAAGAAACACGGGTCACAAAAAGGAAAATGATTCAGATTGATGGGCAGGAAGGGAAGGGAGGATCAGTCCTCGAGGGAAGGCCAGTGCCAGTACCAGAAGGGTAAATGGAGTCAGAAGGGGACTCAGAAGAGCTTTGTGTTTCGCAGAGGTGAGACTAAGCTGGTCCGTTCCATAATCAGAGGCAAGGAGAATGGAAGTATAACTGACTACTTTCCATTACTCCCAAACCTCCAAGAACATAACGGCGACAAACAACTTGGCAGCCGCAAATGCTTGCCCAATGTGCTAGATTATAGCCCTCTATGCTGGCTTGGTCTATAACTTACGAAAACCCGAAACCATGACAGAGAACCCGACATATCCCAAAAACTCAATATGATATTTTTTCTTTATTAGCTCTGGGGAAAAATCCTCCCAGCCCAAAGATTCCCCGTTTACAAAAAAGAGCCTTGCTCTTTATAGGCCAAAATAAAGTAAAGGCAAAAAATAATAAAAAAAATAAAAAAGTGGACTGAGATCCACTTTTTCCTCTACTCACTCCTAAACATGACCAAACTTTATTAATTACCACTCACACTTCAATAGATGGTAATAAAATAGACTTCAACTAGATGATAGAGATCTTTAGCTAACAGACTTCCTAGCTTGCCACGCCACCACAATTTCCCCAAAGAGGCCGACTATAAGCTTGAGATAGTAGCTCCGAGTCAAATACTGCTAATAAAAAAACAAACTGACACGTGGAGGAAAAGTAGGTATGTGCTGCTGTTGATGTGGATAGTCACCACTCCAAACTCCATGTGGCCATAAGACACCCCCAAACGACCTTGAGTGAAAACGTGGAATTCTTATCCGTCGTTGGTTGTAAAGCCAGAGAAGCAATCTTCCAATCGTTGAGAGACTTGTATGGTGGAGCCGGTTCAGAAATTGCGAACTGGTTGTTTTAAACAGAAACCACGTGGATCACGCGAAAGAAACCATCACGACACCCTGTGAACAAACTTCACATGACTATGATTTTGCTCCGAGTGGATGTTAATGCATCACGCCGAAATGAAGGATGGTATTCTGTCATTTTGTAGAAGGAGAAAAAACCTCGCGCTAGGTAGCAGTTTCATCAAATTTTGAACTGCAGTCGTGGGCACTTTTGTGAACACCGAGCTAGGGAATGCCAGTAATCGGTGGTGATATCTCAACTGCTGATAAAGGAAAGACGTGGAACCCATCCGATGACCGATTGCCAAACAGAGAAACATCTTGACTGCTCCATGTATACAATAATAAAGGCTATACCAGAAACCCCTGAGTGAATCGTTTGAGTGGTCGCCAAATTTAAAAAAAAAAAATGCCGTGATCAACATCAAAAGGCAAATTCGTGAGCCAATCTTGATGACTCAGTTGCACCAACTTAGGCCACGGGGGACAATGGGCTGGCTGCTAGTGAAACACGTGGATTTCTCCATCGATTCCATTCTTCTTTGCTTCTCTTTTATTGCTTTCCTGTACCTCTTTGTATATGTACACAATGCAAGTATGCCCAGAAATTAGCCGCTCCATTTTCACTGCTGGTGAAAAGTGTGGATTGAAAATTTGATGGCGTTTTCTTTGCACCAATAAATAGGCCGCTGCAATCATCAGAGATAGTCTCTTTTGAAGAAACTTCCTCGTGATTGATCAAATCATCGACTTGATTAAGTCTACAAGGATCCGAATGTGTTTTACTTGAAGAATCACCACTATCAGTTCTACCTATTCTTTCATCATCATGTACCTCCATAAGCTTCAGAGTTTTGGATGTTGAGCAATGAGGACCTTCTAACCTTGATAGTTTCTTTTGCTGGCTCAAGCCTGAAACTTCACCCTCTTCGATCAAATCAAAAGGCCGATGCAACTGGTTTTTGGAAGACGTAAACATAGGAGTACAGAGTTCCATATCTTGTTTTCGAGAGGTTTCTATGTGGGGCATTTCTGGCATTGCTGAAGAAGATAGCTCAGTCACTGCAGGCTTTTGAAAGTTCAGCATTGGTATACGAGAATTCAAAGATGGGACACTTCATGGTTTGATTGCATACCTATTTTTGAACCAACAGTTACTAAAACAGTGCTTAAAGGCATACAACAGGTTCACTATTGATAGACTTTAGGTAATAAAAATTTAGCTGACTCAGAAGGCTTTGTGATTGCACCAGAATGTGCTGTTACGGGCACTGATGATAGATGTCCAAAAGGAAGATTGACTTTAGGTTCCATCCATGAAAAAGTAGACACTGAAGCCCCACAAGAAAGCTGGTTGTCAGAGCTAGCCATGACTATGTTTGGAAGTATGCTGTTAACCAACCGTTCACCTTTAGTTGCCATAACCCCAATAGTTACTTCAACCCATCTATTAGCTCCCTTCCATATAAGGCCAGACTGTGTAGACCCACCATGTTTAGATGTGACAACAATATCATCGATTTTAATGAAAGTCTCGAAAATGACCTTTTCTGTAGGAGGATCTGGCATCATAATCATACCATGTGTCTTAGACAGAGTATTGGGAAGGATATGTGGAAGCTTTTCTTGCAACACTTGCACATATTTCTCCAAGTCTTCCTTGCAACATAATCTTGCAACACCAGTTGAGCAACCATCTCCTGCAGGCTTAATACATAGTGTTGGAGCATCTAGCATGCTGGTTAAGCTATGCCAAAGATCTGACATTAAACTCGCCAATAATTCTTCTCTGCTTCGTACAACCTTGTTTATCGTCAATACCCCTAAATTTGACAGATGTGTAAGTGCAAGGGATGTAGCAACTTTATCCATACAAATCCTTGAAGTTGATACACCTAGACCTGTGTATGGCACTTCAAAAGTTTCTAGCATTGATTGGAGTGTCCCGTCTTCTCCAATGCCACCATGCACTGCAATAAAAACTGTTGCCCCAACCTCTTTAGCTCTTATTATCCACTTTTCCAAAGTAAGTATTTCAAGAGCCTCAAAAGAAATATCAAATCCACTAAACCAATTGTTTGAACTTATATGCTCTTGAAGATCCAAAATAACTCGATCCCTTAACATAGATGTCATTTCAGCCCTCCCAAGCTCTACAGCTTGTCTGCATGCTCCAACAACCTCTTCTATAGTATGTCGTAAGACCAAAGAATAGGGAAGTAGCCAAACCATTTTAGATTCAACCTTTTGTTCTTTTCGCTCATGAATTTGGAGAAATGTATCGGTTGTTTCTTCGGAAAGCAAAAATGGAGTGACATCAAGCATGTGCTGCAGCTATGAAGACCGCTTTTGCTATCTTTTTTAGGAAAGCACTCCATTGTAGAAGGTATACATGCCCCACCAAAATTATGGCAAGCTAAAATGACTTTTATCATTCTCAAGAAGAGTTTCCAAATAATCAAGAAGAGGCTTCACATGTTGAGATGTTGTTTGTTTGTGTGTGATCAATTCCAGACCCTGTAAGATCCAATGCAGTGGCCACAAAGCTAGCATCCTCTTGTAACAGCAAAATGTTCCAAACCTCCACTATAATGAAGCAGTCAACAGCCAAGTCTGGTTTGACAGACAGAAAACATTCAGTTGCTTTTCTCAATAAATCCTTCGTTGCTTATGGGTCGAGCCCTAGAAGTCTCTGACCAGATCTTTGGAGACTTGCAACCTTTGCCCATTTGGCCATATTTGAATGAGAATACCCGACCCTTTTGAAGCAGACAATAGCCATCTCATAATATTTCTCATTGAACATCCTAACATTGAGAGCCGAATTTTCTTTGAAGTGAAGTAGCTGCCAAACACCTGCAAATCAAAAATGATTGATACGGGATCCTGCAGCATACTGTGTAACCTCAAATCATCTGAACATCATGCTACCATTCAGGTGGTAACACGGCCAACCAAACTTTATTTAATCACACTCAACTCAATGACACCACAACCAACCTCAGTCATAGTCAAGGACGACTTGACAGTTAAACATGGTAAACCTTAACCAACTAACCTCAACTAAGAAGATAAAAGACTTAACCAACTATGTCAATCTCATAAACTCTTAGGCGCAAAAGGATATTTCACTCCACTCAAATCGAGTCAACAAAACAAATATCAAGAAAATAGTCACTGACAATACCGTCAAAGGTTGTCGTTAAAAATCAATAACATCCCACAATAGGTGTGAGTGCTGTGCCTTTTCACAGATGGTAGTAGGTGTGTCCTACCATGCTGGTGATTGTAAGTGCTGTGCCTTTCCACAGATGGTAGTAGGTGTGTCCTACCATGCGGGTGGATGTAAGTGCTGAGCCTTTCCACAGATGATAGTAGGTGTGTCCTATCATGCTGGTGGATGTGAGTGCTGTGCCTTTTCACAGATGATAGTAGGTGTGTCCTATCATGCTGGTGAATGTAAGTGTTGGGCCTTTCTGACAGGGTTGTGGGATGTGTTCCTGCATGGTCAGATGTTGGGCGTGCCTTTCTGACATGGTGTTGGATGTGTTCCTTTCATGGTCAGATGTAAGTGTTGGGCGAGCCATTCTGACTTAGGGTCAGATATAAGCGCTGAAGAAGACCTACATGGAGGCTAGGCCTACAACTAACATGAAAAAGGGCTGGCTCTGTAGAACTTCCTATGACGAGAAGAATCATGAGATAGCACCCGTGATGATGATCCAGCAGTGATGATGATTCAGATCGAGTGATGATCCAGATCCAGTGATGATGATCCAGATCGAGTGATGATCCAGATCCAGATGAAGATGACTTGAAGATGAAGACGAGTTGAAGATGAAGATGATGAGAACTCAATGATGATCCAGATGATACAGAGAAGAAGACTTGTGTTGCTAAATTGTGTCGAGAGAATACCTTCCTAGTTAAGAGGGAGTGTTGATGTAATTGTAACTTCGGAATGTATTCACTTGTATATCTTATACCCCGATGTTTCTTGCGGGATGTGTTTGTAATGTAATTGAGTCATGTCATGCCCCGATGTTCCGATCGAGAGTTTCTATAATGTGAACAAGTCATGTCAAATCATTGTGGGTAACTGTCCTATTGGTCAAGGGTTAAAGTCCCCGCAGTTGTGGGGCCCTAGGGTTATTAGACTATCCTAGAGAAGTCGACCCTAGGTGAGTCATTGTAAGTCGGGGCAATAGTCCCCACTGTTGTGTTAAGGATAACCCTCCTTGTTGGTCGGAGGAGGCAAAGTCCCCACAAGTTGTGGGGCACTAGGGTTATTAGACACTCCTAGAGATGTCGGCTCTAGTAAGTAATTGTTAAGTGAGGCCGACATGTTGGAGTGGGCTTCAAGTGAACGAATATAATATAAATAGAGAGTAAATTGGGGCGCATGAGTGAAAGAGAAGTTGCTGGGACAAGAGAGAGACTACTGCTATCGAGAGATCATCTTTATGTTTTCGGGTTTTACTTTTGGTGTTGATTCTATCTCTGAGGAAGTTGTGGGGTTTTCTCCATTTATGGTTTCCCCGAGGAAAAACATTGTGTTCATTGTCTCTTGTGTTTATTGTTGTGCATGTTATTCTCTCAGATAAGATCCTAAGATAATGCTAGCTTAGAATGATAAAAATATAACAATTTTCTCTATTCCAATATGTCAAGAGCGAAAATTCCGATGGGATATAATGAAGGATATCCTCTCTTAAGTAGTTTTGAGAGAGACCAAATCCCTAACCAACTTTTTGATAGATGGTTGAGATTAAAAGATATAATGATGATAATCAACGGTGGAGATTATAATCTCTCACTCACATTGATCTCCTAGACAAATACAATTGAGGGGGGCGAATTATCTCATAAAACTCATTTTTACATTATGATAAATCTTTCATTTTGCAAGTTTGACACTTAGGGGACATGGGGGGATCATTAGGGGGTCTGCTCTTACATATTTTTAAAGATACAACTTGATTTACACACTTTTATTTTGGGCATTTTAATCAATTTCGCCCCATAGGGGAAATGAAGTTTATGATGATCACACATAATAAAAGTGCCATGAAAAATGCCCAAAATCATCTCGGAAGCCACCCCAACAATACCCAAGTCACACTTTGCCATTCACTAGTCCCTTATAATTAATTAGCTGAATTACTCTGTTAATCTTAAATAAGATCATAATTGACTTTTTTTGCTACGTGGAATCATAATTTGTGTGTACCAAGTGATTCAAAGACCTCAAAAATAGTAATAATGACTAATCATACCACATATGTCCATTTGAAAATGCTTTTGAAGGCCAAAACCATGTCCAATAATAAAAATATGACCATAAATAATAATTATAAACCATGAAACCTCAGTATAATGGCCAATAAACATGAACTAAGCATGGAAATGGTATACTGGACACATCTAAAGTATAAATGTGCAATCTCGAACATGTAGACAAATTGCCTTGAAAATCGTGTTGACCATGTCAAACAAGGTTTGGCCAAGTCAAAATACTCTAAATAAAAGCTGAGTAATAATCTGGATGATCCTGTATGCATCATGAATGAATGAAGCTCACATGATTATGTTAATAAGCAACTTAAAACATTATTAGCACAACAATGGTATATTTAACATACATAAACACGACTTGTGTTGAGTAACCATTAAATCCTTTATAAATCCCGCTAGTTATGCCCACTTACAGACTTTAGACAATTAGCTATGATGGGTGAGGTGAAGACTTGTTGACTTTAACATAGCGATGTTTCAGACTAGGGAAACAAGAATCCACTTGTATTTGTGATAAACAGAGAACATTAGGAAATGGAAGTGTCTCACAAATGAAATAAGTTGATTGGAGGTTTGTACATTCAACCTTGACAAATGTCTATAGCTCACATTCAAGGTTGACTCGAGCTTTGTGAGGATCTTTTCTAATACCCTTGCGTTGAGTACACATGAAACTGAACTAAAGAGATCCTAGGGGACACATAGAATTATCTGTCACTTACTCCATCTCACATCTCAACCCGTAGGTTCTGTGAGGATTTAATCATTACATTTCAATAAATATGGCCAACAGTCTTTAGATTTAGCATTTATTTATCCACTGCTTTTTAGGCCTTTCACATTTCATTTCATAGCCCTCTATGTTATGCTTAAAAGCGCATTTTATTTTCAAATTTGCCATAGGATTGCATTTCATAAGATATACAACAAATCACATAATGCATGTAATGATGGTAGAACATATTGCTTCAAGTTTTAGCTGACACACCTTGGGAAACTAGGGGGACTGTTCACAATCAGGACCAAACATCGGGGGCAACCTACCAGAGAGGTCAAGCCTTCAAAATCCCAACTCCCTATGCTCAGGACCCAACACCAGAGGGTTCTCCTGGCCCAGAATGGTCAAGGCTTCAACAAGTTTTGTTGCACAAGTCAGAGCCAAGACACTTAACAAAGTGGGGGAAGAAAGGTCTTCAATCTCACAAGTCAAAGTCAAATTTCGGTGTAAATCTCAAAATGGAAGATATGGATGGGTGGAGGATGTGAAACATGATGCCAACACAGCAGGATAGAATAAGTCCGCAGAAGGTAGGTAAATACTAGTGAGCATACACAATGGACTTACATAAAAGAACATCTAACTACTCATAAAACAAGTTATTCAAACCAATATAACACCACTGTGAGCTAGTCACGCTAAGTTATAACCAGTAAAATAATCAATAGAGACAACAATGCACCCGAATGCAACCTGTATACGTGCTCAACCATATACCTGTCTCTATAACCGTGCTGCTGATCCTGCAATCACTCTATATTGAAGCTTCATGGCAAGGAAAAGGCATCATCAATGAACTGCTCTGCTGAAACCTGAAAGTGAACCAAGGCATAAACACATAGCCCAAAAGAGGTTGTGAAGAGGGCTCCATCTGACAAGGGTGGTTCCACTGTTGTTTCCCCTGAATAGTCTAGTTGCCTCTGTATGAATCAACGGATGATAATCATGTGGTACAAAAATTCGAATCATGAAAAAGGACTGGCCCAAGCCTCAAACAGTATGATATGCATCATGGTAGCTCCAGTTACATATATGTGATAACAGGTAGCTCAGCAAGTACTTCTGTGTTGGGGGTGTTTAGCAACGTAGAAGGGGTCGAGTTTATCTCTCCAGACAAACTTGTAATAGTTTCTTTTGTACTACTTTATGGTCAATGGTATTAGAGGGTCCATGGTATTGTGTCTTGTGGTACTGGGTGTCCCATGCGATTGTCCATGGTATTGACTTAAAGTGATGTTATAAAAGAGGCTATTGAGAGTTGTATAATTACCAAGTCAAGAGTTAGTTATATCTCTTGTGGTGGTCAGTGCAAAGAGGTCAAGAGTGAGTCATATCTCTTGTGAGTGACAAAAGTGAGTCATATTTTCTGTTGGAGTTTGCCTTTTCTACCGAGGGGTTTGGGCTCAGTGAGAGTTAGGAGTCTGAGATTTGGTGAGACATATCCGGAGGCATGTCATTTTAAGTGCTGATTAACAAACCTGTAATAAAAGATAAATTGCTGGCTGGTTTTCCCCTGTTGGGGTTTCTAAGGTACTTCTTGTGTTGTGGTTTTCTCTGTTAATGGATGTTCATCAGTGTGTGTTGCATTTATCTTTTCAATAATTATAAGTTAATGTAATTACTGGTTTAGGTAAAAGATTGAAAGTGTAATAGTGATCTGGTAAAGCTGAGAATTTTCACAATCCAAAGTAATGCAAGAGTAGGGAAGCAAACTGTTGAGGGTAAGGTTGGCAGTGCTGGGTTTATAGGTGGTAAAGAACAGCTTCAAGCATAATATCAACGCTGGAGGGAATGGTCTCCAGTGGGGATTGGTGTTAGCATTGATGATGAGAAGTTGCATGCTGCTCCTTGCATACAAACCTTAACTGCAGCCAGCGAGTGTTCACATTTATAATGCGGGGATATATCATGGATAGTTGCTGTTACCAATAAAAATAAGAAAGGTTAGTTTTTAACCATAAAAGGCTATTTAAAACAGCAAAGAAAATCATGTCAAAGCACTTAAGAAAACCATCCAAGCAGTGAGGGTGGCCTGGTTTAAAGGATGTGAGTTTTCTTTATATATGGGTAAGATAAATAGTCTTGTGGTTTGGCAGTTTTATTCACTTGGCAGCTTTGTAGCAGCAGAAGACTCCTTAATCTTTCATTCTCCAGACCTCAAATCACTACCTCCACTTCAGGCGTGGAGATTCATGGCATCCTGTCACGTGTGATCCACACTATGATGCAATTAATCTCTTGGGTAACATGTGATTTGGTCCAATTATGCTTTGATTTAACTTTTTGAATCTTTTGGTTAGTTGGGGTGCACTTACTTTAATTTATAATTCACCTAAGGCGCATGTTCAGTTGATCCCTTTTCCGTTAATTTCTTGTCAGAACCACTTTCAGGATCTGATCTCAACCAGTCTAAGCTTTATTAAATTCATCCTTTCTCTAGACTGTTTATGGACAGTCCAAGACTGGGTCTTTTATGTGCTGATCATCTTGTATTTTGCGCATATTTATTTCTTAGAGGAAAGCATACATATTTTAGGGACACCCCCGTGAGACTGGAAAAGCACTTGTCCGAATGGAGAGGCTTACCAACTGTGACAACAGTTTGTTTGGTTACAGTTATTAGACAAATCTGCTTGTGCAGATTTGCGTGATAATATAGGTCAAACTTGAGAAGATTAATAAACCTTTGATAGCTTCATGCATATGGTTGTCAACAATGGTGTAGTCTCCCTGACCAGGGCATTGGACCAGAATCTTCTCTAATAGTACTTGCTAAAAAATGTGGAGCATATTTAACTCAACACAACACAAGGTTGAAGAGGAAGAATGCAATTTCATCGATATAAAAGAGAGCACCCACATCCAATCTTGGGTGGTCCTATTGGGCAACATGAAATACAAAGATATATTGTCCCAACACCTAATATTTTGTATATTATAATAACATCATTATTCTAAATATTTACAATGGCTTAAATCCTAAAGCTAAAACTCTCTTTGGTTGGTCTGGCTAACAGTAAAGTCTATTGGCTTTATAGGCTCTTGGGTGGGGTTTCGTTTGGGGGATTAATGGTTTGCAGCAGGGATGTCGGTCCCATTCTTGGTACATGGGTTTATGAGCCTTTGGGCATCCATTTCCAAATCCCATTTCAGGTTGTGAACCTGTCGAATAAGGATTGTTAAAGTGTCTACCATGTTTTTTGTTTCTATGCCTGTGTGTCAGAAAGGAAGAGGGTGTGAGGGTGCGATCCTTGCTCTCTCTCTGTTTCTCTCTCTCTTTGTTTTTACTTGCGTGTGTAAGAGGGGGGGGGAGTGAGACTCTTTGTAGTTGAAGTGTCTGCTTTATTGGCAAACTGGGGGAGGTTTAAAAACTGACAAATGTGACCATTGAAATCCTTGCTGTTTATTTCATTGATGTCTAGATTCTTAAAGTTACTTAAATTTCAGTAGAGATTGTTTGGCTGTAAAAATTATAGTGTGGATTTATTTTCCTTTAAATCTTTGTACCATGTGATTTACTTGTTTCAAAATGCATTTAGGCAGGGAAAGATGCAGATGCTTCTCAGGAATTCGATATTAGAGGCCACTTAGTGGAAATGGGATTTGAGGCAGAAGAAGTGTCTTCGTCCATTGAAAGATTTGGTATGTTTCATCTGCTGTGAATCAATATTTCAGACTGAAATTTGTGACAGATTGGATTATTGATCAGACATTTCTAATAACACTGGTCTATTCTGTTTAGTAACCACAGAATATTAGGAGCCAGAATGAGAATTTGTTATCGCCTAATGAAGCAATGATGAATGAAGCATACCATCAAAGGAGTGCTGTTCTTTTTGTTATAAGGGCGTTCAAACAAATAATAAACAAGTGCATTTTGCTCACAGTACTGAGAAAATCCAAAGCTATGCAGTGTCATGATTTTTATGTTAAACAAACCAAGACTTGTGAGAAAGAAATGTGAAAATAAAATATAATACTCGAGGGGTTAAATTTCAGATTTCCAGTATTTATTTTCCAAGAAAAAGATTGTATTTCCATTGATATGAGCAGAAGATACATTCCACAGGTGCTGTAAGCATAGTTCAAAAAATACCTATGTTGCACAAGTTTATGGAACGCGGGTACGTTGGGTATGCGGACACGAGTATCCGATACGGTTAGAAGCTTCGCCGAAATTTGTAGGAAAGGTAGGGTTGGGAGCGACAATAATATATATTAATTTTTTAAAATATATTTAAAAAAAATAAAGTTAAAAAACATAATTGATTAATTTCATAGCTTAAAATATTTTATCCTCTTAATCCTCTAGTATTGTCATGAAATTCATTCTTTTTAAATTTGCTCACTCCTCTAGGTCCACATTATACAAATCTCATTGTATGAGTTTAAAGGCAGGTTGCATATATGTGTACGAAGCACCAATAGCTTCATAAATCATAAGATTGAATATTTTTCTAATTCCTTGTTCCAACTCCATCTATATTATTGCTCCTTAGAGTGCTTAGTCTTTGGGTGCCTCTGCATTTTTTTTATGGTAACAACTACTTACTTCTAATGTGAATGAACTTGATTGTTTTAAGTTCAACTAACAAACTTTCAAATTTTTTGGTATCTTGAGTTTGATATGGTTTATGATCCTAAATTGCTATGTCAGTCAGTATGAAAAACGTTAGCTAGCTATAATAAGTTGAGATATGAATTAAAGTTGTTCAATATCTTAGTATTGTAAAAGATCCATTTGTATTCACTTAAGTACACTTGCAGGCATGAATTTTGACACAATAAACTTCAATCATTCAATTGATCCTCAACACTTTTCTTATGATTGTGGCTTCCACATGGTCGGGATCTTGTAGAAGATCCCTATCTGTTTGGGAGCTTCTGGAAGCTCCCAAACAGACAAGGAGCTTCTACAAGTTTCCAATAAAAAGGGAGCGGCAAAAGCAAGTTCCCAAAAAGCTCCCGAAAAGCTCCCAATTTCCCAAAGAAACTCCCATAAAAAAGGGGATGTTTCGTACCAGCTCCCAAACTCCCAGGAGTGGGGAAACGCTGGGTACAGGTTTCCAAAATCTTGGGAGTGGTACCCGTGCAACTATGAAAAATACTAGTATTTAACCAATTCTCCTTGTAGATAAGACTTATAATGGGCTCAAAAAAACTTAAGCAAATTTAGTAATTAACCAAACACCATTCAACACCTACCAGGGTACTTCAGTAAGAGTAGATCTGTGGGGAAACCATGGCTCCCTCAGTATGTTCCTTTCATATAACGAATCCAACATTCAAGTCCATACCTTGTTTCGAAAAATGATCTGCGACCTTGTTGTTTTTACAATAAACATGTTGATAAGGGACCTGCTAGAAACCTTAGTTGATCACCCTCAATCTTTCGGCCAGTTGGGACAACATAATATCACGGACATCAGGCACGCCAGACATCCGATTAATTACAAAGGAAGAGTCCCCAAAAATCTGGATCTTCCAGAATCTTTCCCTAGCTGCTTTCTGTGTTCTTATATTTGTAACTTCGGAAGATATTCTGATGTATATTACCATTGTATGTTGTTATACCCCTGTCAGAGATGTGTTTCCCTCCTTTCAGGATGTCATTATTGTGTATGGTCCTTGAGGTACAACCTTCGTTGTAAGTCGGGGCAATAGTCTCTAGTATAATATTGTGTATGGTCCTTGAGGTACAACCTCCGTTGTAAGTCGGGGCAATAGTCTCCAGTATAATATAATGTAATGTGCTTTCAGATTCTCTCTAGGAGAAGTCGGTCCTATTAGGGTTAGAAGTCGGCCTAGTCAAGTTGGGAGGTCAGTCACTTGAAGGGTATTGTTATCACGAATCTTGTAGTTGCCCTATGAAATGATCCTATTCAGGACGACAGAGGAAAGGAAACTAAAGTTGCGACCTACGATATCCAAGACTTCTGAAATAAATCGGATGTCACACCAGTCAAGGATATCGGCACTTCAGACCCAGTGAAAATACAGAGCCCAAGGGGCCTCTCTATGAACAAGAAAACCCTAAAACAAGGAAAATGAATAGATGATCCAGGTAAACTTGGTGGAATCTCTTAGTGGGATAGTTAATTAGAGTTTAGAATGATTACCAAGAGATTTCGAGTATCCAAGTGAAAAGCCCCAATTTTACCCTAGTGTTTTATGTAGAAAATTGAGATCTAGGGAAAATGAAATTGGATACTCAAGCTGATTGCTGGATGTAAGATTAGGAAAATGAAATCAAAACCAACAATACCCAATTTACGGTTTCGGAAATACCCACTCCTCCCAAGGAGGGTGTATTCCCCTAAGAAGCAGGGCAGTGTTTAGGATGGGCAAATTGAGTTCGATGATGATGAAAATTGAAACTTGGGGTTTTATGTTTATTCCAAGGTGGGTTTTTAGTTTTATGGCTTGCCGCAAAACAAAACCTACAGATCTACGAAATGAGGGTTTTATAGTTATGCAAATTATGGGCAATGCATGCAAAAAATAAAAGGAGAAATTACCCGTGAGACGTACTTGGATCTTGCAGATGTCTTCAGAAATGATGAAGAATGCCACTTTTCCATTCAAATGAGTATTTTCGAAGAAGGTCTTGTTGTATTTGAGCCACAACCAGTCACCCTAGCACCTCCTTCAACCTACCAGATCAGTGAAAATCAAATGATACGGCAAACGAACGAGATCTGCAGAATAAAGAAAACATAGGAAGTAAGAAATCATTAAGAAAGAAATACTCCCTGATCCGGACACCCTAGAGCTAGGACGATGGCGAGTTTCCCCACAGAAACGCCCTCTCTTTCTCTTAGCGTGCCTCCTTTCCTGTAGATGAAGTGGGAAAATGAAAATATATACAAGATGGATCACGAACAAAACTTAGTGTAGAAGAGTAGCAATGCTAGTCATCAGATCATCAAATCATTTACAAGATACACAAAAGAATAATCCCAGACAAAATCCTCTTTATTCAAATTCCGGTGCCAAAGCTCATGAATACAATGGGGATGTCACCTCTCTTAAATAGTTTGAGAGAGATGTAAACCCTAACTCACTTTTACATCCAATGATTGAGATTAAAACATCATCAACAATGGAGATCAACAATACATAGATCACTACATGGATCAAGTGACTAAGTCAAAGAGGGGGGGCACTTTACTCAAGGAGCCCTATCTTAGGTGAAAGTCACAATATAACATAAGATGTGACATGATAATACATAGGAGGGGGTCACTAGGGGCTTAATTCACCCTAGGCCCCTTTAGAACTTCAAATCATATGATATAACAATACAATACATCATTAGCCAAGTAGAGTGGGTGCCCCTTGGGGGGCTTTTCTCACTTGCTAAGCCAAGATAAAAATAATCCGGACAACTGCTGACTGAAACTACTGGAGGACTGTCTGGTATGCTGAAACACATCATCTGTCGAAATTCCAAGCCATTTCCTTGATCAAGGAGGCCAAATCGATTTTTCCAGTGATTTCTCTAGTTCATTTTTTCTAGTACAATCTCTGGAAAATGATAAATCCACCATAACTTTGTCCAGGTTGCAAACTGGGGCAAATTGACTGCTCGAGATGAGTTGGAGACATAAAAGAATGGTATAACTGACTACTCATACCCCCTGGAACACTGCTCTGCTCTAGGAGAACCAATCATGCTGCCATCTGGAATAAAATTTGATCATTTGGCCAATAATTAAGTGATAATAATCACTTATCAGGAGGTCCTGGGCATGTCTGGAACAAATATAGACCAAGTTGCATTTTGAGTCATTGCCTTGGGAACTGTGCTTGACTTGGTCAAACTGGGTTGACCAGGTCAAAGTGCCCAAACTAAAGGTGAGAATTGTATCCATATGATCTTGTAAGCATCCAAGGTAAGAAGTGCTCCAATAATGTATATCGAACCAAGCTTAAATAAGTTATTCATAATCATGGTGACAAATAATAATAATAGTAAGATGTACCTGTGTTTCTGAAGAACCTTGGAACTTTTCTGGAAGTCTACTTGTCCATGCCATACTTACAAAGGGTAAACAATGTGCTACTGCTGGGTGAGGATGGACAACAAGGCTGAGGCAAAGGGTAATGACTTTTGACTGACTTTGACTTTGTGATTTATCCGAATAATGGCAAGTACACACAACCAAAGTGACATATGCATGATAGATTGAACAATAGGTAATGGTGGTGTCTGTTGTAATCTCACAGATCACATAGGGTTACCAATAATACATATTAATACAGACATATATAACAGAGATAAGAGACAAGAACAAGTAAGTAGAATAACAGATTATATTATAGTGAAAGGGTCCATACAATATAGAGAACTGAATCGAGTTCTCATCTTGCTCAACAGCCTAATATATATGATTTACAAACAGTTACAAATAACTACCTGTCGGTTCACTCAACCGACACGACCTTAGGTGGTCGACCTAATCTCTCATTAGTCGGCTATCGTTCAAGTTGGCATACCGACTTGCTCCTCCAACATCTCCCCCACGAACAAAACGTTTCTCCGTCCCGAAGAAATAGGGAGGTACCAAAATTTCCTTGTCTGTTTAAGTAGTCATTCTTGTGCTTGATCTTCATGGGCTGTGAAGTCTGATGGTTGGTCTCTTCTGTACGCAGACTTCGACAATTGCTTCAGCTGTCACTGCCAGCTGATGTTGGAAATCCGTCCAACTCTGCAATATTTTCTGTATGTCGATGGTTAGTGTAGTCAGACTTGATAAGATCGACATTTTCTCTTGAATGGAAATTTTAGCTATTCTTTCCATGTCAGGACCCATAAACTGGTCCTTTTCCTCTATTGTCTCCAGCAGTCGTTTCATCTACGGGCAGATGATGTCTACTTTTTCTAAGTTTGGAATGGCTTGTTGCACCCACTGATGTGCTTCTTGCTCGAGCTTCTGCAGTTTGGCTGTTTCAAGCACTATTTGATTTTCAATTGTGCGTCTGAGTGCTTCGTTGGTGCTTTTCCTCTTCTCTAGTGCTTGGATCTCTTGTCGGGTCTGCCTGGTTCGCTGATAGACTTGCCCGTAGTAAGCAGGCCAGTCTCGCAGTACTTCTTCTGTAATGACAGACTCCTCCATGTGATCTTGCAACACCTTGTATGTTTCTGCAAAGGCTGTGTGCTGCTCCATCAATAGTTGAACGGTTTCTTCTTTCTGCTCCTCTTTTGTGTCTTGAATTTGTGCCTGCAGCGTCGACACCACGCTCTCAAATAGCTGATAAGCCTTTTCTAGCGGCTTGTCGGTGTCGACCTCTGTCGGACTTGGTATCACAAACTGGACTAGGTTTCTGCATTTGTTAAGGAACTCAACTTGTTCTTTTTCCTTGTTGTCTAGCTCCTCACGTCTGTGCCGGCTCCTTGTCTTTGCTTCAACTGCTAGTGTTTCTAGGAGTTGTCCTAGCTCTGCATCTTTCAACTTGGTTGCATCGACCGCAGTGGTCGACCCAAGTTGACTGATGTGGACCATTGTTGTCTATCCATGATGGTCCTTCTTCTTTTTCTCCTTCCTCTGTTTGTGTTTCTGTGTTTCTGCTTGTTTCAGCCCTTGTGTACCTGCAAGAGTCAAGTCTGGATTGTCTGTTTGATGGGCAGCAGTGATTGATGGTATTTCTGTTTGAGTCGGTTGGATGACTGCTGCATCTGGTTGTGCCTCTGGTTGGTTGGATACAGGGGGTCCAAAAGTGGATGTGGTTGGTGCAGCTGGTTGCGGTGGATGTGGTTCTGGTGCAGCTAGTTGAATTAGAGGTTCTGAGTCAGGGGGTGGTGGTGATGGTGTTGGTGAATAGTCGGGTGTGATTAGATTGGTGGAAGTGTGGTCGGGTGATGGATTGTGGATTTGAAGGGGTGAGTCTAGGTCGGAGAACAGTTGGTCGATTTCTCGACTTATGTCCTCCATATTTTCTACTTCCTCATCGTCGGTCGGTTCAGAAGCTGGTAGGTGGGGTTCAGGTTCAGTCGGAATGATAGATGTGGTCCGACTTGCGACAACTTCAGCTTCTTTGTCGGGGTTCTTTTGGAACATCGAGCTTACTATTGCCATAGTCTTCGGCCTCTGGAGTACTTGGCCAGGCTAGGAAACGGGTAGTCGGGATCCGCCGACATCGAACAAAGGTGCTTTGGTAGAGAGCTTTTGCACCGTGGTGAATATCTCAAGCAGTTTTTCAATGTATGCTTGGAGGTCTCTGTCACGGTCGAACTTTTCCTTCACAGCCTCCGACATAGCATTCTTGCATAAGTCGAGTGGGCTTACTGAAAGCTGTTCTGGTATTAGCTCTTCTGTTATTTTTGTCGGAGACGGAGGCGGGGGTGTAGACATGAGATCCACAACATTATTGGCGGTCGAAGTGTGTGTGCTCTTCGCCTTCTTTGGTCGGGCTTGTTTTTCCCCTGCCTCGACAAATTTCTGAATTGAGTTTCCACTAGCACTTTGTTTGCTGCAGCATCTTCTATTATGTCGAGGGCCGTAGTTGTTAGTTTCTCCTCATCTTCTGAGGACTCTACAATGATAAGCTTGCGCTTACGTTTCCCTTGTTGCTGTTGCTGTGCTTTCTTCCTTTTTCTTGAGGCTGCTATCTCCTTCGACAATTTGGTTATATTCTCTTTGGTTACAACATACTCTAGGTTTTCAGTTTCTATCTCTCCCCTTGGTTCTTGAGTCAGGATGAGATTTTCTTCAGCCGGATTGGTTACCTGCTGTTCTGCGTGTGTCTCTTCCCTTTGTGCTGTCGGAGGCTTGATTATGATTTGGAGTCGACCAGTTCCTTCGACCTGTGTCTCCTCCGACACGAAGGTACTGATGTATAGGTTGAGCTAATAATCCTCCTCCTTCTCTTGGTCTGTCAGCGGTTCCTCTATCGAGAAGTATGTTTCCTTTGCCTTTGTTGGTATTGGTACTTTTGTTCCCGCCTGTCGAGATAGCTCTCGAAAGATCTCGTCGACTATCGGATAGTAGTCGAGGGTCTTTGCATTTGTTTTGGCGCCCTGCATGTACCACACCGCGGTATGGTCGAGTTCTAGCTGAAGGTGGGCCTTTTTAGGCAGACTTTGTCGGATGTTCTGAGGCACCCTCCATCCGGTTGTGCTGACTTTTAACTGCTGGAGCTAGTTTTCCAACAGCACTCTCCTATTTGCAAGTTCCTTTATTGTTCCATTTTGGGCGAACGGTTTGAATCTCCACATATGAAATCTTGTTGGTTCTTGAAATTGTCTGTCCCCGACAGGGACAAAGAGTACATTACTATCCATAACATAAGGGACGAGAACCTGATAATTCCTCCCATCTCTTGGCATTTTTCACAGATGTTTTTGAGCATGTCGGCGACATACTCAGCCCATTTGTATATCTTTCCGTTGGTTGCAATGGTGTGTACTGCCTCCAACATATCCAGTTTGAGGTCGCTTCCACGACCTGCCATTGTGAGTGTCGTGGCTATGATCTTGGCCACAATCTATGGTGTTCGAGCTGTTATGTGGCTAATCATCAATCCTTTCGAGTTTTTGCCTGATGCTGACCTTGTTAGTTCTTCGACTAGTCTTTTATACTGACTAGTACTGGGTCTCCTTTGTTTGATAGACCTGTCAGTTTGTAAATAACTTCCCCAGATATGTCGATTGGTTGATCGAAATAAAATCGACCGTTGTGGTACCGGCTTATGATAAATTTTACTGTTGTTTCTTTTGTGCCTCCGAAACTGGCCATGAGTGGCTCGTTGACATAATTTACAATGGAACTGTGTTGTATTTTCTCTGCAGCCGGGGTAGGCTTCTTGTCGACGTAAGCCCACTTTTTTATCTCGGCCTATAGTTTTGCCCATGAGCCCTCCTGCACCTTAACATTCTTGATGTTCTTTAGTCTTCTTACTAATGGTGTCTCCGCAGTCTGTAGTTCCTTGGTTTTGGCTGAGGCTTTGGTCTGTTTTGGTGCCATCTTGTTGGTCTGGGGGTTGATTTTACTACAGTGCTTTTGGTTTTCAGTCGTCTGGTTGTTCTGATGCTCTCTCTGTTGGAATTGCGGTGAATGATCCTTTGGCGGTTCAGTATTTATAGTTGATGCGTTGGATGTTTTTGTCGATGGGTGTATTAATGGCGGACGTGATGTTTCAGCAAGAACACTTGAGTGTGCGTTAATGGTGATTTGGTTTTGGTGCTCGAAGTCATGGATGCGTGATGGGACTGTCGAGGTCGTCTGTCGATGTTGGTTATGAAAATGGTCGATGGTGTTATGTCGATGGGTGTGATGTCGGTTGTCATGGTGGTGATTTCCTGTCATATTGTCTTATGTTTTTTCGATCTTGTTTTAGTTTTTGGATTTTCAGATTTTTATAGCTTTTGTTTAACCGTTATGGTTGTTATATGTTTGTTTGTTTGTTTTTTTTTTTTAATTTATTTATTAAGAACGGGTTTAGTTTTTGTACCGCTTTAGTCGGGCACTATTAACAAGTTTCCGAAATATTATGCCTTGTAACGTCCTTAGTCGGACTAATCCGTTGGTATGTATTTCTTCAACAACATAGGGTCCCATCCATTATGTACGTAGCTTTTTAGGTTTTCCTTTTACCTTACTATTGTATAGTAAAGCAATGTCTCCTACCGACAAGTTTTTGTTTTTGATGTTTCTATCGTGCCATGCATTTTGTTGTTGTTTCTGGATTTCTTGGTGTTGTATCGTGGTTAGTCGGTGTTCTTCAAGTTTACTTAGTTGTAATAGTCGGTCCTTTCTTCCTTGTTCGACGTCGACATGCAAAATTTCAGCGATAATAGGTGTCTGTTGTCGAAAGTGTAGAGGAACTATTGCTTCCTGTCCATAAACTAGTCGGAATGATGTTTGGTCGGTTGAACGCTTGTATGCCGTTCTGTATGCCCATAGTACTGTAGGTATCTTTTCATCCCAGTCGTCTTTATCAACATTACATATTTTTATTAATCCTTTTGTTAATGTTTTGTTCAATGTTTCAATTGCTCCATTCAACTAAGGATGGTATGCTGTACTCCAACGGTGGTCGATTTGGAACTGGTCCGTTAGTGTTTTAATAGTTTTATTTATGAAGTGTGTTCCCTGGTCACTGATTAGGGTTAATGGACATCCAAATCTGGTAATGATATTCTCATAGATAAACTTAGCAGCTATCTCGCTAGAACACGTGTCGACTGGTTCTGCCTTTGCCCATTTGGTTACATATTCGACTGTAGTTATTATGTACCTTGCACCTGTTCTTTTTGCTGGTATAGAAAATGGTCCTATGAAGTTGATGGCCCAAATTTCGAATGTTAAACTTGGGTTTACTGATATCAGGGGCATTTCTGTACTAGGCAGGGGTCGACCCAGCCGTTGACATATGTCACATTGGTTTACAAAATTTTTGCAATCTTTGTGGAGTGTCGGCCACCACAACCCTGATTGTTGAATTTTCTTTGCAGTTGTATCTGCTTGGAAATGTCCTCCTGTAGGTCCATAATGTGCTTCATACATAATATTATTTCTTTCATGTTTCAGTACACACCTTCTGAGGATGTCGTCTATCCCCATTTTATATAGGAATCCATTTATGAGACTGTATGGTGCAGCTTCCATGGCTAAGATTTGTTTCTTTTTCATACTCATGCCTTCTGGTGCTTGTCCATCTTCTAAAAACTGGGCTATTTCCTCTAACTCTGCCGAGACTGCTTCTATTCGAAATAAATGTGCATCCGGTAAGTTGTCTTCGACTCCTGTCGGTTCCTCCCCTATGTCGATTCGGGATAAGTGGTCAGGACCGACATTTAGCTTACCTGGTCTGACAACGACTTCGAATTCAAATTCTTGGAATAGAAGTAGCCATCGACAAATTCTTCCATGGTGTAGAGGCTTATTTACGATATATTTTAGTGCTTGATGGTCAGTGTAAAAGATAAATGGATTAGCTAGTAGATAGTGTCGATATTTTTGTAGTGCAAAGACCATTCCTAATGCTTCTCTTTCGGTTGTCGAATAGTTTCTTTCAGCTTTGTTTAGTTTCCTGCTATTGTAAACTATAGATAGTCCATTCCATCATCTCTTGGCTGAGTTAGGATTGCTCCTATTGCTAGGCCTGATGCGTCGATGTGAACATGGAATTTGATCGACCAGTTTGGAAACCTTAGGATGGGTGCTTTGACTAGCTTTCTTTTTAGTTTTTCGAATGATATGTCGCACTCCTCTGTCCAATTAAATTCTTGATCATCTCTTAGCAATTCTTCCAATGGGTATGTCATGTCTGAATAATGTCTTATGAATTTTCTATAGTATCCTGTATGACCAAGTAATACCCTGACTTGTTTCAGATTCATCGGGGGTTTTAAGTCGAGGATGATTTTTATTTTTGCAAAGTTGACTTTAATACCTTCTTTACAGACGATATGCCCTAATAGTATTCCTATAGGAGTTAAAAATATGCACTTCTTGATGTTTAGTGATAGTTGGATCTGTCGACATCGTTTCAAAATAAGTCTTAGCCATTTACAATGGTCCTTTAGTGTAGAGTATATTGTCCAATGGTCGAAATATACTGCCATTGTTTTGTAAATGTACTCTTGAAATGTTTTAACCACAATCCTTGAAAAGACTGCAGGTGCATTTTTAAGTCCAAAAGGCATAACCCTGTAAGCAAATGAGCCAAATTCACAACGAATGTTGTTTTTTTTTAATCTTCTTTGGCTATTGGTACTTGATTATAACTCGAGAATCCATCTGTAAACGAACAGCATTCATGTCCTGCTACTTCATTTAAGATTTCATCTGCATAAGGAGTTGGAAATGGGTCTGTTAATGTAACTTTGTTAAGTTCTCTGAAGTCGACACAGATCCTTGGCTTGGTTGGATCATGTTTCTTTGGTTGAACCACCATTGGACTTGCCCATTCTGATTGGTCAATAGGGTAGATGATTCCTGCTGCAAGCATGTTATCAATCTCTTTCTTGACTATCTCTTTGTATTTGTGAGCTAGTTTATGTGGTCGTTTCTTGACAGGTCGAACATCAGGTTTAATGTCGATCTTCATTTCGCGCATTTCATGTACTAGACCTTTAAGATCCTTATAGTCTCTAGCAAATACATCCTGAAATTCTTTCAATAGGTTTGTGATCTCTGTTGTTTGTGCTTTAGACCAGTAGTCTCCAATTTTTGCTATTTTTGGTCCATCATCATTTGATATGTCGACTTCTCTAGTTTTGACTTTAGCATCTAGCCATTTCGGTGTTTTAGCTTCATTGATTGGTCGACTTCCTTCCTTAAACTATGAGAATGTGGCAGGGAAGTCTGTTGCAGTCATTCGGTCGTTATCCTCCTTGTTGGTTGTTTCAACTTTGAGTACTGTGCGAATAGGTTTGGTCATTTCGACATGATTTGATTTCCATCTAAAACTTTTCCCTTCTGACTTTTCATTTTCCAACTGTAGTCTTGTTGACTGTGGTATTGTCCCGGTTTGTACATTGTTACAGTTTATTGTCGGTCAGTTGTCCCTTAGGGTTTTGTTTTCTGTCGGTTGTACAAATGCTTTGATCTGTTTTGCAGTTTCGATCAAATTCTCATTTTGGGGTTCAAAGTTGAAATCTTTGATAAAATTTTCTTTAAGTTCCTGCCATGGAAATGTTTCACCCCGAGCTTCTTCCATCTTGTACCATTTGTTCGGTAAGTCGGCGAGTGTTGATGGAAATAAGTGTGGCCATGTACGTTCATCTTTATATCCCAGTCTTCTCCATTCTTTTTCACATATTTTTATATGGTTTTTTGGATCCTGTCCTTGGGTAAATATAGGTATCTGAGCCTGGTTGGTTAACTTCTTTCCTCCAAACCTTTCTACAAAATAAGTCGAAGCTGTTGTCCATGTCTGTAGTCTTGACTGATGGGTATCCCACCATCTAGCAGCTTGTCCTATAAAAGTTTCTACTAAATTTGTAGTTGGCCATGTTCATCGATGTTCCTAGATAGTTGCTCTACATGCATAACTGGTGATTCTCTTTCTTTATACCTTGGGATTTTTGTGGTATTTATATTTGTTGGTTGCAAGGTAGGATATTCCCTAATTTTTTTTCAAATATTTTTGGGATACTGGACACCACAAAGCATTGTTTGATTAGTTTCTTCTGTATTTTTTGAATGGTCCAGCATCCTCTTGCTTTTGTTTCATAGTTTTCAACCTCCCAATCATATAGTTTTGCATTTGAATTGTATCCTACCGAGTCTTGGTTTCCTAAGTAAAGTTCACCATATGGATTAGGTTCTGTGTAATCTTTATTATTCTGTATCTGATATAATTGTCGGATGTCAACTTCTTCATCAATTGGTTCTGTCCAAGGTTCTTCTTGAGATGAATGAATAGGTACTATGACTTTTTGTCCATTCCCCTTTAATTTGATTCTTTCTTTGTTCAAGGATATTGAGGCTTTCATTTTTCTCCCCCAAGGTCGACCTACTAACGCTGGGAAGGAGCTGGATCCTTCCTTAGGGTCAATAATCTCGAAGTCGACTTTAGTCGATATACCTTTTATCGTTGTGTCGACATTTTTCCAGACTCCAATAGGTTCAATTAGGCCTTGGTCGGCTAGTTTCAGCCTTCAGGTATATGCCCGATTCATATAATCGAGGTCTGCCTAACTGTTCCCATGTGTCTCGAGTCATAATATTTACCTGTGATTCGAAATCGAGTACAACTTGTCAGACATGGTATCCTTCAATTTCCAAGTCGACAAGTGGGTCGGCATCACTTTTATCTTTTTGGTTTAAGCTGCAGATATTCTTTGTTTGTTTTTCGGTGTTTTTGTTGTGTTTTATTTTATACAGTAAGTCGATGAATTGCGATATTGTTTTATCTTTTTGTACCAACTGTATTAGCTCTTTTGCTGTGTCCTGTTGATTATCATCTTCTTCTTCCTGTCGAGCAAATTCTCTAAATATATTTGTTGCATTTTTATATATTTGCTTTTCTTTAACTGGGTCAAGATAAACATTTTTTTCTTTTATCTTGCTTATTTGGGGGTTATCATTCCCAGTTTTCGTCCCTTGTCGGGTTACGATATGTAAATTCTTTGTATTGATAATATCATGTTTTTGTACACACGACAAGACATTAACATTCTTCTTTTTATTTATCTTTTCAAGCATAATAGGGCAATCCTCTAATGAGTGATCTCCTACACCACAACTAGTACAAAATTTTAGGTCAGTCCTGTCTTTGTATGGACAGTCTGCATGTCGGTGTCCTTCCTTGTAACATGTGAAACATTGGATGGGTCAACGTGGTCGGTTGTCTCGATTCCCAGAGAATCGACCTCGACTTCCATAGCCTCCACGTTGGTTGTCAAACCGGCGTTCGTACCGACGACCTTCATACATTTGATTATTTTGATCATTTTGCTCATTGTTCTGTGAAAATTGCGTTAGTCTGATATACTGCCTGATAATTTTGTCGATTCTTTAGATTCAGGTGGCAGTTGGAGGTGTTGTGATTTTTAGTTTCACAGATTGCGCACCATGATGCTTTGCCATTCTTCATGTTGAATGGGCAATCTTTTGTGGTATGCTCTCCATGCTCCTGGCAGATGTCGCAGAATCATTTTGTTTGCACAAATCGAACATCTTGTCGGCTAATATCCTATCGGCAGTTGTTTTTTGAATGTTCGGTCGTCGAGCACTTCGTGCACCAAATAACCTGACTCTTAAGGTTTAGCTCTTTTAGAGATTTCTGCATGATCTCAAGCTGTTCCTCCAGTTTGTGATCCGTGGAGTATGCTGAAATGTCTTCATCCATTTCTATTTGTAGAGCTTTTGTGAGCGCATCTTCATAAGTTTTGAATGTCTCCAGACTGATGTGTCGACGAATCTTCTGTGATAGACCTGCAAGAAACCACTGGATTAATAGTTGCTCATCAATGACATAATCCAACTGGCTGAGAACGTCTTTCCAGCGTTTGTCGTAGTCGCGGACAGTTTCTCCTAGCTTTTGTAATGTTGTCTTTAATTTCTTTGCTGCCAGATGTTTTGCATCTGGAGTTTTAAAGAACGATAGAAATTGTGCTTTGACTTCGGCTTTAGTTGCTCGGGGAGTTCTCTAAAAAAAGGTCATATACCATGTTAATGCCCTTTTCCTCAAGGCACCAACGAACTGCGTCATCTGTCTGTCTTCATCCGTAACTTGGTTCGCCTCCCAAGTCGACTCACAGACGAACCAATGTCGTCTGGAGTCTTCGTCGCCCTCATATAGAGGGATGTGCGCTGTCCCGTGACCCATGTCGAAGTCACTATCACTATCTTCCTTAGGAGGTGGCGGTGGTGGGGGTGGTGGTGGGGATAGTGGGTTATTTTGTTTATTCTTCTGTGCAGAACTATTGTCGACAGAACTCTCGTTTCCGTCGGTCGTCTTGGTTGTCGTTTCTTCTTCGACAAGCAGTCGGTCGGGGTCAACTTCTCCCGTCGATGTCCAACTGCAATTATTTGTCTACAGCTCCAAATTTTCTGTATCTTCCAAAGCTGTATTTGGAAGGGGGGGTGCTCCTTCGTGTGTCGGGTAAAGTAAGTGGATACTCCGGTTGGAGGGTAACGCTTGAAGCGTGACCCAATTTCCTTCTTCTGGTCGACGGATAATTAGATGATTCTCATCGTTTCTCTCGTTGTCTAGTCGACTCCAAATACCAAAGTCACCAGCTTTTAGTTTGAGGTCCTCTTCGACAATTGTTTGTATCCTGGTACTCGGATCCGTCGGAGATAGAGGTCTTACCTCCTGGGGGACTTCTAATTGGAGAGCTTCTTGCTGTTCTATCCACAAATATTCTTCCATAGGGGACACTTCTTCTTCCATGCCTTCCTCATGTCGGTCATGACTCGACTCTGGCGGATTTCTCTCTTGGTCTGTCACCTTAGTGCTCATTTCTCTTCTCTCTTCCCTTCTTTGCAGCCCCTTCTCCCTCTCTATTTTTTGAAAGTCCGCCGTACCTTTATGTGATACTGTCATTTCGATTTCCCTTTTAGGTCGACTTCTCATTGCTGGTGAATGGTTTTTCTTTAGTCGTCTAGAATCCTCTCCACTTTACCCCGACATACGACCAACTACCCCCCCATTGCCTACCCGACGCTTTAGAAAGCTCGGATAGTTCTGTTCACTTGCTTAGGAAGTATTCCCACTCCCTTTCGGCAATGAATTTCTCCCACTTCTTTTGTTTCTCCGCCCAGTTAGTATTTTGTGGCGGTTCGCGTAGTAATGGACGAGGTTCAACGATATGACCTACTCCTTTCTCGATCAGAAATTTGAACAGCAAGGTTGGTAAGGAACAACAAGAATTGTTCGGTGAGGTCTGTGTAGAATTTCTTCTAGATAGTTTTCACCGAAGTTCTTTCCTCTACGGCTTGCTCCTCGCAGAATTCGTCGGTGATCTTTTCGAACCACTTCGACAGGTTTGTTCTTCCCCCTTGAATCAGTTTGTCTAGCAGCTGTTGGTCTTTAATCGCTTCCGGCTTTTTCATCCAGGAGTTTCTTCAAAAGCTGGGGCACTGATTCTACAAACTTCTCATGAGTCTCGGTAAAGAACCTTTCTTTTGCTTGAGCAGTCGTTTTGCTGTTTCTTCGTGCGTAATTTTGCAAATAGTTTGCTATTTTACGCTTTCGCTAGTCCTTAATCTCTTGTTCTGATATCATCTGCTTGTATACATCTTATACATGTACTACCGACAATGGAACCAATGTTGTAATCTCACAGATCACATAGGGTTACCAATAATACACATTAATACAGACATATATAACAGAGACAAGAGACAAGAACAAGTAAGTAGAATAACAGATTATATTATAGTGAAAGGGTCTATACAATACAGAGAACTGAACCGAGTTCTCATTTGGATCAACAGCCTAATATATATGATTTACAAACAATTACAAATAACTACTTGTTGGTTCACTCAATGGACACGACCTTAGGTGGCCAACCTAATCTCTCATTAGTCGGCTGACCGACTTAGTCGGCTAATCGACTAAGTCGGCTATCGTTCAAGTCGGCATACCGACTTGCTCCTCCAATAGTGTCTCATAGGTGGATGATCTGATCTGAAAAGTGTCAATTCAACCTTAACAACATGTCTACGACTCACATCCAAGCTAAGAATCAAGCTGCGTGAGGATCTTTTCTAAGACCCTTGCGTTGAGTACACAAGAAACTGTAGTGAAGAGATCATAAGGGACACTTAGAATTAGCTGTCCCTAACTCCATCTCACATCAAAACCCGTAGGCTCCGCGAGGAACTAATCATCACATTTCAATCAGATGGCCAACAGTCTTTAGATTTAGTATTTGTTTATCCACTGCTTTATTTGGGCCTTGGACAATTTCATTTTATAGTCTTTTTGGTTTATGTCTAAAGACACAGTTCACAATTTCATTTGCAGGATTGCATTTCATAACATATAACATATAGCTCATAATGCATGTAATGATGGTAGACATATTGCTTCAGGTTTTAGTTGACAACTTCTCGGGCAACTAGGGGGAATATTCACAGTCAGGACCAAACATCGGGGCCAATCGACCAGAGTGGTTAAGGCTTCAAAACCCAACTCGCCTAAGCTCAAGAACCAACCTCAGCGAGTTCTCCTGGTCCAGAAGGATCAAGGCTTCGGCAAGTTTTGTCCCACAACTTAGAGCCTGTTACCACCTAAGTTGTACTTGGTGGTTTTTTCATGTGAGCCGACGAAGTGGAACAAGTATACTTGTTCATTCTTCAGGGTTCGGAAGTCCGTCGGGCTTTTTTTGGGAGTTTGTTCGAAATTTTTGGTAACACTTGTTCATACCTCCTTGGGGAATTTGTAAAAAATGTTCTAGCATGATAAATTTTTATAAAAGGCTTGGATTCCCAGACTTAAGCATCAAGCCGACTAGCCCAGAGTGTTTTTTCCCTTGGTTATTATTGGTTGTTGAACAAACAAATAATAATTTCTGAGTTTTTCACTCACACCTCCAAAGTTGGGGTAGTCGTCTTGGTGGTTAGGCCTTAGGAGGTTATTAGAGCCTTTGTGTCAGTGTTTTTCAACATGCTAGGCATTCAAATTGAGTCGTATGGACATGTTCTAGGTCCTCCTAGAGTTTTGTCTAATTCCGAGAAAATATATAAATATATATATATATATATATTTTTTGTTTTTAAGCCATTTTTTAATGGTTTAATTAAAAAACTTCAAAATGTAATAAAAGTCAGATATAGAGTCCGTTTTTGGCGTGGGGACACTCGTTTTCACACTCTGAGCGTTCTCTTTACTCCGGGGACCAATTTCAACATCAATCAGGCGACCAGAACACCTTGTGGAGCATTATTCAGCTAAAAGTGCATCAAGATGGCATTTTAATGCTATATTATGACATTTTGGCACTAAAGTCAAAGGTTTGAAAAGAGAAAATTTTTAAATATTAATGTATGGGGTGACATGGCATGGGTTCCCCATTAAACATTTGATCCTCTCCAACATAAAATTGGCATAAAACTTTGCTTTATTTGGGCCTTGGACAATTTCACTTTATAGTCTTTTTGGTTTATGTCTAAAGACACAGTGCGCAATTTCATTTGCAAGATTGCATTTCATAACATATAACATATAGCTCATAATGCATGTAATGATGGTAGACATATTGCTTCAGGTTTTAGTTGATGACTTCTCGGGCAACTAGGGGGAATATTCACAGTCAGGACCAAACATCGAGGGCAACCGACCAGAGTGGTCAAGGCTTCAAAACCCAGCTTGCCTAAGCTTAAGAACCAACACCAGCGGGTTCTCCTGGTCCAGAAGGATCAAGGCTTCGGCAAGTTTTGTCCCACAATTTAGAGCCTGTTACCACCTAAGTTGTACTTGATGGTTTTTTCAAGCGAGCCGGCGAAGTGGAACAAGTATACTTGTTCTTTCTTCAAGGTTCAGAAGTCCGTCAGGCTTTTTTTGGGAGTTTGTTCGAAATTTTTGGTAACACATGTTCATACCCCCTTGGGGAAATTGTAAAAAATGTTCTAGCATGATAAATTTTTATAAAAGGCTCGGATTTCCAAACTTAAGCATCAAGCCAACTAGCCCAGAGTATTTTTTCCCTTGGTTATTATTGGTTGTTGAACAAACGAATAATAATTTCTGAGTTTTTCACTCACACCTCCAAAGTTGGGGTAGTCGTCTTGGTGGTTAGGCCTTAGGAGGTTATTAGAGCCTTTGTGTCAGTGTTTTTCAACATGCTAGGTATTCAAATTGAGTCGTATGGACATGTTCTAGGTCCCCCTAGAGTTTTGTCTGATTCCGAGAAATATATATATATTCTGTTTTTAAGCCATTTTTTAATGGTTTAATTAAAAAACTTCAAAATGTAATAAAAGTCAGATATAGAGTCCGTTTTTGGCGTGGGGACACTCGTTTTCACACTCTGAGCGTCCTCTTTACTTCGGGGACCAGTTTCGACATTAGTTAGGCGACCGAAACACCCCGTGGAGCATTATTCAGCTAAAAGTGCATCAAGATGGCATTTTAATGCTATATTACGACATTTTGGCACTAAAGTCAAAGGTTTGAAAAGAGAAAAATTTAAAATATTAATGTATGGGGTGACATGGCATGGGTCCCTCATTAAACATTCGATCCTCTCCAACATAAAATTGGCATAAAACTTTGGTTATATAAGTGGTATATATTATGGTTTATACCTTATAAGAGAGTGACGTCAAACTTCATAAACACCCACGCCAACCCAAGGAGAAGCTTGCGATTGCACGTAAATGGTAGACTAAATGGTGGACCCCTCATCCATGTGAGGGGTGTTAAAGGCTTTGGTTTAAATTTTATGTGGTAGCATATATATTTTGGAGGGTGTTCGTGAGGGTGACGTCACCCTCTTCACGTTATATTAAACTCGCGTGAGTAATGTTTAAGGAGTGCGCTAGGACTAAGGAAGTGGACCCCCCTTTGTATCCTCATCACATTAAAAAACCATGTGTTTACTATAGTATTGTTTGCCATACATCAAGGCTTGATAGTAGCGAATATATTATTGGTGAAGTTTGCTCACGATTGTACAATCGTGTGAGAATTTGATGCATGCGATTTGGAGTTGGTGAGTTAGATGGTTGGTAGTTGAAAGGTGTCAATCACCTCCTCAGTCTCACCTCAGTTCAACTCGGTGTTACTCCTCTTCAGCTCGGTTCAACTCAGTTACAATCCGGGTTTATCTTCAGTGTTGGTAGCACCCTCCCTGGGTCATTTTTGCTATTTAAGCAGGCATCCTTTCCTCATTTTCTCATGGTCAGAGGACTGGAGGCTCCGCCCAAGCTTTGAAGCTTTGTACTGTAATTATTTTTTTGATTAATAGAAAGACTTTGGAGGTCCATGGTGTGTTGCATTAGTGTGTGGATAAATATTGTCACTGGCATATGAGGTAACTGTATTGTTGCCATTTTCTTTGCTTAGTGTGGCGATCTATCTGGCCTTAAGATTGTTGGTAACATATAGAGTAAATGATTCTAGTTTAATTTCATTTACTATTCTTTTCTTATAAAGAACTAGGAGTAGTAGACTGTACTAGGTTGTACTTATGCTCTTTCAATCTTCATTTGTTGAAATACCGGATTTGATTCCCTTTGTGCAAGTATTGTTAGTGATACAGGTTTCCTAGCTTGATTGGAGTGGATGATGTTGGTTGAATTTACCATTCTTCAAGCACTTTTAAGAAAGACATAGACCCTCCGCGTCCCACCGCTGGATTCCTTAGATCTGGGCACTCTGCTTGAGCACTTCCTTCTTCCTTTTTTCCTTCACTTTTAAAATTAAACTTTATCTTTGGTTTCAGTTTCTTTGTAAAATGATTAAGTAAATTAGTTTATTTTAAAAGATTATTCAAAGGCTGATTTATTTAAGTACATTGCTAGATCCTAATATCATAACTTTATTCTCAATACTAGATTGATTAAGTACTTAGGCTTATTGTTTATCATTTAAGTACTTAAATTTTTATGTTCTTAATTCTTTATTTGGCACATTTGGTGCATTACAGGCGGCTGGTTTTTTATTTTTATCGCTGGGACAAGGAGAAGTGCTGCCGGAAAACCAAGGATCTACGTTGTTCAAAGATCTCCCAGAGCACCATTCTCGATCTTGTCCTTTTCTAAAAACCTGTAAGCCTTTGGATCCAGATCTGTAAGGACCATCGACATCCACCTCAAGCATTGTAAATACCATAATAAGATATTTGGAGTAGGCTCTTTCAGAGCCCATCCCTCTTGGGGGGATCTGCGTCGATGCACTTTTTTCATGGTTTTGCTTTTGTTAGTGTAGTTTTGCTTTACAGATCTATATGCTTTTTCATTTCCTATTTCAATTTTGTTGCAAACTAATACAAATACTAACCCCATGATTTCCGGAGTTACTTGAAAGTGGAAAGAGATGTGTGGTAGGATTAATTAGAAAATCCTTGTGTTTGTACTGCTTTTATTTTTTATTTTTTAGTAATTTACACCCTTTTCTCTCCCGACTAAGGCTTTAGCCTGAAAGAGATTCTTGGGGATTTTAATAAACAACCAAACACACTACAAAATTAAAATCCTTAAAAATTACCGAGGCTTTGTTGTGTATGCTCTGCACCACTGCAGTTCGTCCGAACAGTTGGTTGCATCAAAACCAACGTGGGTGACTTTATTAATTAGTTTTCACGTATCAATTAACCTCCCCAGGAAAAAATCCAACGCTTTGAATTAATTCGTTGCAGTGGCAAAATCCACAAAGGAAGCGAGAACAACTGGGTAGCGACCTCGAGACACCGTTAGGCTACACCCTCCTTGTTGGTGTAGTGTTGAATACGTCTCAAAGACTCCAACCAGCCCACATATTTCTTGCAGGTAGCCGCATCAGATAACATTTTTGGGCATACTCCTCGTACCTTCGGGTATATTTGGAGTTCCCTCTTCCCCATAAGTTAATCAACTGATCTCCACATTAATTTAAAACTGACCAAGAGCACTTGCAACACTTTCCTTTACAACAATACAACAACACTTGTTATCATTGGACTCCATTTGGCACTGGTTCTTTATTTTATCCAATCATCTGCTTTCATGTGCTTTGATATATCATACATTGATTTTTATTCTGTTGTGATTTAAATCTTGTTGCAATATCTTGTGTTAGTATTTACTTTCATCAAACTCCTAAATAACTCAATCATCACCATTTCATTAAGCCTTAACAGCCTTAGCAACTAAATGGGGTCTACCCTCCTTGGTTTCGTTAGGAGTTGGCCTAAACAGAGGAGTCAAGAGCAAGGTGACAACATTGACTCGAGATATGCCCCCAAGGACACACCGAGTGGCTTGAAGATTTCTGCCATGTTTCCCCAAGGTGTGTGAAAGGCAGCAACAGAGCCGAGATACAAAACAACATGGGATCCATCATGCATAGAGGTCAAAATGGGAAAAAGGTCTTCAATCTCACAAGTCTCAAACAGTCTAAGTCATGGGATAAGTTTACAATGGATGAAACTGGATGGACGGGGGCAAGTGATAAATGGAACCAACTTACCATTAAGGTTTACTATTTGTACAAGGATGGCATGAGCAACAATCTTCATATCAAGCCCTTTGATTAGTCATAGCATAGGTTAAAGCAACAATAGATATAAGCATAGGTCACGATAATCATCCTAACATGATAAACATAGGTGTTTGATATACATCATAGAGAAAAAATCAAACCAAGGACATGTATACCTGATCTCACCAAATATACCTATCTCCAACTGATAAGCCTCTCTATAACTGTGTGTACCAACTCTGATTTGCTGCTCCGCTACAATGAACTAGATCATCACCAAAAGAATCTCAATGGACTCCTGAATCTCAGTCCTGGCAAGGAAAATCTGATGAACAAGGCTCTGGAAAGGCTGAAGTTGTAAAGATCCATGCTAATACCACATGTGAAAAATAGCCCGGAATAGAATAAGAGACAAGTCTGTATGCTACATCACGGTAGCCTAGCTGCAGAATGTATGTGCGATAACAGGTATAAATAGGGAGGCACCCTCACTCATTTATACACACTCACACTCACTCAAGTTCGCATGAGGAGAGAGAGAAGGACAAGGGGGAGAGAGATAGTTGCAGAAGACTTCTTCTTATTGGGGTTTTCCATCTTGTGATATTGTCTTAGTGATAGAACTATTATGAGGAAGTTTGCAGGGTTTTCTCCTTTATGGTTTCCCTGATGAAAATCTGTGTGTCTTGTGTATCTACTCTATCTTGTGTATCTTGCTGTGCTTGTTATTCTTTAAGATAAAGATCCTAATCAAGTTAATTGGATTAGAAAAACTAACATTCTGACACAGGAAATATAGAGCCTGTAGTTTTGCCCAATTATTTAATCCAAGACCCAGAGCACCTTTGGCAAGAAAACAACGATTGTCTAAAAGATAGCTAGCAATGTCGAACCCACAACTCCTATCTTTTCCTTGACAGGCGCCATCAAAAAAAGAAAAGGCCACGTCGTTCTCAATAACCAAAGAACGAATTTGATGGATTTTGGAGGGCCTGATGAGCTTATGACGATGATGGAATAGAGGAATAACTCGAGTTAAGATTTGGATAGACCGAGAACATTTTCCTTCAAACATAGCTTGATTATGTCCAAGACACAACCCCTGGCATACCATAAATGGGAGCAATTTGAATAGTGTTAAGGGGGAAGGAGTGAAAAATTTATGCAAACATGCCTCTATTGTCGATTCCTGCCAAAGATCTTATAGATTGGAATGGTGCTCCACTTCTTGCCAAACCTGCTTATCGAAAATGCACTACAAGAAAACATGAGCATTGGATTCCTACCAAATGACAGCTTGAATGACTACTTGAGGAAGTACTAGATTCTTGGTGGTGAGTTTCATGCAGGGATGACATTACAAGAGTTTTTTACCATCAAGTATAGAAACAGACCTAGAGACTTCAATAGGGGTCAATAGAATTTTAATTTGTAGTGGAAGGTTGGGAAACTATCCCTTCCTTTGATGGTTCCAACAAATACACGACCAGAGTTTGGAAGCAAAAGTTGGAAACTTATTTCCAACTCAACCCCATGAAGGAGACAAAAGCTATCTATTATGTACATTACATTTGAAGAGTGAGGTTCATGAGTGGTGGTACCTGTTGATTTTTGTGAGCAGCATCGAGAGCCATTTTCTTAGGAGATTGGAGACACCTGGTTCGGGACCAGGGTGTGGACTCAGCCTAGAGTTGAGTGATCATTATGTTGAATGATGATATCTGGTCCGAGACCACGATATGGACCCAGTCCAGCACTGGGGGGACTCAACCTTGAGTTGAGTGACCATTCTGTTGAATGGTGACATATGGTCCGGGACCAGGATGTGGACCCAGTCCAGCACTGGGGGAACTCAACCTTGAGTTGAGTGACCATTTTGTTGAATGGTGACATCTGGTCCGAGACCAGGATGTAGAACCAGTCTAGCATTGGTAGACTCAGCCTAGATCTGAGTAGCCATTCTTTGGAATGGAGGGCACCTGGTCAACTACCAGGAATTCACCTAGTCAGGGACTAGGGACTCAGCCCGGGGCTTAGGGCCATTCTCCTGGAGAATGGAGGTGCTTGGTCTGTTACCAAGTATTTGACCTAGTCTCAATTTATGCAGCCTATGGCTGAAGCACCTGGTCTACTACCAGGAAGACACTAAACCCTAGACTGGGTCTAGGCATGTGTCTCAAAAATACATCTGAATTCATTATGATTTATGTGATGAGTTCGCTTCTCAGTGGAGTCGCCAGGTGAACCACGCAAGTAATTCACCAAAAAGAGATATGTCGTAGGGAAAGGTGAGGTATGTGGAACCAAGGTAGGCCTCTACCTCCTCGGCAACGACGCCAAAATGTTATCACCAACCTTGTAGTTTCTTATGTGAGGTGGATCTAGGATGGATGGTAGAGGGACAAGCAACTAAGGAGGTGGAACCAAGACTGCCTAGACTCCCAAATGGATGGTTGTCACACCAATCGAGGTAGTCTTCACTTTATGCTATTTTAGCCCAAGGCGACAATGGGGGAGACCCAGATCTACTCCCGACAAGAGAGATCAACCCTAGACACCAGATCAGATCAAATGGACTTGAGGTACGTAAGGTGTAAGGTAAGTGGAGACCCTAGATCTATAGAGGGTGTCACTAGGTGTACCAGGGCTTTGGATGAGGGCTTTAGACGTATGAGGATTGATCCAAAGTGGAACATAGGTGACCTATGGGGTAAATACTAGATCGAAGGTTGAGGTGCTAGCAACTGGTGAAGATATCCGCTGCCTTGGGAAACGTAACCAATGTAGGGAGGGCAAGGACAGGATTGGGGCTATCTAGTATCGATGGATAGACTTGATGATAGATATGATAATATCAAAGTACCCGAGTCATTAGGGAAAAATCAGATTGCAAGGAAAAGAGGCCAAGGAGGGGCTAGCGCTAAGGTTGGAGATTAGTGCCTTGTCAGATCTAGGGCAATGGAGTCACTATCTGCCCAGCGTTGCCAGAGACCCACATGGGAGATGCCCCGATCTACAGACCCAAAAAGGTACTTTGGTCGGAGAAGTCATTTTATGGAAGAAACCAGCAACAAGGTGGCTAGCGCTAGGGTTTGGCAGGGAAGATCCTTAGATCTACAACAATCTCGAGACCACCAGATCAGCGTTGGAGAAGAAATGGAATGAGGATGACCTGATCTACAAACCCAAGTTGGAAAAATGCTGGATAAGATGCTTATATGTCACAAAGACGAGTATAAGAGCAATGATAACCATAACACAATATAATATATGCTGAGTCATAACCATGCGAATAATCCATATGAACCATCATCAATGAGAAATACTGATACAAATCTGGGCATCACTAACTGCTCTCCAAAATGACTAAATGGCTACATTAGTCCTCAAATTTGAGTGTTCTGAGACTCAGTCCTGACATGGGAGAGTATTATAGTCCACTAACAAAATAATGATCCGTCAAAACTGCTCATCTCAGCGTCTCATATGTAAGAAATATGGCTGAAAAAATGTATTGTATCTAAAATATAGAATATGGTAGCCCGACTACTATATATGTGATAACATCTGGCTCCAGCTGGGACAAGTGCTCTGCTGAAAAGAGCGCTTGAGAACCTCAGAATCTCCAGTCCTCGTACTCTGCTTCTTGCATCCACGATCAATCCTTCCAGCTTAGCAACCGCTACCAAATGTCACCGATTATCTGCAGAATGTCGAGAGCTATACCAAACTAACAGACCGGTCGTCAGAAAAATATGTGGATAATATAAAATACTGAAAGTAAGCATGCATAAACTGGAAAAGCAGAAAGTAAATCTATTATATAACCATAACTTTTTAAAGAAGAGTTTGATTTTTTTATTGTGCAGGAAAAGAAACGGAAATCAAAACTATATTAAGAGCTTCAAAGGTGAGCTTCAGGCAAAGATGCAAAATTCTAGACTACTGCCGGGAAAGGCTTATTTCATCCTACTTACCCTACGCTAACCAATTTAGACAAGTGTTAAGTAAAATCATAAATCCAATGCAACCACTTGCTGAACGAATCTATTGAGCTTTCTTTACAGTTAATGATACAACAAATCAAAGATGGATTGTAAGCAATGTGAATGAAAATTGAAGCCATTATAATTTGTTGTTTGAAATTCAAAGAAAGATCTAGAATGACATCATGCCAAGGATGAAATTGACTTTTTAGAAACTCATCCATCAAGATACTGATAGGATCATAAAATGTATGTGAGTTTGCACTTGATGGACGAAGGCAATATGACTCATGATTCAACCACTCCAGAGTCCAAACTGTTCTTTGTTTTCTCCTCTACCTTACTAGGACATTCAATTCTATTTACTGAGGACAAGTTGTAATATAATGAAACTATAAAATAGAACAACCCATTTGTTGTTTAAAAATGGAGAAAAGATGAAATTGATCTTTATACACCTTCCCCAGCCATCCATAATACATATTTACAGATTGAAAAAACTTTATTCATTACGGATGACAGAGAAGAGACATGAAGTGCCTTTTTCTCAATTACGTGATAATGCTTAAACTCCTGATTAAAGATTTCGAAAGTAACAACTTGATTAAAATACAAACCCATACAAGAAGACTTGAAGAGTTGGGATGGGAGGGTGGATAGAAAATATCTCAGAATTTGATGAGAGGAAAGAGCTTTTAAATTAATTCCAGGAGTGATTTCAAGATTCGAAACAAGGCCAGTATCTACACATTGAATCAACATATTCTGATTAAGGATTGGATGAAGAATTCTCTCGGTACTATCAGGACAAGGCTCCTCATTGCAATGTTCTTGATCAAGTTCACTTATAATCGTATCATCATGTGATTGTTCTTCTTTAAGCTCTAGATAAGGGAAAACATCAATAAGTTCGGTTTCAGTTTCCCTATCACTCTTACAGGCGTGCTCTTCAATCACAATATGACCACAAGATTGCTCTTCAACAGAAGTTTGATTGATTTCATCAAAGTCTGAATCCAGATTTAGATGGCTTGCATACTGACTCAAATTATTGTCAATTAGGCAATGACTATGAAGTTGCTCTTCTAAAGGCTCTTTAATGGACTCACAAATGGAAGGCTCAACTATAGATGTTTCTTGATTGTTAGGTTCCCTTCCACGGATTAAATCCAAGATTTGCTCTGTGACTGCTTCAGGTAATAAAAACAGAGTATCTTGTATGATTTGATTGATATCCCTCTTAATTTCAGCATGAGGTTTTGAAACATTATCCTCAAAGTACTCTGTAACATTCTTATGGATTGCAGGCACGCTCATAATTTGGAACATTTCAGGAGAGGAATGATCCAATTGAGAAAGCAAATTGCCAATATATTGATTGTAATCATTGCTAGATTCACACTCTAAAGAACTATCAGTGTTCCTACCCCACTTATCTATTAACAAATCTGTGAACATGTCATACCCAGTGATGGATTCTGGTGCTAAATGATCAAACCATAGTTGAACATCCCCTCGCAAAAAAAGACTCTCCTAAGGCTCGCATATAAACATCCTCATTGTCCGCACCTCTAATTTCCATCTAATACCAGAGAATGTCCAAATGAATTTCAATAGATATATCATTATTTCCGCTAAACTGGGGCAACCTCCTAGTGTAATCGTTTGGCAAAGGATGTGGTGCTCCCGGTATTTCAGAAAATTCAAAAGGAGACCATTTGCCTTGTTTTTTAACAGCTCTGGTTACTTGGCTATAAGGATTTGACTGGGACTGACTTCTAGGTTCATGCCGACTTACAGGTCCACTCAGGATGGTTGGGAAATCTTTATTGCATGGGTGAGGAAGTTGGTGGGTATCATAAATATTGTGATAACTAGATTCATACCCATAGGTATGCTCGAGATTATCCTCATACCCGTAGTTTGACCTCCATCTATTCCTTTCGTTTATTTCAATCATGTTTTTGGTTAATTTCTTCATGTGTCTCAAAAATACATTTGAATTCATTATGATTTATGTGATGGGTTCGCTTCTCTGTGGAGTCACTAGGTGAACCACGCAAGTAATTTACCGAAAAGAGATATGTCGTAGGGAAAGGTGAGGTATGTGGAACCATGGTAGGCCTCTACCTCTTCGGCAACGGCGCCAAAATGTTATCACCAACCTTGTAGTTGTGTATGTGAGGTAGATCCAGGATGGATGGTAGAGGGACAAGCAATTAAGGAGGTGGAACCAAGACTTCCTAGAGTCCCAAATGGATGGTTGTCATGCCAATCGAGGCAGTCTTCGCTTTATGCTATCTTAGCCCAAGACAACAATGGGGGAGACCCAGATCTACTTCCGACAGGAGAGATCAAATCTAGGCACCAGATCAGATCAAATGGACTTGAGGTACGTAAGGTGTAAGGTAATTGGAGACCTTAGATCTATGGAGGGTGTCACTAGGTGTACTAGGGCTTTGGATGAGGGCTTTAGACGTATGAGGATTGATCCAAAGTGGAACACAAGTGACCTATGGGGTAAATACTAAATCTAGGGTTGAGGTACAAGCAACTGGTGAAGATATCCATTGCCTTGGGAAATGTAACCAATGCAGGGAGAGAAATGACAGGATTGGGGCTATCTAGTACCGATGGATAGACTCGATGATAGATATGACAATATCAAAGTACCTGAGTCATCAGGGAAAAATTAGATTGCAAGGAAAAGAGGCCAGAGTGGGGTTAGTGCTAGGGTTGGAGATCACTGCCTTGTCAGATCTAGGGAAATGGAGTCACTATCTGCCCAGCGTTGGGAGAGACCCACATCGGAGATGCCCCGATCTACAAGAGGCCCCTCCAGAAGGGGGGAAATGGGAGGAAAAACTTGGATGATGTGACCCAAAACAAACTGAGAAAGAAGAAAGTATGCTTCAACTACAAAGAACATTGGGAATCGGGACACATCATCTCGTGAAGCAAAATTGCATCATAAGGGTAAAATGAGCCTGACCATCTCTGCAAGTGCCCAGAACTACAAATAAGCTATCTCATTAGACTCAGAGAGTCCAAATCCATCTAGGGTGTATACTCATATCCTTTTCAGGTCTCTACCTGATCATCAATAATATCCAATAGACAATATAATCACCTGTAAATGACCAGATACCAATAATATAACTCAAACTATCATCCATCTGCTGCAAGTGTTATAAGGCTAAGACATGCTCTATAAATCATTTAAGCAACAATTACAACAAGTAGCAGTCATCTCATTGGCGGTACATCAACCAAATACATATATAGGGTTTTATTTATTATTACTCAAACCAGACTTTCAGGACTATACTCACTTCATAGTTGTAGTCAATTTACTAGTGAAGGGTGAAGGCTGAAATTGACAAGGCTAGGGCAAATGATGACTACCTACTTAACATCATGACACTTTGGATATGGAAAGCAAAAACTCACTATAACCACATGTTGGACAAACAATAACACAAGGAATGGCAGTGCCTCACAAATTGTTGAGTTGTTTAGAGAGTGCTTATTCAACTTAGGCATCATGTCTACATCAAGTTTGATCCAGTTTCATTAGGACGATCAATTTTTATTTCCATGGCCTTTTTGGCCTATATGACCCTTTGGGACTTCACCAGTGTTTAAAAGCACAGTTAATCGCAACTTTCATCTGGGACATATTCAAATTTATAAGGTCAGCAATATTTGGATATAACATATATTTAACCATTGCTTTTGGGACCTTTTCTTATACCCTTCAAGGGGTATTTTAGCATTTCATTGCTCTTGCTCTTTATTCACACAGTTTTAGCATTTTCATTTTCCATGGGCGCATATATAAACATTTCCAATACAAGTAGTACATGAGCTTTCAGTTTTAGCCAACAACATCTCAAGTGCCCAGGGGGAGTTCTGCACAGTGCCAAATATCGGGACAACCGACCGGAATGATTTAGGCATACAATCCAACTTACCAAAGGCAAGTTCTATCACCAACTCAGAGCCGAGACACAGTATGAACAGGGAAGTTTGTCCAACAAAGGTTATAGCGGGAAAGGTCCTCCATGCCACAAGTCAAGTAGTAAGTCGGGTTAAAACAAAACTGGAAGGTAATGAATGGGTGAAGATAGTGAATGATGAAGCCAACACTAGCAAGACAAAACAATGGTGGGAATGACTACCTCTATTCTCCCTAAGGAGGGTAAAACTAATGAGTATAGATCAAGAACTTCCAAGTCTAAGTAGGGACATCAATACATAATACAAATACATCCAAGTACATATAATTATAACCGCCAGATCATGACACTACATGTTAATACATGTCACAAAGATGAGTGTAAGAGCAATGATAACCATAACACAATAAAAGCTGAGTCATAATCATGCATGTAATCCATCTGAACCATCATCTGTCCAATGAGAAAGCACTGATATAAAACTGGGCATCAATAACTGCTCTATAAATGACTACATGGCTACATCAGTCCTCAAATCTGAGTGTCTTGAGACTTAGTCCTGACATGGGAGAGTACGATTGTCCACGAATAAAATAATGATCCGTCAAAACTGCTCATCTCAGCATCTCATATGTAAGAGATCTGGCTGAAAAATGTATTGTATTTGAAAAATAGAATATGGTAGCCCGACTACTATATATGTGATAACACTCTTTCAATAAGCCTTTTAATTTTCAAGATTTTAAACTTGCGGAAAAAGAGAAAAGTAACCAGATCTAGAATTTTAAATGCACCTTGGAAGCAAACTAGAACTAGAAAGTTTTAGACATTAGATCTACTTTTAATATAACCTTAGATGATAGATCTAATATGGAAACGTTTGAAACTGAAAGAAATTTTTAAAAAAGTTGTAGATCAAAAGTTGAATAACCCAGAGTAGAGCAAGAAATAAAGGAGAGAGAACGCCTCCTTGGTGAGATCAGAGGGACAAAGCTTATTTATCAATTTACTGAATGAAAGGTAGAGCACATTCGCTCATCAATACTCCAACTTTGACTTCTTACAAAAGATTCTCAACACTAGCAATGGGGATTCAAAATCCCTGTGTAAACCAAAATAAAGACTACAACAACAATGCATATCCAAACACGAAATCATACATATACCAATTAGTCTTCTTCGACTTACAATAAAAGGGTAACCTATCAATAATTACCTTTTATGTTTACAAAAATACCATTTCCTTCTGAAAGCAAGTTAATCCCAAACATATGCAAGCATGAAAACAAACACAGGTTACCTCACTAATGTAGAGTAAACTCCATCCAAACATTCATAGATCCCACATAGAAATTGCCTCCAAAGCCTTTTATTAACAATACTCAAAAAAACTATTACAATGTGTACAAGTAGAGGCTCCACCTTTCGATTCTTACAATGGAGAAGTGACCTGCTTAAATAGAAAAAGAGAGACCCAGGGGGGCTTCACCAACATTAAAGATCAACCTAGAGTGTAACTAAGTTGAACTGAGCTTGGACTGTGTTGAACAGAGGAGGTGATTGACACCTCTCTCACCAAATTCTCCCTTACTACTCACTAGTTGACAACACACCCCAAATTCCACCAACCTTCCCCACATGCGCGAGCTTCCAAGTCCTCATGCGGTTGTATGGAATCGACGGGAATGACTCTTACCAATAAAAGATATGCTTTGATCACATTGATGTATGGAAAACCATATTATAATGCACCCAAGGTTTTTAAATGTAACACGGATATAAAGGGGGTCCACTCCCTTAGCTAGCGCAACCCCACACATCATCCTCATGCGTGAGCTCCATTCCTTATGAGTTGACGTCACAAAATGAAATATAACCTTTAACCCAAGTCTTGGTAAATGACGGGTCTACTTTGGATTGTATCCAAAGTCCTATAAACGACAAGAGATGAAGGTAGTGTCCATCCCTCTTTATATTCGCTACGATAACCAAGGTTAGCGTGATCACCACTTGAGGTTGACATCACCTCTTCATAGTTATTCGTTTGCTCCAACTTATAACCAAAGCTTAAGTTATATCATGGAAAAATAAATGTCTCAAGACTATGGGGGACCCATGCCATGTCACTCCATCCATTAATATTTTAATAATTTTGACTTTTCAACCCTTTTGACTATAGTGCCAATATGTCACAATTTAGCATTAAAATGCCATCTTGATGCACTTTTAGCCAAATAATGCCTTCTAGTACATTTTAGCTACCTGAAACATAGTGAAAGTGGCCACCGGGGTAAAGATGCTGCTCTGAGTGTGAAAATGAGCATCCCCACGCCAAAAATGGACTCCGGACCCACCAATTATTACATTTATAAGTTTTTTAACTAAACCATTAAAAATGGCTTAAAAACGGGAAAAAATATTTTTTTTCGGAATCAGATGAAACTCTAGGGGGACATAGTGCATGTCCATACGACTCAATACTGATGCATAGCATGCTCATATACATTGACACATGAACTTTAATAACCTCCTAAGGCTTAGCCACCAATACGACCATTCCAGCTTTGAAGGAGTAGTTAAAACCTCGAAAATTATACATCGCTTATTCAACATTGCATAATTGACAAGGGAAAAAACACATTGGAATGATCGGATTGATGTTTAACGCTTAAGAAGCCAAGACCTTTACAAAAAAAAGGTCGTGCTAGTACATTTATTACAACTTCCCCGAAGGGGTATGAAAATGCGGTACAAAAAATAAAATGGCCATGAAAGCCTGAATGGACTTCTGAACTCTAAATATGAACAAGTATCTTGTTCATCATTGGTGGCTCACTGAAAGTCCAACTAGGTGCAACCTAGTCGGTAACACTCCCAAGGACTAATCACCAAGACAGTTATTCTAGCTTTGGAGGCTTGAGTGAAAAACTCGAAAATTATACATCGTTTAAAAAAACGATAGATAATTAACAAGGAATTTTTTTTTCTGGAACAATGTATTGATGATTAAGTCCTGGGAAGCGAAACCTTCTACATAACTTCATCATGCTAAGTCATTTTACTACAAATCCCCGTGGGGTATGAACATGTTAAAAATAAATAAAACAGGCCTAGGAAGGCCTGCATGGACTTTTGAACTTGGAATTTGAACAAGTAATTGTTCATCTTTGGTGGTTCACTTAAAAATCCAACTTAGTGCAACTTAGTTGGTAACAAGAGGCATTCATATGACTGAATCCATACGTCAATTAGTTGAAGATCACCAGTGGTCTAGTATACACCCATGTGCCAAAGAAGAAGAGGACGGAGTTAGAACCTTCTGGGAAGAAAGGTACTTTTGTGGGATACAATAAGAATTTGAAGGCCTACAAGATCTACATTCCAGGACAACGTCAAATTAAGGTTAGTTAGGATGTTAGTTTTTGATGAGGACGTAGCCTTCAGGAGGTCTAGAGGGTCTCACATGGAGATTAATAGTGAGGAGCAGGGGGCTCCAAAGGATGACGGTACAAATCCCCCTAGTACAATAATTCACCCTTTAGAGTATCAAGAGTATGTAGAGCCAGCAGAGCCAGTGGATCTACCTAAAGAGGCATGTAACTCCCAGTGATACTTTCAGAGAAAGCAAGCGATCTCAGAGATTCTCGCGTTATTTGGCATTGATGAGTCGCATCATTCATTGCTAGCTTGTTATGAGGAGGCCAAGCCAGTAGATTTGGAAGGATGCCATGATGGAGGAGTTGATGAATTAAGATGCATCTTCAGAAGATATTCTTATTGTATTTGTCATGTAAAACCCTAAAAAAACAATGTTGTATTGTATTTGTAAAACATGTAATGTCGGCTCAAGAAATAAAATGATATTGCATTTTATCCTCACAAAAAGACAAGTCAACCCCATAAGGAAAAGACACTCAGAAAACGAGTATAAATAGAGGGGTCGACCTTCTCATTTGGAACACACTCACAGCAAGCAAGTTTGTTCCTACATGAGGAAGAGGTTCGCTCCAGCCAAGAAGAACACTGTTTTGGCTTGTAGAAGACTTGGAAGACATTTATCTCTTGTTGTTGGGTTTGATTAGAAGCTTCTTGTTAACACTCTAACATTGTACTTGGTTGATGAATCTATGCTGAGAAGTTCTGCTGGGTTTTTCTCGTGAGAGTGTTTTCCCAGTATAAATCTTTATCTTGGTGTTTATTGTTGAATGTCTTTCTTTCAATGATCCTTATGCATGCAATTATTATGATGTAACTTGTTAAATGAATGAAATTCTAACATAATTGCTTGTAAGTCAAAATTCTAACCTGGTATTAGAGCCGTGTAAATCTTTATCTTGGTGTTTATTGTTGAATGTCTTTCTTTCAATGATCCTTATGCATGCAATTATTATGATGTAACTTGTTAAATGAATGAAATTCTAACATAATTGCTTGTAAGTCAAAATTCTAACCTGGTATTAGAGCCGTGCTGAAAGAATTCATTGCAACAGCCGTAACAGCTGCAACTTGTTGTTGCCCAAAACTGGCATGCGCGTGCTGAAGCCCAAAAGGTAGGCGCGTCGGCTCGGTGACAACTGTCGAGAGAGAAGCCAATGTCACTACACTCTTCTCTTCTCGCTTCAGGTTGGCTCTTCTCCAACTCTAGGGGGGCTTCCCTAAGGTAGGATCGCTAAGGTAGGTGTAGCGAATGGCAAGGTGACCTGAAGAGGCTGCCTTAGAGAAACGTTTGTAACAAAAAGGAAAATGTATTGAATGATGGGAAGGAAGGGAGGATCCGTCCTCGAGGGAAGACCAGTGTTAGTATCAGGAGGGGAAAATGGAGTCAAGAGAGAGTTCAAGAGGGCCTTGTTATATGCGACTGAGGGGGAGAGATCGCATGATTGATCAAACCTTGCTCAGTCTAGTGTGAAAGATGAGGATGTACTTCTTCTCTTCTAGCTGCGGGAGGTGTGCTGTACAAACAAGAGATCAATATCACACAATCAACTTAGATAAAATGTGAAGATCGATACCCTTATAAGCATGCTTACAAAGGAGAGGAGGATAACAACTACTAAGCTCTTTCGCGTTCCAATGTGCTGAATACAACCCTTTATGGCCTCATACATGAACATAGAAGACAGAAAACACAATCTAGTAACTTTTACACATATTGAAACTCATCAAGATGATGCCACACATAAAAAATAATGTTCAATTAAACATCCAAGAAACACCTCACTTAGTTTTTCACTGAGTTTTTCTATTAGCTTTGGGGAAAAATCCTCCTAGCCAATTTTTCCATCTTTCTAAAAAAAAGACTTGCTTCTTTTAGAAGCCCCCAAAAGACCTCTCTCCAAAGTAAAATAATAAAAATAAAATAATAATAAATGAGAAAAGACAAGGTGAATCAAGATTCACCTTTCTCTCCCATCGAAAACATGATCCCACCAAAAAGGAACTAACACTTAAACTATTCGTTACCAACCAAAAGTAGGTAACAGAATATAATTAGATCATACGACTAAAAATAAAATTAAAATAATCGGCTGCCTGAGAACAGGATCCGAGCTCCACGTGGAAAAAAAAACGTTCAGATCTGGGCATGCGTGAGAATAGGTATCCTATTTCGGCTATCGGAAAACTGGCATGGAGCCAGGTACCAAACATACATCTTGCTTGCTCGGAGTCGTGACAGACCACCGAAATGCCGTTTCCAAACAAGGCGTGCTCTCTCAGCGAAAAAGAAATGGTTTATTAAATGGGTCTCCACCTTGACCGACGCGAAACCATTAAACCCAATGAGAGCTGACTTTCTTTGACTTTCTTTGAGATGAAACAGCTACGAAAAAACCCGTGCTTCCACGACTCGGCTGCTAAAAAGAAGGCCACCTGAACTCCTGGTAACTACTTGAAACCGGCCCCTTATGACGTATCAAGGACGCCGATCGGAACCATACTGCTGTTGAGACAAATGTATGGCCGCTTCCAAAAACTGTAACATTGCTTCCATTTGGCGGCTACGATGGGTGGTGTATAAATCGTTTACAGTTTTCTAACAAATTGTGGCGACTTCAACACAAATCGCGATTCTGCAACCCGCTGCTCCAGAACTTCACGGGCATCTAAGCAAGTTTAACAAATCTCCTCATGGCAGAGTATTGTTTTGACAGAAAATAAAAATCGCCTGCCCAAAACTCTGAACTTTGTGACCACGAGTCGATATCTCCAAAGCTGCGAACTGCCAAAAGAACTCCACAGGGTTTTGTCTTCGGGATTTGCTGTGCATGCCCCCGTGGAGACCTTCCCTGATATGCTGGTGAAACGTGATCTCTCCACCGCTGCTTGGCGTCGAATTATTTTTTATTTGATACCCATGGAGAAAAGGAAACTGCATGCTCACCGCCAGCTGCGATAACCACGGGATCTGGAGAGGGGTGCCTGGTGTTTGCTGAGCTTCAATTCCCGCGCGGTCCTTAATGTTCTCCATCTTTGATAGCTGTCTTACGATATACGGTGCCAAGGAAATTTAGTGGTAATGAAAGTTGGAAAAGCAAACCATTTATCATAACCTGCAAAAGGACCACTTTTAGAGCTAGTGCAAGGAACATATTGTACAACAGCAACAATTCGGGCTCCTCCTGGAGATTTTCTAACTTAAGTAGTCTCCTCGAAGCATCAATTTAGAGAACTCTTGGTAGGAATGCCTCAAATTTCTTCTTTTTATAAAGCTATCACTCACAATAAACATGTCATTTTCATCCATATCTTCTAGTTCCAAAGCCAGATCACCAACAGTCATGGTTCCACCCATTATTCCTTATGAGCACCAAACCATAGCTGTTGACAGTGCTATGCTGAATATAATATTTTGACCAAAGTTAAGAAAGGCGAGACTGGTCCGAGTCTTCAAGGAAGCATCCTCGTACTTCTTTAGAAAGTCATCATATTTTTTAACCTCAAATTCCTCTTTTGTGAAGTATTTGCATCATTGTCAGCTTTGTTCATAATCTGTCGAAATCTGGTCTGCCACTGTGTCACAAATTACAATCAAGGTGAAAAAACATAAGCAGCAACAGCAAGAAATGTAACCCACGCAAATGGAGCCCCAAACTTATATGCCAAAATACCTGCAACCATTGATATCTCTTTAATGGCCGTAGTCCTTCATAACCTTTTCAAATTCCAACAAAAAATCTGCGAGAAAGCCCCTCGGTGGCAACACACTGAAATTCTGTTTTGACTGCTATACATGTGTACTGTCACTTCTGAATGTGGATGCATTTGGAGGGGTAACATCTGGCTCCATGGGGGACGCGTGCTCTTGGAGAGAGCATGTGAGAACCTCAGACTCTCTGAGTATTTGCAGACCATCTTGAAAGAAAATGTGTGTGGTGGGATGGCTTAATTCACATCCCGCACTTTATCACAAAACAAAGCAATACTTACTGAAAAAAATTTCAAGCGCTCATGCAAGAGCTTTATTCATTTTATGATAATTTCTTTGAAACTGATGAGAGTGGGGGCTTACGAATGCATTGGGGCTTGTATGTTAGGGCCAACACTTACCCAATCAAAAATATCAAACCACTCCACAACTTAGTGCTGGCCACTGAACTCGGTCTGAGATTTGGATACTGAAACTCATATGATCTTTCCTTAGGGCATCCGAAATACTGTCAGGGCATCACTGTGTGAGACTTGGGCTTTCAAAAAACCTTCAAAAACCTTCGGTTGGTGCTGAGATTATTACCACCTTGTTTAAGCGTTGAAGTTGACTTTTAATGTCTGGTTGACTGCTGATTGAGGCCATCATTTCTGCTGAGTTTGAACAGTTGATGAAGAATTGAGTAGGGCATTCGATTGTGAGCTCTGGCACACTTCAGTATATTATTAAGTCAGCTCTTGATCTTTTAGATTGGGACTGACATCTTGCTGTTCTAGGGCTTCTTCAAAAAGACTCAATAATGTTGCATAATTCTCAACCAACTTTGCCAGTGAAAGACTGATTCTGCATTCCAAGGTTCTGCTAATTTGACTTGTCTTTGACAGTGAGGGACCAAGTTCAGACTTGGCTTGTACTTGTAACATCAATGCCAATACTGATTTCCAACAAACTCCCCCTTTGGCATTGATGTCAACACACAGCTCGCCCTGACCTCAATAACAAAGGAGATGGAAAAACTTGCTTGTGGCTGCTGCTGTGGATGTTGAATGTTTCCTTCTGTTTGTTCCCTGAGTCTGAGTCTATCGTACTGCTGATGCTGTAGCTTAAATGTGTGCCATCGTCATATGGATCCCATGACAAAAAAGGACAATTAATTCAGAAGGGAGATAACTCCCAGCTTCTGCCTAAGATATTCAAATGTGTTCTTAGGCAAAGGTTTGGTGAAGCTATCAGCCACATGTTCCTTAGTGTTCACATATTCCAATATCACTTTTTGTATGCTGACTTGTTTTCGAAAGAAGTGGTATTTGATAGGTATGTGCTTAGTTTTTGAGTGCATGACAGGATTTTTAGAGATACTTATTGCACTGGTATCGTCACAATAGATTGGTGTAGGTTGACTGCTGTTAACTTGAATTTCTTCCAAGGACTGTTTTATCCACAAAATCTGAGTGCAGCTCTCAGCAGCAGCTATATATTCAGCCTCAGCGGTGGATAGTGATATGGATGACTGTTTTCTGCTTGACCATGCTATCAAGCATTTACCTAAGAAAAATGCATTACCACTGGTACTTTTTTGATCATCTAAACTGCCTGCCCAGTCTGCATCAGTGTAGGCTGAAAGATCAAACTCTTGATTCTTAGGATACCTAAGCCCAAACTCAGAGGTACCTAAAGATTCTTTTAACTGCTGTCACATGAGATTCTTTTGGACAGGACTGAAATCTAGCCACCATTCCAACAGCTTGCATGATGTCAGGCCTAGAGGCTGTTAAATATAAAAGGCTTCCAATCATTGACCTATAGAAAGTTGCAAAGTCTTCCTTCAACATCCAAAGAAGATCTGTAAAGTTCCTCAACTATATGGATGTATCTGGGTAAATTTGCACGTGAACAAAAGTCAACAAATAACCACTCAAAAATAGGAATTCTAATTAGGGTTTTGGCAAGATTACATAAAAAGAGACCATCCTCAAATAGCTGCCACATGTCACTCTGAAACCTCATCCACTTGCTTACTTTTCTACTCAACTCACTCTCTTCCATCCACTAGAACTTGGACCATTCTGCCACTATTCCTACCAAATATGGACTTGCTAAAAATAGACATGCCAAAGATGGCAGTAAAAATTGAAAACATCAAACATGAAGAGAAATGTTAGGAGAACCCTGCCAAATATAACACATCTAAAATTAGACGTTGCCAAAAATAGCAAAGTCTCTGATGTACATGGAAATAGTCTCAACTCTCATCAGACTTGTCCTTCCAGGAACTCGAATGTATCAGAATCGACATGGAAGCCCTGAAAACCTTACTGCTAAAAATAGCAGTGTCTTGAAATTGCTTGCATGTTGCCTGAAAGAGGCGCTTCAGCAGCATGCTATCACAGGGATCATTAATATGAAACACTCATGAGATGTTACCCTTGGAAGTTTGTCTTCAAACAAAGATTGAAATTGCTAAAAATAGCTATTTCAAGATTCTGATGGAACTGATTGCAAAACAGTCTCGTCATTGTAAAACCCTGGATGTACTTGAAATAGAACTAACTGATAGGATCTTGCTGGATCTTAACCCTCTTGTTGCGCAAGCAAACTTGGGTGTTAACAATACTTGGCTCAAACTTGATCTGCTCAAACTTGACCTTTGACTTGATAAATGACTTGGCTAAATAAAAAATACATAATAGTATCCAAAATTAATTTGAAAAAAATGTCTTCATGTATAATAGTGTAAGGACAAAGAATTAGACTCAAAATATGCAGGTTTCTTGATTTATATTACATGCAAAGGTGCAAATAGGAAAAATTATATCAAGAAACATTAATGATATTCTTAGGCTTGGAACATTTTTTTACAAAAAATTAGGAATTGGAACATTTTGATGTGCTAAGCCTTCCCAATTGGATTAGAAGTATTATCCCCATGTGAGAGCATTCTACTCGCATGTATGAAGATTTTCAATGTCCAAGTTCGCAACATCTTAGGCATTTGAGTTAGTAGCATCAAGCTCTCTTGAGTCGTACACTCTTGAGATTCCAAAAACAATGCATTTAGCTTGTAGGGAAGATTAGGTGGAGGCCCAACTGTTCCACTATGGGAAATCGTGGATAGGTGAGTTATCTAACCCTATAAATGAATTCTAAATTAATGCAAACCTTCTAGATTTGATTTTGAACTAACCTATCAATTCTTGCTTGAACTCTATCCAAACATTTAATTGACTGAGCTATTTATACCAATCCTTGATTGCATTTAATCTTATTTACTTATGAAATGTAATAGATCTTTTACTTTTCTGTAATTGATCTTTTTGTATCGGTGAAGAAATTATCAGGGGATTTGTTTAAGGATGTGTAGAGGATAAATATTGTAACTACTGCTAGAATGCACACTTGTACCTTCTAATACAAGGACGAAACTAGAATGGTAGGTACAAACTATGGAGCCAAATTATCATGAAAAATGATTAACAATTCATAGGAAAGAAATGTAATGTTTACATGGGACCAAATAATATCACCTACCCCAAGCTCTACTAACATAGTTGAGATTTCCCTGTTTGTTGTTTATGTTATTCAGCAACAATTACAAGAGATTCCCTCTTTAATCCTTTCTCGAAATCCATGCCATTGTCATGCAGTTATTAGTCATCGACATGTTTGGCCCAGTGTTATCAGAACCGGTCTGGAACTGGCAAAACTGGTTAGCCCGACCGGTTCCGTGAGCTTTCTGGGCCAACCGACGGATTCTGACCGTTTTTTGGCCGGTTCTGTACTGAACCGGTCGGGTTTGGTAATGAACCGACCGGTTCAGTATGAAACTGAACCGGCCGGTTCTGTACAGTTTTGATGTGGGGCCTACAAAATATGATTTTCAATGTTTTTTAATAAAAACAGAAAAAAGCACATGTCAGCTTAAGATTTTTAACCTAATGGCCTTACAAACCTTATAAAATGAAGTTAGTACCCTCTTGTTCCATCACACCCATCTTTGGAGTTTTCTTATGGCTGGGATGTGCATATGGACTGTGGTATGACGACTGTACAAGCATTTTGAAGGAGAGGTATGGCCGATTTGTTGAGGATAGGAGGTACGACTGATTTGGAGAGAAGTTTGGGCTGAAGGCAAGAGCTTGTGATCTGAGTTTTTTTCAGATTTGGAGATATTTCAATTTTTAAAAAGATTTCTTCAATGTTCATAGTTTTATTTTGTCTAATTTAGAGCTGATTTGGGGCAGATTTGCATATGTAGTCATTCACATACATGGCCTAAAGCATAAATAATGCTTGTGGTATTTGCATGTGTGCCTCCACCTCACCTTGCTTGGCAATTATGTGTGCTTCCTTAGGTTTTTCAAAAGATAAGTTGGAAACTCTCATAAAATGAAAGGACATGTAAAGATTCAAATTTATATGTTTTAATTGTTGTTTAGGAGGAAGCAAAATAAGGAGTCCAAAGAGAATAAATTTCGGTCATTGGTGAAAATAGATAATCATTTATTTTCTCCTGTCTTTTTAAAATGGAGTTATTCTCATTTGAGCTATAGTTGATGCCAACAACTGCTCTTAAAGTTGATTTGTCTGACATTCAGTTGTAGTGATGATCTTTTTCTATGAATAATTTTGAGTGTGAGATAATTGCTATGAGGTTGGGCATGCAGGTATACACACTCCGGTTCATATATTGATAGATTCAATATATGCTACTCGTTTTAGTAAGATTGGAAGTAATGAAGATTTTGAAGATTTGAATAATTGGCTTCCACTGCAAAACAAGGTTAGTCTCTCTTTCCCTCTTTATACAAGGAAATATTCACATACTTGTACATCCACATTTGTTCACTAAAGCATATGACGATAAAGAATGTATAGAATCCTAAAATTACATCTAAGACCACTTGAATACTGTGCAAGAGCTCTGCCAACCATTCACCTGAAATATAACCCAAGATTAAGGGTGCTTTTGGCTCAACTAGCTTGCATCATCGATTGGACAATTTTGTTGCTGATATAATGAGAGATATTTTCAAATACCGGCAGAAAAGCGAAGAAAAAACTCAATCAAATGCCTATTCTCTAGTGATGTTGTTTCCATCACTAAAGAATGAATAATAAAGATATTTTCTCACAAGTGAATGAGTATATGAAATTAGCTTGAAGATGTGACCTTGGAAATAGGACTGTGGGGAGAAAATACTATGGAGCTTTTTTTATTACTCTTTGGTGCATGAGTTATTTGTTCTCTTGCTCCTTTCATGGGTGACTAAAAGTTCTGGTTTTCATTTCTGTGTTAAGCCATGTGCTATTACAAGCCCATAGGAAATTGCCATCAAGGCATCTGCTTTAACTGAAACATACATTTAATCCTGTCTGAAATATGGTGTATGTTGTAATCGTTTGAAATTGTAGAAATGGTTATTGAAATTGATTAAAACATATATGCTACTCGAACAATAATTTGTGTTGCTTCTATTATAATAACATAACAAGGATGAAATGAACTTAGCTTTACAAATTTGCACACACGGCTGAAAATGAGTTCAACGGTAAGCAGTTCATCTTTATGAATCATGATAACAAATATTGCTAACTGCTAAATTCAAAATTTAAATGTCTTTTAACTTTTTTTTAGGATAAAATTATGTACTATTTTCTGCCAATTGGCTAATTTTATCCATTTACCTAAGGAAAATACGAGCAATAGGTAGTTTTGTGCAAGAGATTTACCTAATTTTATGAAATTAAGTTAAAAGTTTACTATGTTCATTTTTTAGATAATTCAACTGAAAAACACCAAATCAAGGAGCACTAAAGGAAACATTGCATATTGAGAAACCTCTGGGTGTACCCAAAACATAATCTTAATAATAACAACAGGACATTCAGAATTTTAGATTCAAAAGTTTCTAATAGTTTGAAATTAGAAAGCATTTTGAAAAATTAAATTGACCCGTGAGCTTGAGTATTGACCTTTTAATTTGGAGATTCATCTTTGAACTATAATATTAGAATATGTTGTTTCTTAGAGTACATGTGCATTCACAGTCCTAAAAATGTACATATCTCAGAAATGCAAAAAATTTTGCTCACATAACATACACACTACCTTTTTCGTTTTCCTATTCTTTATACTCACTTTTACAAATCTGTGGTTGACTATCTCCAGATTCTTCTCTATGTCCATATCACCTAGGGCTGTGCTGGCTATTTCCTTTCTTAATTCCTTTCAATAAACCTATGTTGCAGGAAACACCTAGATATCAGGCGTACCTGTCCTGGAAACTTCTCTAAACGCCGAAACCGGTATGAAACTCCACCGAAACACCGGCGGGCGTACCGTATGGTGTTTCGTGATTGTGAAACACCATACGGTACAGCTGTCGGCGTTTCGACGGATTTTCAGCCCGTACGGGTGGTGTTTCGGTAACACTATTTCCTTTTGTGGGCCCATACAGGCAGCCAAGAGGGCTGCAGGTTCCTCAAATGGGCTCAAAAATGGTTTTTTCCATTTTAAAAAATATACACTGCTGTATATGTAATTAATGATATACACATGGTTTTCCTTCGAAAGTGTTATTTATGTGTCATTATTTTTTTCTTGCAAGATAATGTGTTTTTAAAATATATAAATATATATTTTTATATATGGCGTTTCCCTCGGCATTTCCCCCAACATTTCCATTTTTGGAGGGTCACGTTTCGTGCCGTCCCTGTTTCGGAAACTTCCAGATGTTTCCCTGTTTCGTGCAACTTAGCAATAAACCAATAGCTCATAATTATTCCTGCATCCTAGACCCTTATCTTATTTCACTGTCAATGGCTTGTTAATTAGTTAACTACTAGTTTCTAGTGGCTGGTCTGTCTTCTATACATTCAAATTCAGATTGGAAAGATAATGTGCTGCAGTGCATTGTTGATCCTATTAACTGCTCTCTAAATGGCCAGATGCCATTTATTATAGAACTAATATCTAATCTACTTCAGAAAGCACACCAACTTGGATGAGAAGATGAGATATTTGAATATTTCACACTTGCAGTTGCACAAATATTAGGAATTCATATTTGCAGTATAAAATTTGCCCCAAAATTGAATGGTTGAAGGATAATAATTATCCTCTAGCCAATAATTCGCCAATCTAAAATTGGTTTTCCCCCTCTAAAGTTGTTATAGACTTATAATTTTGATCTGTCTTATAATAAATGTAAATACGAACATCCAGCCAACATAACCATAGTATTTTGTCTTACCCCTGTTGAAAAACTGAGATTTACTGCTTGCTGGTTTAAATGAACAATTTGTGTTTTTCACTTCAGCCGGTTTTGCATAGGCTTGAAGCTACTTAAAATTTTGCTGAACAATTTTAAACACACAGTAAAAATTACTAACAGGCTGAAAACAAATGCATGCACACCATAAATTTAACTCAGAGATTTTTGGCTAATCAGCCCTGGAAAAACCCCCACGGGGAAAACCAGTCAGAGAGAGGAGAGATTTTTATTATTCTTCAGCAAAGTACAGGACAGAAAAAAAATGGTGAAAAATACAACTTATCTCCACCGGCAAACTTTTTCACAAAGTCTGGAAATGTGCTCAGCAAACCCAGCCGTACACTTTTCTCGATTTCTGTGCCAAACTAAATGCAACTGAACAGCAGTACCAGGCCGTACATATCCTTGGAAATCGTGCCAATAAATGCAGTCCGTACAGCAGCAGACTGGCCGTACACTCTTCTCGATTTCTGTGCAATTTAATGACAGTCCGTACAGCAATAAACTCAGCTGTACCTTCCTCGAAATCGGTGCCAGAAATAAATGCACCGTACAGCAGGAACAAACAGTCCGTACACCCCTCGAAATCTGTGCAGCATTTAATGCACCGTACAACAGAAAGTACAGGCCGTACTCCCTCGATATTCGTGCCAATAAAATGATGCAGCCGTACAGCAGAAAGAAAAACTTAGACCGTACTCTTCTTGGGATTCGTGCCAGCAAATAATAAAAGCAGTCTCGACCTCCTTGCTCACTGAAATCACTTCAGCAACCAGTCTGGAAAATCGTGCCCTCCTCAAGCAAACTCGACTCAGCCTTCTCAGCTCTCTCTCTTCTCTGAAAAATGAACAAGTAAAAACCTTTTGCCTTTCTCATGCCTTTTTGTTTACCCTAAGTGAGTTTCTTAATCTAATGGTGGAGAAAGAATCAATCCAACGGATGAGATTGATTGAGAGTGAAAATCCCTTTTATTTATCTCTCATAAATAAAATCACTCACCCACTTAAATTTATCAAAAAGTGACTTTATTGATATAAAGTCTCATTAAGTGACATTTAATGTGAGGGTCACCTTTTTCCCTCTTAAAGTGACTTTAGGCAAAAATTAAAGTCACCTAGGGAACATCTGCCTAGGTACAAAAACTAACAACCCCAATCATCTATCTAGATTCTAAACTACTGAAATTATTTCCTGCTCAGTGCTTGCATGAAGACTTTTGTAAGCTAGTCTAAAAAGTGCATTATGCAATCAACTTATTTGTTTAATGCTCGCTCCCTTTTACCCCTCATAGTATATGAGGTTTACGTTTGTGATTTTCTTAAATACATATCGTAGATTTGCAGAATCACACCTATGTTTGATGGTAGATACACACCTTCACGATAATTTTCCTGCATCCATCTTCTTGGGTTGGAGACAGTGCTTTTATTTGCTTGAGTTGGTGTTTTTGTTTGGAGGATCATGCTGGATGGCTTATGGTTTGGTGCTCCTCTCATATTTCTTGCCTTTGATAGGTGGATCACCCTCTTAGTGTATGCTTCATGGATGCTATTACTTCATATGTTTTATCTTGGAATCATAATGTTCTTCTTGGAACACCCAAGTGATTGTGCATGGTTGTGTTATACTCTTGGTTTGTCACTAGGAGGAAGTGTTGTGCATGGTCCCCTTTTCTTAAGTTGTGCTAGTAATCACATGAGTAGGAGGTGGGACACGTTTTACATGGTTGTGGTGGTACATGATACCTAGGTGGAGCACCCTAGCACTTTGGACATTACATGTGGATTGCATCGTAATATGGTTGATATTACCTTCTTGGAGACTGCCTTGCATATGTACCTCCTTTCACATTGTTCCATGCATATTTGTGGTTTATTTGATGTGGTTTGAAGTCCTTAGTTTCATTGCCCTAGGATATTTGGTGTTTCTTGGTACATAAATAACTTTTTTCTGACATGGATATAACCTCTTGATGGAACACTCTTCTTATGCACAAAGGTTGCAGTTGATTCTAGCATTTTAACAACTATTTTGACCTATTTTGATTTGGTTGGAGGCTGTTTACATGAGTACCCTAACTGAAATTGGTTATGTTGAGTCTTGGATGCGTACATTATGATGGGGAGTATTGACTTAGGTGGAGGCTCATCCTCTTTGGTGTTAAATTTTAACTACTTTCATAAGATGGTAGTTATGAGTGCATTTTTTTTTAAATTATCTTTTGCATAATTACACATGAAGTATCAACCATACTAATTACTCATGAGCAATATGATATCAACCAATTGTAACAGTAAACTAAATAAAGAAGAAAGTAAACACATCACATCACAAGAGACATGCACAATAGACACCATGTTTTACCTTGGGAAAACCCTTTCTCCTTCTGAGGGAAAAACCCAACAACCTTTCTTATGATAGATTCATTAAATAAAAGAACAAGTATACATCATGACCATGAACATTAAACCCTTCTCAGATGAAGGTAAACAAATAGAGAGACCAAGTACTTATCTTTTCATCTAAAGTATAAGACTGTAGAATCAGGAGTTGCTACTCTTTCTTCATCATGACTTTAATGTCAAGATTTCATATGCTCAGCTAGATATCATTCGTATTCAATTCAATTTCACAACAATAGCATATGCAGGATCACTGAAAGAAACACAATCACAAGATAGACAAAGATTTATCCTGGGAAACCCTCAAGGGGTAGAAAGGCCAGTAAAACTTGCTCTATATAGATGTATCAAGAGTACAAAGATAAAACCCCAAACAGGTGCTCTTCCTCCTTGTAGATATGTCTCTCTCTTTCTCCTATGCGCTATACACAAGTGAGTGTGTGTGTTCAAATGAGGAACACAACTCCTCTATTTATACTCTTTCTGTCACTTGACTTTTACCCTAACAAGTCGGCGCCAACAAACTTACTGGGCCGACTTCACCTAGGAAGACACAAAACAATATTATATTATATTCAAGAGGGTACTATTGACCCGACTTACAATGGAGGTTATACCTCATGACTCTATGATGATCAAATACAATAGTAACATCTTGATAGAGGAATAAGACTTCTCCCATGGGTTACCTCAGTAAAATACATTTAGAATATTCTTTGAAGTTACAATATTTCAAAGAATAATCTAACTGACAACAACATCATCATCAACTGTAGGAGCACGGAGAGAGAGCATCTGCAACAACATCAAGGTGATACATCTATACATCATTGGAAGTTTTCAACAGTCATCAGTAACTGGAGCAGTTACTGAACATATTCAGTGCTGGAACATCATCTTTGACAACACTGAGTCTTTATCTTTGATCTTTATCTTATGCGACACTCGATCACTTGATCCTTTGCAGCAACACTTGATCAGTCTTCATCTTTGATCTTTATCTTCTACGGCACTCGATCACTTGATCCTCTACAACACTCTATCACTCGATTCTTTTCAGCACTCGTTCACTCGATCCTTTGCAGCACTCGATCACTCAATCCTTTGCAGCACTCGATCACTTGATCCACATCATTATCTGCAACCATACTTGATCTTTCGATCAATACTTTCATCGTCTGCATCCGTACTTGATTTGTCGATCAATCATAACCTGCAACACACATGATCCAATTACGGAACAATCAATCCCAATCACTTTTGGACAGAGGTCCAAGGACGATGCAATCTTGAGCCACTTACGGGATGGTCGATCCCTCTCACTTTAGGACATAAGTCCAAGGATGATGCAAATTTTGAGCTACTTACGGGATGGTCAATCCCTCTCACTTTAGGACATAAGTCCAAGGATGATGCAATCTTGAGTCACTTACGGGCTGGTCAATCCCTCTCACTTTAGGACATAAGCCCAAGGATGATGCAATCCTGAGCCACTTACGGGATGTTCAATCCCTCTCACTTTAGGACATAAGTCCAAGGATGATTCAATCTTGTCACTTCACAGAGACAAAAGTCTACGGATCACTTTAGGACTAATGTCTAGGGATTATACACTCCCACTGCAACATCATCAGCGTACTCGCATTTTCAAGGAGGGTTCACATCATCAACCTGCTCCCCATTTTTTGAGGAGGGTCCATATCACCAACCTGGTCCCCCTTTCCGAGGAGGGTCCATATCATCGTTCCTCCTTGCGAGGAAAGTCTGTAATATCATCATTGTTGTTCCTCTGTTAAACTAGCAGCAACAAGGAAGGTCTTTCTGCATGCACGTGTTCTTGCATGCAAAAGACTTGAATTAGGAAGCCAATTGTATTTAATTAATTTTCCTAAGTTTACTTTGGAAAATAACTAAAGTGATCTAATTGTTTGTTAACTTTAGTGAAACACTAGTTAAAGTGAAAGTGAAATTTGGGTTTTCGCTTTACCTAAAGTTAAAAAAGAGAGATCAATTGGTGGAGAGGACACACTTGTATTTCGACAAGGACATGATACCGACAGGGAGAGAAAGTCAAACAGAGGATTTACTAAGAAGACGGAGAAGCGAGCAGCAGAATCACCGAGCTTCGTACAGTTGGGCCGTACACTCACACATAAGGGTGTTGAGGTTTAGCAGGGATTTGCCCAGTGATTCTTCCGTGTAGCTGTATTTGCCAGGTTTGGGTGAATTTGCAGTGATTGTAAAAGTTCCATACTTTTTTCATAATAAAATCTATATCTGACTGTTGCACCGGTTTTCCCATCTTGGGTTTTTCCGAGGGTTTCCATACCCAAAATAATTGTGTCATTATTGTGATGTGATGTACTGAGTTATTTCTTAGTTTTATATTCCGTCGTATACTGTAAAAGATATTCATGTGTGGTTATCATTAGAGATTTGCATGCATTGTTTAGCACTAGTTTGAATATTAAAGGAAAATTTACATGGTATCAGAGCTCTGGTGAGCTAAAGCTGAGAGATTTGTAACAGCAGTGATAGATCAGGGGTAGATCTATAGGAAGACACAAACCTAGACTTCCAGATCTAGGGTTTGACAGATACACTTCACTATGGTCGTGCATTTAAGAGTTGAGGATAGACTCCAGGGTGCTCAGAACTTTCCTACATGGAAAGAAAAGATCACAAGGATCCTAGATGTCAGTGATGCAAAGGAGCACATTGACTCCATGGAGGTTGCACCCACAGATTCGACAGTTCTAGTAGCTTGGAAGAAGATTGATTTCAGAGCCATGCTAATTATCATGGATGGAGTGAAGGACCATATAGTTCATCACCTTTCCGCTAAGAAGACCGCAGCAGAAATGCAGACGGCTTTCGAGAGTCTGTACCAAAGCAAGAACGAGAACTGGAAGATGGTGTTGCAAGAGAGGATGTGCAACACCAATATAGCCAAGGGAGGAGTGGTGCCTTATATCACGAGGCTCACACAGATCAGGGATGAGCTTGGAGCTGTTGGCTCTAAGACAGTGGATGAGGAGCTAGTTCGAATAACCCTCAATGGCTTCTCTAAGCCATGGGACACCTTTGTCAAAGGTGTTGTGGCAAGGAAGAAGCTCCCTGATTGGAAGAGACTATGGAATGATTTTGGGCAGGAGGAGACCCGCATGGGTCAAGGATTAGGCTCATCCAGTAGTGCCCCACAGATTGTGGATGAGGAGGCTCTAGCCCTTACAGGGAAGAGCAAGGGGAAGGCAAAGAGGAAGAAAGATGGTAAGAAGAACCTTGACGTGTCAAAGGTCAAGTGTTTTATCTGCCACAAGCAGGGACACTTTGCCTCCCAGTGCCCAGATAGGAAGAAGAATAACAACACTCTTATGGCTGGATCTGCAGAGGTGGACGAGTTCAACAAGAACTTCGATAAGGAGTTTTGCTTGATAGCTTGAATGGAAAGCACCACAGGGAGTAGTATATGGTAGATCAACAGTGGAGCATCTAGTCACATGGCTGGACAAAAGAGATTCTTCAGAGACTTGCAGGAGGGTGGAATAGAGATCCATGTTGAGCTGAGTGATGATGCGTGGTATCAAGTGCAGGGAGTTGGCATTGTTTCATTTGAGAGGGAGTCCGGAAAACCCCTCAATTTTGTTATATGTTCCAGGACTTCCAAGAACCTTATATCAGTCTCCAGGAGGACAAGGGATATCAGGTGGAGTTCCATGACCATAGAGTATATATCAGGCCCAAGGGGTCAGATAGGAGCTTGGATCGAGTGATTGGCAGGAGGAGTGGGAAAGTGTACAGACTACACTTTGAGCCTGCAAAGGCTCTAGTCAGCAGTAGCAGCAGCAACAACAGTCAGGGTAAGTTGTGGCATAGGAGGATGGCACAGTTACACCATGGAGCATTGAAGCATTTGAGACAGGAAGTCATTCGAGTTCCTCAGGTACAGGAGGAAAAGCATAACCACTGCAAGGGTTTTGCTTTGGGGAAGAACATCAGGAATCCTTTCCCATAGAGTGAGCACAAATCTAAGTAGCCCTTGGACTTGGTGCATTCTGATGTATGCAGACCTATGAGTGTCCATTCGTTCAGTGGTTACAGTTACTGTGTAACCTTCATTGATGACTATTCCAGGAAGACCTGGATCTATTTCTTGAAGGCCAAGTCAGGTCTTTGAAAGGTTCCGAGATTTCAAGACTCTCGTGGAGAACCAAACAGGAAAGAAGATTCGGGTATTGAGGATAGACAACAGGGGTGAGTACACCTCCAATGAGTTCATGGAGTATTTTTCGGCATAGGGGATCAGAAAGGAGCACACTGTGCCCCATACCCCACAACAGAATGGAGTTGCAGAGCGGAAGAACAGGACTATGGTTAGAGCAGCCAAGGCCATGCTATTTGATCGGGGATTGCCACTATTCCTTTCGGCCGAGGCATACAGGACAGCAGTGTACATTTAGAACAGGTGTCCCCACACAGCTTTGGGGAGGAAGACATCAGAGGAGGTCTTCACAGGCACTCGGCCATATGTGAGTCACATTCACATATTTAGCAGTGTCTGCTATTGTCATGTTCATGCTGACAATAGGAAGAATCTGGACCCTTCTGGAGAGAAGGGGTTACTTGTTGGATACAGGAAGACTTCGAAGGCATATAGAGTTTACATTCTTGCTCGCAAGAGGATCATTGTGAGCAGGGATGTCCAGTTCGATGAGGACAGGGCCTTGCGGAGATCTATGGACTTACCAGCAGTGCAACAGCCAACACAGGACATAGGGATTAAGTTGGAGGAGCTAGATGTACAGGTACAGACACAGGGCACAGGTTTTGGTAGTCAGAGGGAGTCAGGTGGACAGGATCCTTCTTTCATTGACTTGAAGGATGAGCTGCAGCAGGAGATATATATCCAGCAGTCGTAGCAGGTTGACAGTTGGCCAAGGCCTAAGTGGTTTAGGTCCACAGTGCAGGATTCTAGGCAGGTAGATCCTCCACAAAGTTATTGTAGACGGAGTGTACCACCAGAGAGGCTTAGTTACATGGCACCGATGACAGAGTTGATTAACTCTGAACCTTCTAGCTTCGAGGAGGCTGGGCAACATGTTGTGTGGCAAGAGGCTATGGCTGAGGAGTACGACTCCATTATGAAAAACCAGGTATGGGAAGTTGTGCCAAGGCCATAAGGGAAAAAGGTGGTGTGATCCAGATGGATCTACAAGGTGAAGCTTGCAGCAGACAGAAGTATGGAGAAGTACAAGGCGCGCTTCTTGGAAAAGGGTTTTCATAGAAGGAGGGTATTGATTATGAGGAGACCTTCGTCCGTGTTTCCCGGTATTCTTCCATTCAGACCATTATCTCACTAGCAACTGAGATGGGTTGGTGTGTCCATCAAATGGACGTCAAGACTGCCTTCCTCAATGGAGTGATAGAGGAGGAGGTGTATATTGAGCAGCCAGAGGGATTTGATGTGGAGAATAGGGAGACACATGTATGTAGACTGCGTTGGGCTCTTTACGGGCTCAAGAAGGCACCTCGAGCATGGTACTCGAGGATTGACAGCTATCTACGGGAGATGGGATTTCAGCGGAGTAAGGCTGTCCACAACCTGTACTTCTTGACATGTGAGGTGCCTCTCATACAGGTCTTGACATGATCTCTTTTTGAGAGGAGATGAGAGGATGATTGGAGACTGCAAGTCCAACCTTGCAGTGGAGTTTGAGATGAAGGACCTTGGGCTAATGCATTACTTTTTGGGCTTGGAGGTTTGGTAGAGAGACGGATGCTTCTTCATCGGTCAGGGGAAGTATGCAATAGAGATCCTAAAGAGATTCAGGATGGAGGACTGCAAGTCTATGGCCATACCTCTAGTTTCCAACTGGAGGAATATTGATGCATCGAGGTCAGACGGATTTGATCCTACCTTGTATCGTCGGCTTATTGGATCACTTATGTATCTAGTCAACACTCGACCAGACATCGGCTTTGCAGTCAACTCTTTGATTCAGTTCATGTTGGACCCTCAGAGAGTGCATTGAACGACTGCGAAGCACATACTTCTCTACATCAGAGGTACAATGGAGTATGGATTGGTTTATGAGCGTAGGGGGAGTGTGCAATTAGCAGGTTTCACAGATGCTGACTGGGCAGGATGTGTAGAGGACCAGAAGAGTACTTCAGGTTGTTTTAGCATTGGATCAAGGGTTGTCTCTTGGTTCAGCAGGAAACAAAAGTCAGTTGCATTGAGCTTGGTAGAGGCTGAGTACATGGCAACCAACATGGTTGCTTGTGAGGGCATGTGGATGAGGAAGTTACTTGTAGGGTTGTTCGAGTGTGTGCTAGAGGCTACAGTAGTTCACTGTGACAATCAGAGTGGCAACAAGCTATCTGAGAATCCAGTGTTCCATGACCGGAGCAAACATAGACATCAGATACCACTTCTTGAGAGATTGTGTTCAGAGAGGAACCATTCGGTTGGAGTACATATAGACAGATGAATAGGTGGCAGATATTTTCACCAAGGCACTTTGTAGACAAAGTTTTGTGAAGTTTAGGGATAAGTTGTGGTTGCTACCAAATCCCTTCCTCGTCGATAGGGAGTGTTAAACTAGCAACAACAAGGAAGGTCTTCCTGCATGCATGTGTTCTTGCATGCAGAAGACTTAAATTATGAAGCCAATTGTATTTAATTATTTTTCCTAAGTTTACTTTGGAAAATAACTAAAGTGATCTAATTGTTTATTAATTTAGTGAACCACTACTTAAAGTGAAAGTGAAATTAGGGTTTTCGCTTTACCTAAAGTTATAAAAGAGAGATCAATTGGTGGAGAGGACACACTCTTGTATTTCGACAGAGACTGAATACATACAGGGAGAGAAAGTCAGACAAAGGATTTGGTTGAGAAGATGAAGGAGCGAGCAGTAGGATCACCGAGCTTTGTATAGCTGGGTCGTACACTCACACAGGATGGTGTTGAGGTTTAGCTGGGATTTGCCCAGTGATTCTGCTGTGTAGTTGCATTCGCAAGGTTTGTGTGAATTTGCAGTGATTGTAAAAGTTCCATAATTTCTCATAATAAAATCTATATCTGACTGCTGCATCGGTTTTCCCATCTTCGGTTTTTTTGGGGGTTTCCATACCCAAAATAATTGTGTTAGTATTGTGATGTGATGTACTGAGTAATTTCTCAGTTTTATATTTCGCTGCATATTGTAAAAGATATTCATGTGTGGTTATCAGTAGAGATTTGCATGCACTGTTTAGCCCTAGTTTGAATATTAAAGGAAAATTTACATCCACCTTACGAGGAAGTTCTTTTCGGACTACACCAAGCATGCCACGGAAGTATTCAAAATTGACTTGAGACATAGGCTGTGTCAACACATCAGCAGCTTGCTCATCTGTACTCACATACTAGAGCTTTATAGTTCCCTTCTGTACCATGTCCCGTATAGAAAAATACCGGATTTCTATGTGCTTTGACTTATCACGGAACACTGGGTTCTCCATCATCTTTATACAACTCTGGTTGTCAGATAGAATCACTGTGGTGTCCACCTCCAGATCAAATCGATTTGACATCAACTTTCGAATCCATATGGCTTCACAACTAGCTGAACAAGCTGCTATATACTCTGCTTCAGCTGTATTGAGAGCAACAATGGACTGCTTCTTGCTAAACCATGAGATCATGGCAGATCCCAGATAATAACATCCACTTGAAGTGCTTTTTCTGTCTGAGGCACTTCCTGCCCAATCTGAATTCGTATATCCATACAATCTGTAGTCATGATCTCTATCATAATATAGTCCAAAGTCTATTGTACCTTTCAGGTGCCTTATCACATGCTTTGAAGCTATCAGGTGAACACGTCTAGGTTTAACTAGATACTGACTCAAGGTATTCACAACAAGGCATATATCTGGCCTAGTATTTGTTAGATACATCAACGACCGAATAATCTGTCTGTATTGAGTCACATCTACTAACTCTGATGATTCATCAGACAACAACTTCAGGTTGGTATCCATGGGTGTGGCCATGGCTTTACAATCCAACATATCAAATCTTTTTAAGATTTCCACAACATACTTTCCCTGGTTGAGAAAGATTCCTTCTGGCCTCTACTATACTTCCAGGCCTATAAAATAGTGCATCAATCAAAGATCTTACATCTCGAATTCTTCAGCAAGCTTCTTCTTGCAATCTACAATCTGTTTCTCATTTCCTGTCAGAAATAAGTCATACACATATAGTAATAGTATGACAGGTTAATCATCCATAACCTTAAAGTAAAGGTTAGGATCGACTTTACTTTTGGTAAAGCCCAAGCTCATCAAGAAGCTATCTATCCTTCCATACCACGCTTTAGGAGCTTGCTTTAGTCCATACAGAGCCTTCTTCAACTTACATACATAAGTCCATCTGTCTTTGACTTCAAACCCTTGTGGTTGTTCTATGTACACTTTTTCCTTAATAACACCATTCAGGAAGGCTGTACCCACATCCATCCGGTGTAGGTTCCACTTCATCATGGATGCAAGTGCCATGATGGTCCTGATGGATGTGTACCTTGCTACTGGCGCAAGTGTCTCTTCTTAGTCAATTCCCTCTTTTTGAGAGAATCCTCTAGCCACAAACCTTGCCTTGTATTTCTCAATGCTCCCATCAGCTGCATGTTTTATCTTGTAGATCCACTTCGAAGATACCACACTCTTGCCTTCGGGTTTGGGTACTATATCCCAAACATCATTCTTCATTATCGATTAGTATTCTTCCGTCATTGCTTCTACCCATTATTTCTTCTGTACAACTTCTTCATAACTGGTAGGTTCTTGATCTACAAGATCACACATCAAATCTACATAACTGGAGAATGGCTTTGATCTCTTGCTTATTCTTGTGAAGCCTTCTTGAGCTCCATAGTTCTCTGCTTCTTGTATGATTTCTCTTACCCAAGCAACCTTTCTCTTTCATGATATGTCCATAGTAGGGGTTTCCTGAGGTTCTAGCATATCATGGTCTTTTGATGTTTCACTTTCAGGAGAAGGTGCAACTTCTACTTTTTTGGGAGGTACATACTCTTCATGTACTTCTTCATGCTGACACTTTCGAGATCTTTTGAGAGCTGCTACTTCGTCAAATGTTACATCCCTACTAATCTCTATGTGATGGAATCCTGAAATGTATATCCTGAAGGCCTTGGAGACTTCACAGTATCCAACAAATATTCCCTTCTTTCCGGAAGGATCCAACTTGGTTCTCTTTTCTTTTGGAATGTGAACATATATTGGACAACCAAATATCTTGAGATGGCTCACTTCATACATTTCTTTAGGATTTTTAAATTCAAGGCACTATGAGATAATCTATTCTGCACATAAATTGTTGTTCTTGCTACTTCAGCCCATAGATGCATAGGAAGATCTTGATCATGTATCATTGTCTTCACTGCTAAAAAAGAGAGAGATTCGCTGCAGGTTGAACGAAAAAGAGAGGGATATGTTGCCGAAATTTTGTGCTTTAAGCCTTTTGGAGCACTCTGTTGCCCACCTATTTCGACTAGGTGGCAACCTCATGTACATTGCAAATGTACATATTATACAATTTGCACCATGGAAAAATCCTAGGGATTTTTCACTCAGCAGGGCAATTCTGCCATTTTTGTACACGAAATGTCCGCTCCCTTGCGTGGGATAATTAATGTAACTTTATATGTCAGCTTGGGTCATTCCTCTAAGGATGTCACCATGGACTTTATTATCAGGGAAGTCTCTCTTCACCGAGTGTTTTTTTCCCTTCCAGTTAATTTTGTTAATTAACAATTTTAATTGGTTGGGTTTTCACTCACCAATCCTCCAAAGTGGTGAATTGGCATTCTGATAATCAAGCCCATGAGGTGGCTAAGGTTTCAAGTTGTTGTCCATGACCATGCTAGCCATATCTTGTAGTCTTGCGGAATTTCGTTAGGATTTTAATTTTAATTTTTTTCTAATTAATTAACTTTACCATTTGGTGGTTAATTAATTAAGTTTTGATATAATAATGTAATCTCTTGAACCTTGGCATTTTGTAATAGGGGCTATGAATGCAAATGAAAATGCTATGACACCCCCCTAGGCCATTGGTTCAAGTCCCATGTCATTTTGACAAGGGGTTAGGAGGTTAGACCAATTTAATTTCCTAGGGTGAAAAATTAAATTGTTTGATTTTGAAGGAAAAAATCAAATGAGGCCATAGTAATAAAGTTTGGGGGTGGCTAAGCATAGTCAATTTTTATTTAAATAAACCCCTACCCCATGGTCAAAATAAATTTTTGAGGATCTCCTAATAAAGATTAAAAAATAGAAGATAAAAAATCAAAAATCAAAAATCAAAATTTGAGTCAAAGGAGGCCTCAAATAAAAGATTAAAAATAAAAGATAAAATAAAAGATTGAAAATAAAAGATTAAAGATATAAAATAAAAGATAAAAAATTAAAAATTAAAAAATAAAAGATAAAAAAATAAAAGATAAAAAATAAAAAATAAAAAAATAAAAAATTTGAGTCAAAGGAACTACTCCCAAGGTGGGGCGCCTAGTCATGGAAACCCTAGATTTAAGGGTTAAGCTTCATTGTGACATGGATCTATCTTCTTGACCATTGACTTGAAGAGGCTCCATTGCTTATGATTGGTGGATGGCTTGCAAAGTCAACAAACCTAGATCTAAGGGTGGAGGAGAGCTAGAGTTTAGATCTATGTTTTGAACCCATGATTTAGGAGTGGGTTTGAGATCTTTTCAACTATAAAAGAAGGTCTCCCTTCCCTCATTATTCATTCATTCTCATGCTAAGGTTATGCTGCTGAAATCTTTCTCTCTTCTCCTCTCATATTCTCTCATATTTTCTCAAGCATTTGACTCAAGCCTTTTGCTATGGTTGTATTGAATCTTGCCCTAGTTGGGCTTAATAGAAGAAAGCTTTGGAGGAAAATTGTTGATGTGGATCTATCTCATTTCATGCTTGGATCAGTGAGGTAACCTTGTGGATTTATCAATTATTGTTGCACTTGTTTAGCTTGGAAGCTCTCCACAAAATATTTTGTGGAGAGACTTGTAAGTAGAAGTACTTCTATCTTCATTTGTGAATAGATTAGTAAGATTCTACAAAGTATTTTGTAGCATTTATTTTTGTGTGCATCTCTTTGCTTATTTTTTGTAGCTCTAATAGATTTGTTTTGCAGGGATCTAAAGCGAAGAAGGGCTTCTCCAAGGGTTTCTTGTTTTTAGATCTATTTTTTTTGGGATACTATATCTAGGGTTTCTACCATTGTATAGTGGTAAAACCCCTTTTTTTAGGGCCTAAATCTTTAGTATTTTAATTAAACATTTCAGATCTGATATTTAGTAGCATTTAGGTGGCTGGAAACTAACTGAATTTCCAGCCCTCTAAACATCACATTTCAGTGATTTTTTCTAATCAGATTTTTGCCCTAAATTAGTGATTTTTTGGACTAACTTTTTTTTCTGATAATTTCTTTGAGTTTTCTGTGATTTCCAGCAAGCTTTGCTTGCAGGTTTGTGACAGGTTTTACACAGGTAAAGGGGAGGTGGTGCCCAAATTAGCCCAAAAATACCTCAACTTTCAACCGATTCCAAAAGGGGTTCAAACCCTCACCTTTCTCTCTTCTTTTCTGATATTTGTAAACCCCAAAGAGAAGTTCTCTTGAAGTATTCTCCAAAATTTTATAAAGCATTTGTAATCTATATGTAATTAGATTAGGAAGTAGAGTAGGAAGTAGATCACTAGCTGCTGTTTTTCCAATCTCAAATAGATCTAGATTTTTCAGTTTTACTCACCTTCTCCTTTAGGGAGATTGTTGTGTGGTTAGCATTCTTGGTTTAGCTTAGTTTATTTTGAGCATTTCTTGGGATTTGGCCTAAACAGAGGAGTTGGTAGACTGTGGTGACAGTGGTCCCCAGCTCTAACTTGCCCCCAAGGACACACAAAGCGGGTTATAGACTTCCTCGTGTTCTAAAGTGTGTATTAGGTGGCAACACACCCAAGATCCAACGCACTTTCCCCTTCTTCATTCCCCTTCTTTCTCGGGCAATTTGTAAACCATTTTGACTAGTTTTTGAGGGTCAAAAGGCGGTTCTTTCTCTAAAATTTTAGTATTGTAATAAATCATTAATAAAAGCAAGTGGGATTACGGCTCCAACACCCCTCTTCCCCCATTTGGGGAAGCTTGTATCTGTCAATTTATTTGCTTTATACCTGCACAATAAACTCTTAGAGTAGAATAGGAAATGTTAGCTTCATCTTTTGAAAAGTTTTTTTCTTTATCTCATATAAATTGCTAAAAAGAACATAAAGTCTCTTGAATCTCACTGAAAAGTGGATCAAGAGCACTCTCTATTGGAGAGGTTTTGCCTTTTTGCCTTAAGATTAGATTTCCTATTTTCATATAAATTGCTAAAAAGAACATAAAATATCTTGAATTCTCACCGAAAGGTGGATCAAGAGTACTCTCTGTCGGAGAGTTTGTTGTTTAATTTTTAGTTCATTTACTTTAGCATTTTTACCTTTTCCATAAATCTCTTGAATCTCATCATAAGGCGGATCAAGAGTGCTCTCTATCGGAGAGTTTTTTGATGGTTCTTGTTCACAATAGTTAATATAAAATTGGAATTTACATTTACAACACTGTGTATGCTCTACCCACTTGTGGGATACCCAGAAGCAGTTGTAGAGTTTTTAATCTTCACATTTTAATCCTCTTCAACCATAGATAAAACACTCTCCCAAGAAAACCAACGAAAATCCGTCGTTGATCGCTAATAATCGAAAGTGGGCAAATTCTTTTGGGGACGCGGGGACCACTGTATCGAGACCTTGAAAGCACAGTTAGGCTACATCCTTGTTGGTGTAGTGATGAACACCGCTTTAGAGACTCCGGACAACCCACATGTTCTCTTACGAAACCATTTAGACTATTATCCGGACATATCTCCAGTACCGAAAGGTATATCTTGGAGATCCCCTTCTCGTTTAATAATAAACTTCACACCTAAAACTTACAATAAAATTTACCAAGAACACTTGCAAAACGTTCTCAAGCACACCCAAGATTTGTATCAAGCATCCCAAGCACTACATTAACTCCATTTGGCACTGGTCTTAACAATTATTCATTTGCTTATTATCTATCTGGAGCACTTGTTTTATCTATTTTCGTATCATGCTATGGATGCTTTACTTTTAAATTGTCATTATTAAGTGGTTGTGCATCTTTAATTATCTTGTAAGTATTTACTTGGGTCATTTGTTGTAAATCTCTTTTAAAAACTCCTAAAAAACACCCATCCTCACCATACACAAAAACATTTTAAAACGCAAGAGCTTTAGAAACTCTTTGTAGGGTCTACCCCCCTTGAGTTTGCCTAAACAGAGGAGTCGGGATCAGGTGACAGCACTTGACTCTTTGCTTGCCCCCAAGGCCACACCTTTCCCACTTGGGAAACGACTTTCAAAATATTTTTGTTGACGGTGTGCACATCGGCTGGAAACACCCTTGACATACCCAAGTCCCCTGTTTCAAAAAGTGGCAACCTCGTCCCTGTTCCTGTCCCTGTACCCAAGTTTCCTGACAACTTAGGTTCTAGACAAAGGTATAAGCACTTCGTATATTAGCTTCTTGCTTATATTCATCACACAAATTTGCTATTTGTAGTGACCAATTGCATTTCCTCAACAATATAAAAGATCAATGTAGGATGGAACGCTCATGCCCAACATAAAATATCTTGTGATGTTGTCATACTCGGTCTAGGATAAAGTGCAGCAAAAGTTGAACTTGAAATTATACCCATTTCTTACCATAACAAGAGTAAAGGCTTTTGCTAAGGTAAATGCTCCAAACAAACCCTAGGATGGTAGGCATATCATCTCTCCAGTAACAATATCTGAGCAACAATGAAAGATTGGCCTGAGTTGTACCTCTTCCCAAAACTCCATTTTCTCTATCTAAAATTGAGAGGGTTTCGAATTCCATTTTCATGTATTCGCTTGGCCTCGATATGAACCCTCTTCTGTCTTCCAATCTAGTTTAACTTAAATAGCTTTTATGTGGTTCTTGAATTAGTTAGTGGTTGGAAGGCCATTAGTGGTTGCAAAGCTGTTAGGGTTTGAGAAGGTATTTTGTTTGCATTTCCTTAATAATTCATTATGTTGCTTAACCAATGACGACTACCATGAATATTCCTAGATTTTTGGGATTCTAGAGATCGACCTTCATCCCCAAAAGTTGACTAACACCTATCGACGTAAATCTAAGTTACCAGAATGAGGATATGGATTTGGATATGGATCTAGATCTAGATACGGATTCACCGGATTTTTAAAACCCAGGATCTAGATACGGTGGGTGGGTAAACGACAAGTACAAAAAAATATAAAAATCTTCTTATAATAAATAAACATATAGAGTGAAGAATCAAAACTATTTAGGTAACACAAGAATAGAATTGTAAGTTATTGCCAAAAAAGAGAGTTCATGTACCATAACTGATAATTTGATGAGTTGTGTTATCCCCTTTTCATGACAGGGGTGTGACAGAGGTGTCCACAAAATTTTCACATGGCTGGAAACTCCCTTCTGGAGTTGTTACAAACCATGCATATCAGCAGAACTTTTTCTTTCAAGCCAGAGCATCTTTTTACAGTAGTCAGTGTGCCAGTTTTGACAAGCAAAGGAGGCATGAAGGGAGACTATTTTAGAAGCAGTGTAATATCATCATCTTCAGATTACGAAAGCAAGTTTCCAGAGTCCTTTATTCTTTGAATGGATGCCATGGGCGTTTCCCAGTAAAAAAGGATTCTAGGCATTTTTATTCATTCCGAAAGACTTGGCTTTTGGAAAACAAGGGAAGTGGAAGTTCCCGTACCATCGTTCTCGGAGCCTTCACCCCACTAGAGTTCTTTGGAAGTGATGAGGATTCAACAATCCATCATATGGTCTCTTTCGGCAAGTTGATGGCGGATCTCAAAGTTTGCCATGAGGATGATTTCATGATTGTATTTGCCTTAACTTTTGAGGGAGATGCAGAAGATTGGTTCAATGACCCTTGGGATGAAAGCATAGACTCGATGGAATTTTTTTTTGAGAAGTTTCTCCTGCACTGGCATGAAGGAACTGTTGTCCGCCGATTGCATACTAGCAGCAGAAATCTTCCGAAAGCTGTCTCCTCACTTGAGAAAGTGGGAGAGGTGTGGCTTTGGGGGCAAGCACAGAGCCAGGTATTGTCACCTACTCCTAGCTCCTCCGTTTAGGCTAACTCCTAACGAAGCCAAGTGGGGTCGTCCCTAACAAAGAGTTTACTATGGCTCAATGTGTATAAGTGTTTTTGATGTTATGATGCAGATGGGTGTTTTTTAGAAGTTTTTGAATGATTACAACTTTATAATAGAATGAGCAATCCACGTTGCGATTACAAAACACAAGATTTGAGACGAACAATACAAAGATGACTTGGAAATTAAAGGCATCCACAGATAGATAATGATTTAAGCAAACAATAGGGACAAATGGTCCAGATCAAGACGATGCATGGAAGTTTAAGACCAGTGCCAAAATGGAGTAAAAAAAGTGCTTGTGAATGCTGGAATACAAGTTTCAATAGTAATGTTTGTGAGATCGTTTTGCAATTGTTCTTGGTTTATTTTATTGTAAATTTTAAAGATGATCTTGCTTAAGGTGTCTAGGAAACCTAACCGGAAATACTTACAGTGGCTCCGTTTGAAGACATGACGGACTTGTCTAGAATCACAAGCTAGGTGTTCAGAGAATTTAACCAGCGAGTGTCCAGATTGGGTTGCCCGACGCCCACACTTGGAATTTGCCCACTACCTAAGTATTTATCGAGATAATGTCGGTGCGTTGGTTATGGGGTGAAAGTTTTATTACGTTATCACTTGCAAGATTAACAGTCCAATGCTGTTTCTGGGTACTCCGAGTTTTAGGTCGATCAGAGCATACTCCGGCAAGGAAACAACGAGATAAATTAATTAGGGGGAAATGTGAGTTGCAAAATTTTATTAAGTAAATTAATTAAAACCCTCTGACAGAGAGCGCTCTTGACTTTGTCTTATGACAAAGGTTCAAGAGTCTTTAACTATTCTATATGCCTAATGCAAGGAAAATGCAAATCTAACTATGCTCTCCGACAGAGAGTGCTCTTGACTTGGGTTTCGGCAAGTTCAAGAGACTTAAAAATTAATTAGTTAAACATGCAAATAGTAGAATGCATGAAAATAAAAGAAAGACAGTTAAACAAACTCTCCGACAAAAAGCACTCTTGATCCACCTTACGGTGAGATTCAAGAGATTTTGGTTCTTTTTAAGATTAACAATTAAAGAGAAAGATACACAACAATGCAAGTAATAAAATCTAATCTAGCAATTAGTAGTTATACTTAATGGACAACTAGCAATTAGTGGAAAAGAAAACTAAATCTAATCAAGAGAACTAAGCTAAGTGCTTTAAGTTAAAACTACACTAAGTAAAAATGAAAAGGAACACAAGACACACTTCCCCCAAATAGGGGAAGTAGAAAAGATGGGAGGCTTGCTCCCATTAGCCTTTTTATTAATAATTTACAATGCTTGGGGATTTTAACCCTTGAAGAGAACTTTAAAAAAAATTAAGAGGGTGAAGAAGCTCTAATGGCTTGTACAAAAAAAAGGATGTGGTTTGTCTTCTTGTTGGGAACTTTTACTTCAATATTTCCAAGTCTTTAGACTTGTCTTTGGTGACCTCTTCTTCAATATCTGCTCAAAACAAACAATGACTCAAGCACCCATTATTCGTTAATAAAATTAAAGTAAATCTAGATGCGAAAATTATTCTAAGTGCAAAAACGACCATTTTAAAATGCAAATTTTTTAGTCTTTTTGAAGCAAAACCAGATACAAAACTTTTACAGGAAAAGTGGGAAAGATGAAGGGGGTAAAATGGGGCAAAAAGAAAGCAAAAAAAGAGGGCTGAAATAAGTGAGGAAAAGAGAGAAAAGGGGAAAGTGAACAGCAGTAAAGAGGGCTGCAAAAAAGAGAGAGAGAGAGAGAGAGAAAAGAGGGCTAAGAGGGCAGCGAAAGAGGGCTGCAAAAAAGAGAGAGAGAGAGAGAGAGAAAAGAGGGCTAAGAGGGCAGCGAAAGAGGGCTGCAAAAAAGAGAGAGAGAGAGAAAAAGAGGGCAGTGAAAGAGAGCTAAGAGGGCAGCGAAAGAGGGCTGCAAAAGAGAGAGAGAGAGGGAAAAAGAGGAGAAGGTAGGAGGCCAAAAACGAAAGGAAAAGGTTTAGGGCTTCCAAGGTAGCAAGTAACCGAGTTTTAAGATGTAGTTTTGAGAGATGGGTCTTCGAACTAGTGCCTCTTGCCAAACTTTTTTAGGCTTGAGATCGATTTTAGGAGGCCCTGAAATGCACACAATGTCAGAGAAATAGGTCTTTTGAAGAGATGAGAGAAGCAACCGAGCTCAAACTTCTCTTCAAACTCAGGAGATCTGCACAAGAAACCACTTACAAACACATCCTGATCAAATACTGTATGCAAAGCAAAATGGGATTAGAAGAGTATAAGTATTTCCAACTACAGTCTACTCCTTCAAAATCACATAAAACCCGACATAAATGGACAAATTGAACTCAAATGGCCACTCTATGGACTTAATAAAGCCTTCTAAGCTAACAATTTGATCAAAATAGTGAAATATAAGTAATAAACAAGAACAAAATCACCTTGATACAGATGAAGCACTTCCCATGACAAGAATCAACACACCATACGGACCTCCAAAGTCACTTTATTTCCAATAGCAAAAGCTATAACACAATTACAATCTGGCAGAGTAAGTTTGCTTCACGTCACTTCTCTTTTTAATTAAATCCACCACTTTAAACATTAAACCAAAGTTTTACCTCCATCATGTGGAAAAGGGTCGTAAGTTAATATGGGACCCATACCAAATCATCTCCACCACTTAAAAATTCAATTTTGATTTTAATTTTGACTTTTTAATATTTGGACCTTAGTGCCAAAATGTCCATTTTTAGCATTTAAATGCCATCTTGATGCTTCTTTAGTCAAATACTGCTTCACAGGGTGCTTCAGCTGCCCGACTGATGGTGAAAGTGGTCGATAGGGTAAAGATGCTGCCCCGGGCTTGAAAATGAGCCCAACCATGCTGAAAACGGACTCCGGATCACACATTTATTACATTTTGAAATTTTCCATTTAAACCATTAAAAAATGGCTTAAAAAATGAAAAAAAAAAATATTTTTTCTCGGAATCCAACGAAACTCTAGGGGGACCTAGTACATGTTCATATGACTCAAGCGGAATGCCTAGCATGACAAAAAACACTGACACGAAGGCTCTGATAACTTCCTAAGGCCGAAACACCAAGACAACTACCCCAGCTTTGGAGGAGCGAGTGAAAAACTCAGAAATTATTGGTCGCTTGTTCAACATCCAATAATAACCAAGGGAAAAAAACACTCTGGGCTAGTCGGCTTGATGCCCAAGTCCGGGAAGCCGAGCCTTTTATAAAAATTTAAATGCTAGGACATTTTTTACATTTTCCCCAAGGGGGTATGAACATGTATTTTACAAAGAATAAAAAGTTTAGCCCAAAACTGGTTAACTCCAAAACACACTGAACTTCTGAACTCTGGAGATGAGCATTCATCATGCTCGATAACTGGCGGCTCAATAGGAAGTTCAACTATTGTACAAAATAGTTGGTAACAGGAACATTTGAAGAGATTGAGAGGTTGGCCAGAGAGTGATGCCCTCCTCCCCAAGACACAACCTGATTCTGAAGAGGAGATCCATGAAGAAAATATCATTGAAGATCTGATTGATGAAGTAGTACAAGGACCCTTGGTTGAAGACATTACTGAAGAGCTTCCTGAGATTGCTGAAATAAAGAAAAATGAAGATATGGAGCTGCCTTAGATCTATGTCATTGAAAATATTCCTGAACCACTCCATGCTGAAGATTTGGATTTGCCTCAAGTTCATAATATGATTTTTGTAGATCAGCTCGAGCAACGCTATGATGGAGGTTTGTATTTGAGCCCTATCAATCAATGGATAGAGGCTTCTTGTGCATATTCTTCTCGCCCAAATGTTGATAGTTTTTTCTATCCGAACAATCTGATGTTCCAATTCAGCTTTATTCATGAGCAGATGTTAAGACATCTCTGTTTTATGATGATTCTGTTTTTGTCTCTAACCTAGCACAGAAAAATGCAACTTTGCATAGGTAAGATGCGGGAATGGCTCCATTGGTTGTACCATTACACTTAGCATTATCGCTAAAATTGATAGAATAGGTAGGTAGGATGAATAAGCTCTTGCATGAGCACTTAAAATCATTAGTATGCATTTTTTTTCCCTTTTGTAATAAAGTGTGGGATGTGAATTAAGCTATCCCACCGTATTTTTACTTTCAAGTTGGTTTGCAATACCTAGATGCTGAGGTTCTCGTGTACCCTCATGGAGAGCACACGTCCCTATGGAGCCAGATATTACCCCATTTTCATGACAGGGGTGTGAAAGAGGTGTCCACAAAATTTTCATATGGCTGGAAACTCCCTTCTGGAGTTGTTACAAACCATGCATATCAGCAGAAATTTTTCTTTCAAGCCAGAGCATCTTTTTACAACAGTTAGTGTGCTAGTTCTGACAAACAAAGGAGGCATGAAGGGAGACTGTTTTAGAAGCAGTGTAATATCATCATCTTCAGATTATGAAAGCAAGTTTCCAGGGTCCTTTATTCTTTGAATGGATGCCATGGGTGTTTTCCAGTAAAAAAGGATTCTAGGCATTTTTGTTCATTCTGAAAGACTTGGCTTTTGTGGAAAACAAGGGAAGTGGAAGTTCTCGTACCATCGTTTCTAAGTGGACACATTCGGGATGCTCAAGTTACAGATCCTTTGGAGCTGGTGGTGACTTCTGCAACCGAGGCTTCTACTCCCAAATATAGTCTAGTACAAGACGTGATTAAGCGGCTGTATAATATTCCAGAGTTCATACAGATAACTGATTTCCTTGAAGGGGATCCATCATGTAATGAACATAATGTCATCATTATGTTGGCATTCCTTCCTTCCCTCCTTCTTGAAGGAAAATCAATGTTTGGGAGACTTCCATGTACTCTACAAAACGGTATGGGTTTTGGCAATGCTGAAAAGACAGTGCCAATTGAACATACCGAGCAAAAGCATTGCATATCACACAAAAGCGTGGAAGCTATCAAAATTCAGTCATTCAATAAATCTTTCATTCAAAGGCAGCATTATCTAAGACTTAAACTGGGTCAAATTGAAGCAATTATCTTATACACAAGCCCAGGAAAAGGCAGTTATCCGGATTCAATCATGGCATAGAGCTTTGATTGAAAGACGATGATTCCTCAGGATTAAAGCAGCTGCTATACATATACAAAGTGCTGCAAGAGCTTGGCTCTTGGCTAAGAAACATCAAGATTCTTTTGCACTTTCTGTAATTCAGGAAAGAAGACAAGAAAAGAGCCGCGCGGTGTATACTTTCGCTGACTGTAGCAGTGTATATCGAGCTTTCAATCCACGTCTTGATTGGAATTTTGGCATCTTCACTCGGCGTTATGAGCAGACCACGATTTTTTGTTGTTGTTATCACAACAGATTATCTATTGGCGTGGAGATGTGGAGCAACTGAACACCGTTTCCTGAATCCATGCAGCTAGGTTTATGTTTTGAGAGCTGACAGAGTTCGCCTGATTTCACCAAACGAAATCCACGGATTACATGGAGGGTTCGTTGGCGATGGCAGCTGATAACTCAGACAGGTTAACTTATCAAATTGGCGACTATTTGTTCGATTTCTTGTTGACTTCTGTGCAAGAGTTTTCGAAACTGTTACAAATGGTTTGTCCTCTTAGCCGCTGTAAAAAAAGCAGGAACTGTTTAAATTCCACGTTCCACATGGAAGCACCCATTCGGGTGTTATGATCCAATTATTTTTGGTTGCCCACTTTTGGGTTGGTGCAGTTAACTTAGGTAGGAGTTAGGTTTAAATAAATTGGAGTTATCAAGTTTTTTAATTGAGAGAAAAAAGTGGATCAAGATCCTGATCCACTTTTTCCAGATTATTTAATTATTATTTCATTTTTACTTTTAGAAAAAGTGAGAAGGCCTTTTGGCCTATAAAGAAGCAAGCTTCTTCTTTGTAAATGATGGAAAAACTGGGAGGATTTTTCCCCAGGGTTTAATAGAAAAATACTGTTTTGGGTTTCATGATTGTTCAATTGAGTGCTCTCTATGGTGTGTGGCATTAACTTGTGCTATTGAGCATTTGTTGCTAGCTGCTTTTCCTCTCCATGTCTGCGTCAGGGACCATAAACATATGATCCCATCCTGTTAAACTAGTAGCAACAAGGAAGGTCTTCCTGCATGCATGTGTTCTTGCATGCAGAAGACTTAAATTAGGAAACCAGTTGTATTTAATTTACTTTTCCTAAGTTTACTTTGGAAAATAAATTAAAGTGATCTAAATTAACTTTAGTGAACCACTAGTTAAAGTGAAAGTGAAATTAGGGTTTCTGCTTTACCTAAAGTTATAAAAGAGAGATCAATTGGTGGAGAGAACACACACACTTGTATTCTGACAGAGACAGGATACAGTCAGGGAGAGAAAGTCAGACAGAGGATTTAGCTGAGAAGACGGAGGAGCGAGCAGCAGGATCATCGAGCTTCGTACAGCCAGGCCGTACACTCACACAGGAGGGTGTTGAGGTTTAGCTGGGATTTTCCCAGAGATTCTGCCGGATACTACATTCGCCAGGTTTGGGTGAATTTGCAGTGATTGTAAAAGTTCCATATTTTTTCATAATAAAATCTATATCTGACTACTGCACCGGGGGTTTCCATACCCAAAATAATAGTGTCAATATTGTGATGTGATGTTGTGATTTATTTCTCAGTTTTATATTTCGCTGCATACTGTAAAAGATATCCATGTGTGGTTATCAGTTGATATTTTGCATGCATTGTTTAGCCCTAGTTGAATATTAAAGGAAAATTTACATGGTATCAGAGCTCTGGTGAGCTAAAGCTGAGAGATTTGCAGCAGCAGTGATAGATTAGGGGCAGATCTATAGGAAGACAAAAACCTAGACTTCTAGATCTAGGGTTGGACAAGTACACTTCACTATGGCCATGCAGTTGAGAGTTGAGGATAGACTCCAGGGTGCTCAGAACTTTTCTACATGGAAAGAGAGGATCAAAAGGTTCCTGGACGTCAGTGATGCTGAGGAGCACATTGACTCCACAAAAGTTGCACCCACAGATACGACAAATCTGATAGCCTGGAAGAAGATTGATTTCGGAGCCATGCTGATTATCATGGATGGAGTGAAGGACCATATAGTCCCTCACCTTTTTGGTAAGAAGACCGCATTGGAGATGTGGAAGGCGTTGGAAAGTCTGTACTAGAGCAAGAACGAGAACCGGAGGATGGTGTTGCAAGAGAGGATGCGCAACATCAAGATGACCAAGGGAGAAGGAGTGGTGCCTTATCTCATGAGGCTCACACAAATCAGAGATGAGCTTGGAGTTGTTGGCTCTAAGACAGATGATGAGGAGCTAGTTCAGATAGCCCTCAATGGCTTCTCTAAGCCATGGGACACCTTTGTCAAAGGTGTTGTGGCTAGGGAGAAGCTCCCTGATTGGCAAAGACTATGGGATGACTTTATGCAGGAGGAGACCCGCATGGGTCAAGGATCAGGCTCATCTAGTAGTGCCCCACAGATTGTGGATGAGGAGGCTCTAGCCCTTATAGGGAAGAGTAAGGGGAAGGCAAAGAGAAGGAAGGATGGTAAGAAGAACCTTGACGTGTTAAAGGTCAAGTGCTTTATCTGCCACAAGCAGGGACACTTTGCCTCCTAGTGCCCAGATAGAAAGAAGAAGAGTAACACTCAGATGGTTGGATCTGCAGAGGTGGATGAGTTCAGTAGGAACTTCGATGAGGAGTTTTGCTTGATAGCTTGCATGGCAAGCACCACAGGGAGCAACATATGGTACATTAACAGTGTAGCATCTAGTCACATGACTGGATAGAAGAGATTCTTCAAAGACTTGCAGGAGGGTGGAACAGGTATCCACGTTGAGCTGGGTGATGATGCGCGGTATCAGCCGCAGGGAGTTGGCACTGTTTCAGTTTTGCTGATGTGTTATATGTTCCAGAACTAACCAAGAACCTTATATCAGTCTCCACTCTGGAGGACAAGGGATATCAAGTTAAGTTTCGTGACCATAGAGTGTATATCAGGCCCAAGGGGTCAGATCGGAGCTTGGATCGGGTGATTAGCAGAAGGAGTGGGAAAGTGTATAGATTACACTTTGAGTTTGCAAAGGCTCTAGTCAGCAGTAGCAGCAGCAGTCAGGGTGAGTTGTGGCATAGGAGGATGGCACACTTACACCATGGAGCACTGAAGCATTTGAGACAGGCAGTCATTGGAGTTCCTCAGGTACAGGAGGAAAAGCATAACCACTGCAAGGGTTGTGCTTCGGGAAAGAACATCACGAAGCCTTTCCCACAGCGTGAGGACAAGTCTAAGGAGCCCTTGGACTTGGTCCATTCAGATGTATGTAGACCTATGAGTGTCCATTGCTTCAGTGGTTATAGTTATTGCGTAACCTTCATTGATGACTATTTTAGGAAAACCTGGATCTATTTCCTGAAGGCCAAGTCATAGGTCTTTGAGAGGTTCTGAGAGTTCAAGACTCTTGTGGAGAACCAAACATGAAAGAAGATTCGGGTGTTGAGGACAGACAACGGGGGTGAGTACACTTCCAATGAGTTCATAGAGTATTTTTCGGCTGAGGGGATCAAGAAGGAGCACACTGTGCCCTATACCCCACAGCAGAATGGAGTTGCAGAGTGGAAGAACAAGACTATAGTTGGAGCAGCCAAGGCCATGCTATTTGATCAGGGATTACCACTATTCCTCTGGGCCGAGGCATACAGGACTGCAATATACATTCAGAACAGGTGTCCCCACATAGCCTTGGGGAGGAAGACATCGGATGAGGTATTCACAGGAACTAGGCCAGATGTGAGTCACATTTGCATATTTGACAGTTTCTGCTATTGTCATGTTCATGCTGACAATAGGAAGAAGTTGGACCCTTTTGGAAAGAAGGGGTTACTTGTTGGTCACAGCGAGATTTCAAAGGCATATAGAGTTTACATTCCTGCTCGCAGGAGGATCATTGTGAGTAGGGATGTCCAGTTCGATGAGGACAGGGCCTTGCGGAGATCTCTAGACTTACCAGCAGAGCAGCAGCCAGTACAGGAGTCGAGAGTCAAGTTGGAGGAGCCAGATGTACAGGTACAAACACAGAGCACAGGTTCTAGTGGTCAGAGGGAGTCAGGTGTACAGGATCCTTCAGTCATTGACTTGAAGGATGAGCTGCAGCAGGAGACAGATATCCAGCAGTCGCAGCAAGTTGACACTAGGCCAAGGCCAAAGTGGTTTAGATCCACAGTGCATGATTCCAGGCAGGTAGATCCTCCACAGACATCTTTCAAACGGAGTGTACCACAAGAGAGGCTTAGTTATATGGCACTGATGACAGAGTTGATTAACTCTGAACCTCCCAGCTTCGGGGAGGTTGCACAACATGATGTGTGGCAGGAAGCTATGGTTGAGGAGTATGCCTCCATTACGAAAAACCAGGTATGGGAGGTTGTGCCAAGGCCATAAGGGAAAAAGGTGGTGGGATACAGATGGATCTACAAGATGAAGCATGCAGCAGATGGGAGCGTGGAGAAGTACAAAGCGCGCTTCGTGGAAAAGGGGTTTTCACAGAAGGAGGGTATTGATTATGAGGAGACCTTCGCCCCTGTTTCCAGGTATTCTTCCATTTAGACCATTATCTCACTAACAACTGAGATGGGTTGGCGTGTCCATCAGATGGATGTCAAGACTGCCTTCCTCAACGGAGTGATAGAGGAGGAGGTGTATATTGAGCAGCCAGAGGGGTTTGATGTGGAGAACTGCGGGCTCAAGCAGGCACCTCAAGCATGGTACTCGAGGATTGACAGCTATCTACGGGAGATGGGATTTCAGCAGAGTGAGGTTGACCACAACTTGTACTTCTTGACAGGTGAGGTGCCTCTCATACTGGTCTTCTATGTGGATGATCTCTTTTTGACAGGAGATGAGAGGCTGATTGGAGACTGTAAGTCCAACCTTATAGTAGAGTTTGAGATGAAAGACCTTGGGTTGATGCATTACTTTTTGGGCTTGGAGGTTTGGCAGAGAGATGGATGCTTCTTCATCGGACAGGGGAAGTATGCAGTAGAGATCCTGAAGAGATTCAGGATGGAGGACTGCAAGCCTATGACCATACCTCTAGTTTCCAACTGGAGGAAGATTGATGCATCAGGATCAGACAGATTTGATCCTACCTTGTATTGGCAACTTATCAGATTGCTTATGTATCTGGTCAACACCCGACCAAACATCAGCTTTGTAGTCAACTCTTTGAGTCAGTTCATGGTGGACCCTCGGAGAGTGCACTGGCATACTTCGCTACATCAGAGGTACAGTGGAGTATGGATTGGTTTATGAGTGCAGGGGGGGTGTACAGTTAGCAGGTTTCACAGATGCTGACTGGGCAGGACGTGTAGAGGACTGGAAGAGTACTTCAGGTTGTTGTTTCAACATTGGATCAGGGGTTGTCTCTTGGTTCAGTAGGAAGCAGAAGTCAGTTGCATTGAGCTCGGCAGACGCTAAGTACATGGCAGCCAGCATGGCTACTTGTGAAGGTATGTGGCTAAGGAAGTTACATGTAGGGTTGTTCGAGAGTGAGCTAGAGGCTACAGTAGTTCACTGTGACAATTAGAGTGGCATTAGGGTATCTGAGAATCCAGTGTTCCATGATCGAAGCAAACACATAGACATCAGATACCAGTTCTTGAGAGATTGTTTTCAGAGGGGAACCATTCGGTTGGAGTACATACAGACAGATGAGCAGGTGGCGAACATTTTCACCAAGGCACTTTGCAGACAGAGTTTTGTGAAGTTCAGTGATAAGTTGGGGTTGCTACCAAATCCCTTCGTCGTTGAGAGGGAGTGTTAAACTAGTATTAACAATGAAGGTCTTCCTGCATGCATGTGTTCTTGCATGCAGAAGACTTAAATTAGGAAACCAGTTGTATTTAATTTACTTTTCCTAAGTTTACTTTGGAAAATAAATTAAAGTGATCTAAATTAACTTTAGTGAACCACTAGTTAAAGTGAAAGTGAAATTAGGGTTTTTGTTTTACCACTAGTTAAAGTGAAATTGAACTTAGGGTTTTTGCTTTACCTAAAGTTATAAAAGAGAGATCAATTGGTGGAGAGAACACACACACTTGTATTTCGACAGAGACAGGATACAGATAGGGAGAGAAAGTCAGACAGAGGATTTAGCTGAGAAGATGGAGGAGTGAGCAGCAGGATCATCGAGTTTTGTACAACTAGGCCGTACACTCACACAGGAGGGTGTTGAGGTTTAGCTGGGATTTGCCCAGTGATTCTGTCGGGTACTGCATTCGCCAGGTTTGGGTGAATTTGCAGTGATTGTAAAAGTTCCATATTTTTTCATAATAAAATCTATATCTGACTGGTTCACCGGTTTTCCCATCTTGGGTTTTTCCGGGGGTTTCCATACCCAAAATAATAGTGTCAATATTGTGATGTGATGTTGTGATTTATTTCTCAGTTTTATATTCCGCTGCATACTATAAAAGATATTCATGTGTGGTTATCAGTTGATATTTTGCATGCACTGTTTAGCATTAGTTGAATATTGAAGGAAAATTTACAATTGGAAGGTGGAAATCCTAGCAGTTGCTAGCCTTTTCCCTTTGTGAGCGTGCATGCATGGGTTCAATGCTTACATTTTATCAAGCTTGATTGTGTAGCATCTCGTTGTTTGCATAGCGCATCTTCCGCTTTTAGGAAGAAGAAGATCTAGTAGCTGCCCCTCTGACACAAGGCCCTTGTGGGTTCTCCCTTGACTCCATTTCTCCTTTTAGGTATACCGGCACTGGTCCATTAGTGGGGTTTGATCTTTCCCTCGTTCCGTCAACCATTCAAATACTCTTATGCTACAACCATTTCGCTAAGGCATCCTCTTCTAATCACCCTGTCCGCAACTGTCTCCTGCCTTAGTGATATTAACACCAGGGACGCCCCCCTTGAGTTGGAGAAGAGCCAACCTAAAGCGAGGAAGAGAGGAGCGTGGTGACAGTGGCTGCTCTTTTCGCAGTTTCTATCGGGCCGGTGTGCCTAATTTTGGGCTTTGACACATGCACACCGGTTAGAAGCGCCAACAAGTTGTAACCATGATTGATATTTATAATTTTAAAAACTATTCCAACATGAACATGAAGCAGGTCAAAATCGTGTTTCTATGAGCCACATCCACATGTCCCTATCGGTAGGGAATAAAGTGGTTTTCTTGAAGACTATGGCATGACTACATAATAGTGTAGCTGAAGTGAGCAACAACTTAGCAAATAAAGATATATCAGCCCTTGACAGCAAACCTTGACCATAAAGATAAATCAACTAAAAACATTGAGAGTAGAACTTGATATTGATATATCAGAGTTCAAGACCTTTAGCAGGAACGGGGTTTACGCTTTTATCCATTAGTTGTTTAGAGTTTTTTAAGTTTCTCATTAGAAAACAATTTTCTATGGGGGTCAATGGTTCATAGAAGCATTGGAAGTTTCAGGATCCATTTGAAAATTTCAGAAATTGTTTGATTTTTCTCAGGATCGGTTTCATGGGATCAGGATACATTTCCTTGTGCAGGGTCTGTTCCCATGATGGATCCTAGGCAGATCCAATCAGGATACGTATCATATCCGTGGATCTGTGGATCCTACACACTCGGGTGGTGGATCCGGTAACATAGATGTAAATAGAATATGGGAACATATGTGAGTATTTGGAATTTTACGTGAAATATACATTCATGAAGTCATTCTAAAACAACTTGTAGTGTTGTGATACCACTTGTAATTCTCTAGGTAACACAAGAACAAAGTAAAAACCAAAATTAAATCCAAATAACAGTAAAAAAATTATACAATAAATGGCTGAAATATTTAGGTGTGTAAACTAGCAGGAATTGAATGTGAAATATAAAAGATCAGGGAAATCACACTTTGTCCAGTCGAGAGGCTGCAAACTGTTGGTTTTGAAAGGATCTATGCACATTCAAGATACCATAATTGCTTAAATTAATGTTGCAGGTGATGTAAGTCGGATGCATTATTAATCAAGCCTTAGATCAGATTAGTGTTTTAAGTACCTAACAATGTTCTTTAAAGTTTACAAATTGGTCACATGTTATGTCAGTAACATAACAAAAATATCTAGAAGTTATTCTGTGTGCCGTAACAGACTCCATATAACTGACCAATAGACATGGATACATATTTATTTCTGTTTTTGATATTATTTTAAGTTTGATACTCTTTGTTTCTGCTAATAGAACAAATGGGAGCACTTTTCCATTCAAATAGAAAGTGGAATGCCTTTTAAATGAAATGCAACAAACATGAGAGTCGATTGTCTAATGATGATCTCCGTCGAGGGGAATGACCATATTTATAGTAATATATTGACAAAACACTATTCTTAGAACCTGGCCTGTGGGCTTACATACAGAATACTGTCACAAAACTATAAGATAGATTTAGATGTACAAAAAATGGTCAAATGCATGAAATGACTTTAATAACTCACCAATATTGACTTATGTGCCTAGCTAACTATAGTTATCTGTTATGCCACTCATTCTCCATATTATGCCAGGAGCACAACAATTTTCTTGGCCAGGGCATCATTAGAATTAATCTCTCTTGTATTCTGAAGAAGAGTTACTTGTTTTGGGGTTCCTTTAGCTTTTTTCCTCGTTGAAGTACTCTAGTCCCATTGACTTCATTTGGCCATTAAGATAATTTCAGTTTCAAAATTTCAATTTGACTAGAATTTATTTTATTTTTCTTCTAAATACATATATAACTCAGCTATTTGTGACACCTATTTTATGTCCTGTTTGTGTTCAATGTTGATTCTACTTCGTTCATCATCCTCTGGAATTTTCCCACAACATCATTTGTCCCTTTAGCAGGCAAGTTCATTCTCGAACTGTTTATTGCAGCTGTCTTCTTTAGTCCTGAACTTTTAGAAACTTGTATTGTCTCTTTCACCTAGAACTCCTGTTTTTCTTTCTCTTTCTCTTATATCTTTTCTCTTGAGCACTCCCTTAGAAACATCATGTCTTTGCTCTTTCTTCTTGTGGACGGGTCTTCTCGCAATATTATATTATCCAGGGAGATTCAATGTCTTTCTTTTAACTTTTGCCAATCAGTTTTCCTCTTGAGCCATCATGTCCTTCCTCTTCATCATTCCAATAGATAATCACAAAAGAAATATTGAGAATGAAGAGGAACTTTTTTCCTTTACGACTTTCATATCAAAACTATTAAGAAAATTATTAGATTGATCAGTTCCCCAGAGAATAAGCCAGTCCGGTCCTGCTTCTTCCCCTGTAGAATGATCTTCAATACATTATACGTGTACATTTTAGTGCTCCGACTCATTTCCTTCAAACTCTAAACTAAAGAAACTGAACAGAAGTAGTTCTAATTTACATAAGGACAATCTTCAACATTTATCGATTATAATTGATGAACTCCTTCAAAATATAAATTGTAGATCTTCACAATGCAACTTAAATAAGTTGTCCTATCATCTTTTCGCTATGTTCCATCTTTTCTTATATAATCCCGTTCAAATATTGCCTATTCAACCCTATCAATTTGTATTATCTTCTACAATTAATAGTTATGGAACATAATTTCTTGTGTTTTTATATCATTTATATTTTCCAACCAATTGTCTGTCTTTTTATTTCATCTTTTATTCCTAATACGTAACTAATTGGTAACTAATCTTCATAGCCTCTTCCACAAGCCTCTAGGTTTCAAATCTTTTTTCCCTGTTCATTCATGCATGCTTTTGGCCTCTGCACATGATCGAGGAAGATCTTAGTTGCGAGCATAAGCTTGATAGTCATAGGACTTGTTCTCCATCTTTTTTTTTTAGTTGGCAAAGTGGTGGAACCCCCCTGACTAGCAGGTTTGCCATTGGCTAAGTAACCACGAACCAGGGGCATCTAAGCCATCAAAATCACCTGGGGATCGCACCTGGCCTGGACCGCACCAACCCTTAACATGGTTGGATTTTTGGTATCCAACAGGATTAGAACCGGCGACCTTTCAGCTTAGGGGGCGTCTTAACCATACCCTGCCACCAACTGTTCCACATCTCGCGGATAGGACTTGTTCTCCATCTTGCAATTGCTGTCAAAAGTCTATTGAACACTCCATATCTCCAAAAGTTTAATATATTGTCTCCCTAGATTCCAGGATTTGCCTTTTTCTTCTTCCTGGTATAGCTTTTGGAGTCACAATCTCCCTCATTTGAATCTATCAGGTCAGTCTTCATCTCCTGAATTTTGTGGATTGTGACACAGAAATGATTGGTTTTTGGCATCACTTCTTGAATTTCAGCTGTTTCTTTTATAGACAAAATATTCTCTTACCTTTTATCCACGAGTGACCTAAGAAGACATTATGGGCATTTCATGCATCCTTAAATTCCATGACTCCAAAATTTGCATCTTTCAATTAACTATACTGAATTAGAACATTTTGTAATAATACTTTTAAAAATCCTTATTTGGTAGTCAGTAGTTACCCATTCTAAACAAGTATAAAGAAGATTTTGATTTTGGCTTACCCATCGCTTTCGAAAATTCAAGAGAAATTACTTTTACTAGAGTTATAAAGAAAAAATGGTGCCATTATTCATATTCTATTCAATTGAATCATCAACACATTGGAGTCAAAATTGTAATTGTGAAATTTGTGTAGATTATTTGCGAAGAAGTAGAGGAAAAAAATCTTTGCACCATTGTTTTGTCCATTGAAATGGTCTTGAAAGCATCAACAAATTGGATTTAACAAATTCATATTTTAGTCTTTAGAATTTTGATAAGTTATCATTATCAACATATTTTCAGAAAACGTTGGATACAATACTCAAGGATATCCCATATATGAAAATCCATATATAAACTATACATGCATAAAATTTATAATGAAACATAGAAAAATACTATTCATGTATTTTGAAAAATAAAATCAAAATAATGATTTTTTTAATTAATATTAGGATATTCATATTATAGATCAACAATAAAGTACAAATGTCTCCTCACTCTAGAGTGAACATATAATCAATGCCAATCACTCTACCTATCATCAAATGAACTCATTCTTTCATCTGCATCATCTCAATGTTGAATTTCTACATCATTAATATTCTTAGGGCTTACCAGGAATATTGGAAGCTGATGTATAATTCGATCTTGATGCAGACGCTTTACTCGAGCTGTTGATACATTCTCTTCAGCCAAGTTGAGGTGAGAAAATCAACCAAAAAGAAGAACATTGTGCACAATGGAGCTCAACAAAAAATTATTCAAGGGATTCACTTTTGGTTGTGTTTCTCTATTTTTGTTTTTTAGTTTTTAAATGAATACGAGACAAAATTCTATACCTATCATATCTAGTGTATCCTCTAGAATCCCATATCAATCTAAGAGTGTTGCAATTAGAATCTTGTACTTCAACTTGGATATGGACTTTAGGATCTACTAATGTTGGTAGAGTTTTCATGGACATGCTTTGATTTTCTTTGACATGTACCTACATACTAGTAGTCTTGTTGTATAATGCTTAATTCAAACTTTGGAGTTTTGCAACGTTGTACATCTCTTCAAGTTTTTGTTGTTTCCAAATTTTACAAATAATAGGCCGTTGTAAATGAAATTAATTGGAATAAAATTGTATTATTTTGCACCCATTACTAGAATAGGTCAATGGAGTGAACTTCAAAGTACATGAGATAATAGCAAAATAAAGAGTGTGCAATGATTCTTCTCCCTTAATAAAAGACAATGAAAATGTAATGATTCAAAAGCGGGGTTAAACCTTGAAGGATTAACCCTTCAAGAATAAATCGATTATGTATAGGCTTAGAAATGGGGGCATAGAGTATATCTTGGAAGACAAAGAGAGAAAGCAAGGCCACAATAGAGAAAGCAAGTTGTCCAAACCACAAGTAGAAAGCTAAAGGAAAAATGGTCTTCATCAAGTGTTTGTACTTTGAACTAGAGGGGGAGTCTGTATTCTCATTAATTTTTGTGATTTCACCAATATAGTGAACTTGAAAATGTCATCTAGAGAATGGTATGGACTAGGACTCAGAAGTAGCTATGGTGAATATGGATACTAAGAGTCAGCATGAGTATAGAGATGTCATAATACTAGCATCACATTAGCGTCAAAAGACCATGAGAAACAATCTCCTTAGAAGAACAAAGAGATAATTAAGGATATCTTTGTTTTCTCAAGGTTGAATCGCTAAGAAATTAGAGTTTATGAATGTTAAAATTAAGTGTGAAAGGAATTTGGAGATGAAGGGGGTGAGCTTCAAACTTCGATTGGGTAATGTTTCGAGGAAGAGTTCATGTGCAACTAGACAAATACTGGAGTACAATAGTTTCAACTCTCTCCATGTATGTGCAATAAGTAGGCCTTAGATTGGTTCCCCGGACCTTTAGGGAACAAAGTACAATGCGTTTAATAATTGTGCCAAAAAGATAATTTTAAAAGGGATGCCTTGAAAATAGCCACGAAAGCACTGATGCTTGAAAGTGATATGGACTATGAGTAACTGTTTGGGTAGGCTGCTAAGGGTTCTGTTGTCACATATATAGTAGCTGGGATACCATTGTTCTTGAGTAGTACTGAGCATGTTTTTGAGCCAGTCCTTTACTTTGAGATCAACAGATGATGAGCTTATAGTTGATGATCACTCTTATTCAGTTGATCCAGAGCATTCAGATGACTAGTTTCATGCCATGACTGAGCCTCATGACCCTAGATTTGATGACTAAGTTAGCCATTTTCATATCCCACAGTAGAGATTATGACAGTGCCCTTGATATACAGGAGCAGTGTTCAGTTCCTTCAGGTTGTTCAGATCGGATGTAGATATATGACCCAGGTAATATATGGATATGTACATTTGGATTTTGGTTATGTTGTGTTGTGGTGTCTATTTTAGTAGTGAGACTTGGTTGATAGTGGTTGTATGCCGGTGACATTTTATTGGTTTTCATTCAAATCTAAAAGATAAGTGATTTTATTGCTATGTTCAAGAGATTCTTTTGTATACTCATTAGTTATGCCCTACTTTTAGTATGGATTTGGTCATTTCCCTTTAGGGACACAACTTGCTAGCCTTGGCACCATCTTCACTATCTCCATCCGTCTGTTGCTTTCCCTTCTTTTTGTTTAACCCTGGCTTGTAACTTGACTAGTGACATTTAAGATTTCCCCCACCTTCACCTCTACGTTGGAATAGGTCTCCATGTCAAAAATGTGTCTCAGTGTTGGTTTGTGTGATTCTTATCACAATATTGTTTTCCTCTAGGTATTGAAAACAAGTAGTCTTAATCAAAAGTATCTTTAGACACTAAGGCATCGGAACTTCAAGGCGTTATCTAAATGGATGCCTAGCCAACAAAGCAAAGAGTGTTTTTAAATGCGTTATCTAAATGGATGCCTAGCCAACAAAAGGAGTGTTTTTAAACACTGTTGCAAATAAAATGTAAAAGTCAGCTAGTTGCCAAGAGACGAACACTCATCCTTTGTATGATGTGAGGTTGTTTTCCCCCAAAGGGAAACAGGTTGGTCACTCCATCGCACTTATGGACGGTGGCGGGAAATGGAGGTCATACCGAGTCATTATCTGAGGCTCTCCAGGCTATTCAGGCACCTGCTCTTGGAGGATGCCTAGTTAATTAAATGAGTATAAAGTAAATGTTTAAATCTTTCTTTCTGGATTTTCCAATAGTTTTTATTGCATTGCCCATATTTTCGAATACATCTTGCTTCACCTTTGAATCTTTTGTCTTCTTTTGAATACCCAACAATGACCAAGCTTCCCTCAACTTCTCGGAGACTAACAAACACCTCAAAATTTGAGCTTGTGTTGACACTGATTGTTTTTCCAGAAATTGTTCATGCATCTTTTCAGCACGATATCGTACAATATGGTAAGGTTTTGTGCTTCTGAATTTTTCTCTATCAACATTCAAAGGTTTGACTGTCATTGACTCCATTTCATTTATAAGCACTAGTTTTGTTAATCTAAAAGGTTTGATTGTCATTGAAAGTCAAAATTTGCATTGCATTGGCTGCTTGTCATCTTTTAGATAGTGCAAGACCTTAGCCTACACACCTTAATAAATATCCCTTCAACTAATAGTTAATAAACTTAGGAATATTTTCCTGTAGGGACTACCCCCCTTGGCTCTGTTGGGATTTGGCCTAAACGGAGGAGTTGGTAGACTGTGGTGACAGTGGTCCCCAGCTCTAACTTTCCCTCGAGGACACACAAAGCAGGTTATTGACTTTCCTGTGTTCTAAAGTGTGTATTAGGCGTCAACACTCCCAAAGCACCTCCAAATCCCCCCTGTTCAATCCCCTACTTTTAACAAGCTATTGTAAGCCTTTCGATCAATTTATAAGGTCAAAAGGTAGCCACTTATTAAATTTTTCAGCGTTGTAATAATATAATAAAAGAGTAAGTGGGATTACGGCTCCCACACCCTTCTTTCCCTATTTGGGGGAAGACTGTATCTGTCCTTGAAGTGGTTTGATTTTTTTTTAGATTAGATTTTATTAGTATAAGTTTTAGATCAATCAACTTTATTTCAATTTTATAGTTTCATTTAAAGTAATCAAATACTAACCCATCATTTTATTGCCATAGTAATTAGTCTCACATTTTTATGTTTACACAAGCACATAATAAGTCCTAAAAGGGTTGTATCTCTTTTGTATCTCTTTTTTGTACTTTGCTTTCATAAATTGGAAGAAACATTTGCCTATTCTGTGTATGCTCTACCCCTCGCAACCTTGTTTGAGTCTTGGGGATATTAAAAGCGGAATTGTGCATTTATTAATTTTTTCACATCTAATTAGTCAACTCATATTAATAAAATTAACCACCTAAAACATTACGAAAATTCGGTGTAACGACTTTGAGAAGTAGTGGGCAAATTCTTTAGGGAAAGCGGGAACAACTAGAAAGGGACCGTGGGGTCCTGTTAGGCTACATCCTTGTTGGTGTAGTGTTGAACACCCCCTCCCCCCGAATCCATCTAGCCCACATTTTTTCGTGCAAAGCCACACTTTCCAAAATCCAGACATAGTCCTAGTGCCATTCAGTGTATCGGGAATCCCCTTCCTTTAATTACTCATCGTTTTAATAATTAAATTTGATCAAGTACACAACAAAATATTTTCCCTTTTTCAACAACATTCATTGTTTTGTGACTCCATATTGGCACTGGTTTAGTTCCTACATTCTCTATTTGCTTACAGTAACATTGTGATTATTGATATATCTTGTTATGCTGTTGAATTAAGTTTTATAACTTTGCAAAGTGTCTTGTCAATAATTTCTTCATTTCTAACTTCTAAAACAACCCTATCCTTCAAATAGTTAAAACACTTAAGAGACTTAGAAACTCTTTTTGTAGGGACTACCCCCCTTGGCTTCGTTAGGAGTGAAGCCTAAACAGAGGAGTTGGGATTAGGTGGCACTACTTGACTCGAGACTTTTCGCCAAGGATGCACTAAGCAGCTTGAAGATTTATGTTGCGTTAACCCCAGGTGCATAAGAGGCGACAACACCCCCACTCATCAAGTGTTGGGATTCATACACGGCTGAAACAATAACATCTCTGAATCAGGAAGATTCTGTCTCCACAACCAACAATTATCGCATAGGTCAATAAAATAGTAGGAATCTTTAGCTATGAACCCACCTATTGATGAATTAGAAAAAATATCGTGGCATCCATGCACTTAGAAGGCAATGCTTTTGCTTGGTTCACTTGTGGTGTAATAAAACTAATGGGTTATCTGTATATTGGCAAACGTTCATAGAAGACTTCCTTAGGCAATTTCATGACAATGAAGAAGATGACACTTTTACCAAGTTCACTAATTTGCAACAAATAAGGACATTGAATGAATATACCAGTGAAGGTGTAGTCCTAGCTACAAGATTCCTTGACCTTACAGATGATCAATTGCTAAGATTGTATATTTCAGGTTTGAAACGCATTATCCGTAGTGAGCAAAAACTTTCAAGACCGAGGAATTTGGTGGAGGCCATAAACATGGCAAAAATAATTGAAAGAAAGCTCAATACTCAACATGAGGTTACTATTATGATAAAATCATCCAATTATAGCACATCAAGAGATAACAACAAATATGCCCATTCAAAAAGGACCAAAAGAAGGAAAACCCTTGTTAATGTGGGAAACATTGGACTCCAGGGCATAAATGTGAAGATGTGTCATTAGGTTACTATCGAATAGTGAATGGAAAACAAGTAGACGTGTTGAATCCATGACAAAAAATCGCTATAACATACAACTCAGATTCAGACGATGAAGAAACATCATGAAGATTATCACTGTTGTGAATTTAATGCACACAACCGAATAGTAATGATGACGATATGTCGCAAACGGGAAATGTTCAAAAAAGTGCAATACAAGTAACCACCAAATATCCCTCCTCATCTTAGGAAGACATATGACGTCAAGGTTCCAAAAAAAGAGGCAAAAAAACGACAATTTCGTCTATAGTTAGCCCAAGACATTGAAGCTCATGGGAACTCTAAAAAATAAGGAACCAACAATCGTTGTAGATTTTGGTAGCACTCATAACTGTGTGGACATCAAGGTCGCTGAAGAGTTAAACCTTTTTGTGTACCACACAAAGGACCTCACCATTAAGGTTGTTGATGGACATTAGGTCAACAACAAAGGAAGATGTTTGAAATCTCAATTCAAATACAAATACTAGAATTGCAGTCAGGATTTTATGCACTGCGACTTGATGGGATGGATATGGTGCTAAGTGTAGAGTGGTTAGTACAGTTGGGCACTTATACCACCAACCTTAAAGAACAATTTATGGAGTTTTACTGGCAATGCCCACATTATAAATTGTATGGTATTGAAGGGTTTACTCTAAAATAGAATGAATTACCATTAATGACAAAAGTGCAAAAATCCCATACAAACACACAACAACATAAGCAAGGCAAATGTGTACCTAAGAGTCATCAAGGTTTTAAGTTAAACAACCAAGTCAAACAACTTCAAAGTTTGATACATATATTACAAAGATGCCTTGCCAAAACTCAGATGAAGGACCAAGTCAAACCCCCCAAACCATCAAGAACAAGTATGATGCCACCATGGGATCATGCTTAGCTAGAGAAAATCCAATTTATTATGCTTTGAGGGCAAAACATTCCATAGGGGGTGGCAATGTAATAAATATAAATAAAAGACTAAAATTAATTATAATAATTATAATTATAATAATAATAATTAATACAAGTAAATAACAATTAGTATTTAATGAAAGGCCAAGAGACATACTTGTTCACCTTCGTGACCAGTTAATGCTTATATAGGTAAATTGTCACTAAGGTATTGTATCAACATTCATTCAATCAATTATTTATCATTCAATATACATTTTGCAGATTATTTCTATTTATTGTATTTTTCGTTGCTACAGACATTGCCTCTCGATCAATTTCGAGTTAACGGGACCAGGGGGTCTGCGTTGCAAAGTTCTTGTGCTTTAAGGCGAGACGACTGAGTTAGAAGGGTATCTTTCATTGGTGCGATCTTTGGGATTATGAAACTCGCTTGTGGAAGCCATGGACATCGCTTGCTCTGGAGTATATGGTCTGATGGTTTTGGATCGCCTTGTGATCATGGAGTTGTAGGCCTATCTCCTAGTGTCAGATTTGTTCAAAATGAACATTGGTATGCCAGGACCTTTTCAGAGAGATTGATAGTGGTGCTTTGGTATCACATTGTTGCAATATGATTGTCGTTGTATGTACGTAGCTCTTCATCAGTGTCATCCCTTTTAATCGGTACTCAATGCAAGATGGGTTTTGTTAGATCTAGAGGTGTGGTGAATTTGTTGGTTTCAAGTGTTTGGTCGGTGCGGATTTCCTATACGCTGGAGTGTTTGCTTGGTTGGTTTTCTAACAAGGGTTTCCATCCAATGCCTGGTTGGCTAAGTCTAGCCTCTCAGATGGTTTGTGCCTTGTGTACCACAGATCATAGATACTATAAAAACATCATTTGGGATTGTAGACTTGCCAAAGACTATTAGGGATTTGTGGAGGAAAAACACCCCGAGCTATTCTTAAACAAACATTATTGGAGAGCGGCTCTACTTGGAGATGGCTATCCCTCGGTACGAGATTCACTCTTTGGTTTGTGGCATTGCTTGTGGACAACTACTTTGTTTGTACTATGGAAACTCTGGTGCACACATGTTTTTTATTATGAAAGTAGTTTTGTTTAAGCTTTTATTGCGCTTTGGAAAAATGAGGTATGCCATCAGTTACTTTCCAAGGGCGCTTAGTTAATCAAGGATGCCAAAAGGTTGGGTCCTATTGTATCTTCTGATTTTATTTCTGCTCTAATAAGCTCCAGGAACTGGTTAAGATAGGAATTGTATGTATTCTTCCACTACTAGTTTTTTCAATTGTAAATAAGTTGATGTGAATGTAAGAAGTATTTTTCAGAAGAAAAAAAAAATATGGATTTATTTCCTTTTGGGTGTGTTACGCCACAGACTATTTGCAACATTCCCAAACATGTCTACCATAGAAAGGGGTTTCACAATTTTGATGTAAAGGCCAAGGTGAAGCTTCTATATTGTTTTGGGGGTTAAATACCTCAGATCAGGTCATGGCAGGTCCACTTGGTTTTGTCTATATAAGTTTTGGCTTAGTGAGATTGTTGATTGCCTCATTGATGGGTTGTGTGCCTAGGGGTTGTTTCCCGGTGCTTCTAGGGGTAGACCCATTGGGACACATGGCTTGGAGATGATTATATTTTGTGAAGGGTTGTCACACCCTAATTTGCACACCTCACATGCTCACCTGGACCTATTTATTAGCACAAAACCCCTTCCCTTGGTCTCAAGGCCTCATGACATCATCCTTGAAGATGAGAGTCTACATTCCTAAAAAGGAGGATGTTGAGAGACAAGCATTGTTGGGGTTAGTTGGGGCATGACCTCCTCATTGTTTCTCACTTGTGCATTTAGTGAATCCACTTTGCATGTTTTATTCTTATTTTATGTCTTATTGGGGTTTAGTCCCTATGTTATGGTTGTACAAGCCCCAAAATTTTTCTATTTTGTGAGTAACTTGTAGGCTCAATTTTAAGTTAAGTTGAGGATGTGCTCATATAAATAGAGCAACCTCACTTTATTCTAAACACAAGGACAAGGGTTCAAATTATGAAGCTTTTCTTTTTTCTCTTGTATTATGAGCAAATGAGCTAGTGTGCACTTTTCTTAGGATGATCTTTTTTTTCTTGGAGGATGAATTCATGATGTTCTAGGGTTTGTCTTGTGCTCTTGCTAAGAGGATGCTAAAAATGGTTGAAATAGCTCATGCTCAAGGATGACCTAAGGTATCCCCTTGCTCATTTCTTGGTTGATGTTGGTATGTTTCTCTCTTAATGTTAGTCTAGCGTTGCTATTAGGGTGCCTTGGACCTATCTTACAAGGTTTAGGTTCGACGACCTTTAAGTTCGATTCGGGCTCTAACCTGAATTTTTGATGACGTTTGGATGAGGTTCGACATTAGGTTTGTCAATGTACATATTTTCAAATTTTATATATTTTATAAAATTAACCTATCTAATATATTTTATATTCTACAAATAATAAATAACATTTAGTACATTTTTATATAAAAAATATTTACTATACATAAATTAAAACATTTAATATTTAATATAATGTATACATTATATAGAAAAAATTACCATTTACTATACACCAAAGTCTAAAATAGCTTAAGCATTTGATATATAAATATATATATATATTATAACTTTATATCCATTCGATAGCTTTTAAAAACTTAGAGCTTTTAAAATGTTAAATGTAGTCTCGATTTGGAATAACTGTAGGGAAAATTGGCCTCGGCACTGGTTCCTCGACTTATCGAAAGACTCGTACATAGCCTCAACACTGGTTACTCGAAGGGTTGTCGAAAGCCATCCAATCGCAATGGTTACTCGATCAGAAGACCCGTTCGCGCAGTCGAAAAAGTCGTGGCTCGTGGGATAACTCGTTGAGGATGGAGTCTGGACACAACTAGATAAATCGCAGAACTCGGAGGGCGAGGATGTAGAGTTTGAGACTGATCGCCAAAAAGAACAAGAGGACGTCAAAAACCTTGAAAAACATTTGGCTTTGAGTTTTGCTGAACCCAAACGAACTTAATTTTGTTTTTGAAGCTAAGCGAATTCTGAACCTGATGGTTCAAGTTTGCCAAACCCTGTGACATTACCTTGCACTAAATTAGGGTTTCGTATGCTAGCATTTTGTCTACTTGCTTGAAAGGACCTTCTTGTTTTGGAGCTCTCCATTGTTATGTCAGGCCTTGGATTTCCATATTTTCCCTAACTAAAGTATTGCTACGTAACCCTAAAGGTTGCTAGCTTTGCCCTAGCTGCAAGTATTGAAAGCCATCTAAAGTAGAGGGATGTTAATCTCAATTCTCTTGGCCCTAGGGTTAGAGATAAGAATTTAATACCTTGCCTTCAACTCTCTTTATTAAATTTCATACATCTTTTTATTTTATGCGCATTTATATGTTGAAAAACCCTAAAAATATGAATATTGCTGAAAAAGATTTCAAAATACAAAAAAATTCAAAACCCAAAAATGTATTTAGAATTTGGAAAATCTGATCCACCCTCTAAATTTGCGCTACCTGAATTATCCACAATTCTTTAAGGGCATCTTATTTTGTCACCTTGTGAAGAGTGAAACCGTCAAAAGAAAATTTCTGCAGTCAAAAAATGAATTTTTTTATCAGACCTTTTGCTGACCTGACTGGGTTATTTAATGCGACTTAACCATCTAATGGTCATCCTCTTCGGGCCAAATTTTTCTGAGTTCATCTTGTGATCTGTGGAGCATTTTATTAGTGCTGATATTTACTGATTTTAGTGACAGAATTTACTTAAAATTTCAGTACCTTATGCATTCAGTTGACAACTTTAATTTGGAAATCTGTCTTGAGACTATGTTAAAGTGCTGATATTTTTCAACATAATAGATTTAACTCCTTGCATATTTTTGATGTGTCTTCACTGCTGATTTTTTACTCCATATAAGGCACCATATCTGCAATAAGGTACTTGAAAGGTATTTGCAGGTATTCTTTTTCCCATTAGGGCCTCTCCCCTGGGCTTAGGAGTTACCCGAAGTAGTTTAAGGAGTTAGGCCAAGGTGACATTGGGTTTTGCCTTGTGCATGCATACCATCACTAGAAATAGGGCCATAAAAACCCTGTTGTGAAGGAAATGCTAGTATGAACGATAACAAGGGGAAAACCAAAGTAATTTTTAACTACTTGGGCAGACTTGTTGCATTGACAGAGGTGAGGTGCACTCTACAACCTAGTATGGATGAAAATGTATAACATGTATTACTCATAAATTAAAATGAAAAAAAATTGAAGTTCATAGTGCAAAGAAGAAAACTAGGTGCACTCTACAATCTAGTTCGAATGAGATGTGCAATGTATATAACAATTATAAATTGAATTGAAAGTTGAATTCCATAATCTGATGAATATTATTTTTTAAAAGGAAAGTCAACCATTAATCAGCGTATATTAACCATCATAGATTCATTTTAACCCTGTATATTTAAAGCACAGGGAAGTTTATGCTTCAATTTCTTTTTGATCCATCTCGATGCTTAATACATCCGAGGTTAAGATTGATCTAGGTGAGTCATGTAGGCAAGTTCATCACATACCTAAACTGATGAACTTGATTTCTCTGTATAACCTGTTGGAACTTGGATAAACGATTTCCAGATCATTAAAAGTTTATTTTCTTTATTCATAAAGTAAATAGTAAAATATATAAATTTGCTTTCTTTTATTTAATATATAAAAAGTCAAAATAAAATTACATTTGTTATTGATTAGTGGTAACTGCAAGTCAGCATCAGCATGGGGACGAGTGATTACTCTAGCATGGGAGGTAGAAAAAGATAAATGTACCAACTCGACAGGGTTGCACGAAATATAATTTTACTGCAACTTAGTTTTCTAGAGAAATTTTTTTGAGTCAACCATGTATATGTACGGTCACAAGGAAATAAGAATGTTGTTAACAACCCAGTGGCGATCATGAATGCGTGGAAGCTTCCGCTGAAGTAAATGTACAAGAAAAAGTCCCCAAGTTCCCGATTTTAGAGGGTAAAAGTTCCCAGTAAGTTCCCAACCATCTAGAATGGTTCTTGCTGGATTTGCAAAATTTCCTACAACTTCCCAAGTTCCCTGGAACATCAGAACTTCGGGAACGAGTTTCCTAAATGCCGGGAGCAGTTCTCGTGCTACATAGTCTCAAACAGTAACACTACCAATACTTTTTATTGCCATTCCCATAGAGATTCCATTATCATGGATTTAAAAAGCTGATAACATTCCAACTTGTTATTCTCAGACTTCACATGGAATTTCTTCTAATTCCTCTCGCCTTTCAAAATTGCTAACCCAAAATCATTTCATTATTTGAGTTATTGGATTTGTTGTCCCTACATGCACTATCTGTTGATCCGATCCAGATCCGGATCTTTATCTGTCATGATTCTTCCAAGACCCATTATGGAGGTGGATCCCGTTGAGAAGGAAACGGATCTCACCCTTTGAGATGGATCTCGACTTTCTAAAACAAATCCTGAAATATCTGGGGTTGATTTCGTTGAATCAAAGATTCATTTGACTATTAATATAAATATTATTTACAGGGCTTTAACACAAAAAACAAGTAAGCATGCGACCTCCACAAGCACAGAATGGAAAAAATTAAAAACATGTGCTGGCTTAAGCCAAAACACCCACAATCATAGAGTCAAGAGAGAACTGTTTGTAAAACATAACACAAAGGGCATAAGCTGAAGCATACCAAAGGCTAAAATGTGTCCATACCAGCCGCAAGAGAAGGTTGTTACATAAAACATAACATCAAAGGGCATAAGCTGAAGCATATCAAAGACTAAACTGTGAGCATGCCAGCAGCATCAGAAGACTGTTCATGGTCATCCAAGGCATGGCCTCATCCAGAAACTGGGGATTGGCATTAGCAGACTGAACAAGCTACCAAGCCTTGGCCCTTTTGAGATGGCCAGAGGTATGGTCAGGAATATTTTATATTTTTTGTACCTATCATTTCACTGTTGTATCTAGCTCCCACCATTTCAAAAATACGGCAAATCCATATCCTATGTTGCGTGGGAGCGCCCTCCACCCCCTCGCTCCCGCTCTTGAAGCTCGCTCCCAAAACGCTCCTGCGATGCTCCCTTCCTTTCCTATACTAAAAGCTTCTATACTAGGTTGATCATTTGATGATAATGTTATGGTACCTCCCTTCTTTGCCAAGCTCTTACAAATTTTTTTATGGTTGATCATTTGATGATAATGTTATAAGTTATTACTACTAGATGATTGATGTTATATGGTTCAATCCATGTATTCTATAGCTAATTCAACATCCTACATGTTTTTTAGATAGAAATCCATCAAAATATATTAAAATATATACGATACAAAAAACGCTCCTGAAACGCTCCCAAAACGGGAGCTTTTGAAAATTTCGCTTTTCGCTCCGCTCCTCGCTCCCACTCCCCGCTCCCAACACCATAGTCCGTATCATAGTTTTAAAACTCGGACTCGGACTTGGAATCGGTTGAGGGTCAACTCGGGCTTGGACTCAGAATCGGCAATGAATTGGTAATGACTCGGCCAATTTGAATTTAATGACTCAGTTCACTAAAAAACACATAAAATATTTAAATTTTAAAGAAAAAAATATTTTTCATATTATGATCCATGATTCCAAAGCATTAGAGACAAAATAACCGAAGTCTGCCCATATATATACTATATACCATATAAGGGTGAAGTTGTGAACATATCGAAATGGCACGATGTGTACTGTGCAATACATATCTGGAAGATTGCAACAAAATGAAAATACACAATCAAAGAAGGCCTAAATGGCTTGTAGAGTGGCATAATTCACTAATTTATTTTATTTGATTCTTTCCATATTCAATATAGTTATTATTTTACCATCTGCTAAATTGCTAATTCAAATATAACCATAACCTCATAGACATATACAGACTTTTCTGATTAAAGTAAACAAATATCATGTGTTGAAAATCCAGATTCCATACTCATGATTCCAAGTTCCAACCATGCAAAATTTCCTTCTAGTTTCTCATAGTTACAAGAAATATCAACAAAATGGAAATGAATGGGCCGCAACGCTGCTTAACCCACACACAATGGGAGAGAAACTCCAGTTTATAAAGAATAGTACAGTAACAAGATCTGTAAATTGTTTATAATACAAGAATTACTATAGTCCTAAATGACCATTAGCAAAAATCGTTAGCAGGTTAAGAGACAAGAATATGCATAGTATTAACTAACGTGCAGGACATATCTGAAGTTCCAAAATTTAGGAATTAATTAAAAAAATTAAAAATTTAGTGTTTATAACTCCATGCATCAACTCGGATTAGCTCGGGCGAGTCATCCCATTACTCGGGTGAGTTGACTAGTTCAGTACCGAACTAGGCGAGTTGGACATCGACTCGGTCGGTTCGGTATCGAACCGGTCACCCGAGCCGGTTTAGAGGCCGAGTCAGCTCGACTGGAGGTCAACTCGGCCAACTCGGCCGACTCGGACTCGAACTCGGTCGAGTTTTAAAGCACTGGTCCATATCCATATCTTGGTAACTTAGATCATTATATTTACATAGACTATGATCACATATTTCTTCTTTTCCACGATGTTCTTATAAGAATTTGGAGAAACAACATCAAGACCAAGAATGTACATTCAAGATTTACATTAGGATTAACAAAAGTTATGGTTGTACAACGAGAGAATTTGTGAAGTTGCACTAAAATGGGTATGGCTAGAGGGAAGGAAATGGATACGACAAATTTTCAAAAAGGTTGGATATGATATAATAGCACACACACACATATATGAAATTCAGATTACCATTCATCTATTAGATTTAGAGGTAGTCTTGTCATTTATGACTGTTGAAATTAGCAAACTCAAATATTTATTCCTGTTTCTTGACTCCTGAGTGCCATAGATAAGCCAACCACTGTCTAGGATTTAATCAAGAACATATCAACCAGTTCTAAACATCATTTCAAATCCTAAAATTACCCGAAGGTTGAGTCCAAGCGTTAGCATCTCTAATAAAAGAATACACTGATTGCACTCTAGTGCTTAAAGGGCCTAAATTCATATGGTTGTCTAACTGTTTGGTACAGACTTGGATGATCAAAGTTGACTTAACTGGATCTGCTTTGAGGGAATTGGTTAGGCCACTTGAGTATAAATAAGTGAGCTTCTGTTAAGCAATATGATAAAATGTGTGATGACATGCAATATTTCACTCTATGCTATAACACCATCACTAGACACCGCTGCGTTCCCTTGGATACGTTGTTTACTTCTTATAGTTTATAACTTTATATTGATAAAAATGCTTGAAATGAGATTAAAATATCACATGTATCATTGTATATCATATGAAGACTTTGTTTATTGGAAGATTATTGGAAATAAGTGTTGGTCCTTGTAACCCTTTAGAAATGCAACATGCTATTTTGTAGGGCTGAAATTGCTACCGTATCAATTTTGATATGCAAGTTGTTTTGTTGCGTATGCAAGTCATTGGGGTTTATTTGCAACAAAGTTGAGGAACATACAAAAGAGGCTGAGAAAAAAGACAATAAATGTCATCATACTTCTACACTAGGGTGTGACACTAACACTATAGTAGACAAGCAATTGATGCAATAAAATGTCCACAGACCAATTGTTTTTTGAACCAAAACTTAAAAGTAAATCCTCTATCATTTTTGTAAAAATACAAGGACAAAAAACCTAGAAGAAATAAAAATTCAGATTACCATCCATCAATTGAAGATTAGGGTTTAGATCTTGATTTATAAGATTTAATGCTTTAGGGATAGAGTTTTATAGTTTTCCTTTAGGGTTGTTTATTTGTTTTTTTTTCATGTAAAAAACTACTATTTCTGGCTGGAAACTTGCCCTGTAGCAGTTGAAAGATTTCAGAAAATCAGGAAACAGCTCGGAAATGTTTTAGGAAGCGGCTTGGAAAATTTCAAGAAATGGTCAGAAATGGCTTGGAAATGTTTATGTTTTTTGGATATGGCTAGTAAACGTTTCAATGCCGTTTCTAAGCCATATCCCCTCCTTTTCAGTTTCCAAAACGGGGAATGGCGTGTCCCGTCTCGTCCTAGACGTTTCTGGTTACTTAGAGATTTTGTTTAACTGTAATTTTGAAGGTTTGGAGGTTACTATTTTAGAAAGAGTAGCAACTAGTCTTGTTTTCTATGGTCTTCTGATAGTACATTTTGAGGCTTAGATTCCACATCTCAGTTTTGGTATGTTTTGAATAGTGCTTCACCATATCTCCTTGCTCTTAGCAGTCTAAACGAAGCACTAGGTATGCCACCCTATAAAAGACTAGGAAAGTGCTTGTATAGACAAAGTCTCATTGTCAAGTGAAAATGATACTTGCAATTTAGAAGTTTCTTTATAAAAGATATTTTCAGAGGCTTCCATATTCTTTGTAGAGAGATGCTGTAATGTGAGACATAAATCTCCATAACACAAATGATGGATTCTTAATTCGAGTCTAGTTAGTATTCAAAATATTTGATTGTTTAATTTGACTAAGACTCTTCAGAATTGGTCTAAAACAACTCCAAATCTTGTAAACCTTTCCCATCATCCTTTCCAAAATATATCTGATAAATACATGAAGCCTTTTTACCAATAACATTTGTTCCCATCTTAGCAGAGATTTTCTTGTCATCGATTTCAATGCTTCCAACGTTCCACTATGTTGTTCTCATACATAACAAGGAGTTTCAGTTCCTCCTGTTATCCACTAATTTTGCACTTAGTTGGATTAGCTGAGGAGCCGCCATTTCACAAACATGATAAATGTTTGTATTCTAGTGTATCAGATGATCCGCCTTTGTGCCTAGCCGGTTTTGGCTAGTCAGTTTTTGTTTTCAGTAATTATGACCATGGCCCCGTGGGGTTTGTAATAAAATGTGTTTGTAGGGTGTTTTGAGTGGTTCGGTCTCCTGAGACGTAGAATTTCAACTAAGGTATTCCAGGGAGTTTTTTGCCCTTGACAATTATGCTTTGCCTATAGCCGAGTATAATCGACGAGGTTTTCTCCCGCTTTCTCCAAAGCTGTGTTGATTTTCTGAGCAGCATCGAGAGCCCTTCTCTTCGAAGAATGGGACCACCTCGTCCGGGACCACGGTGAAGACTCAACCCAGTGTTGAGTGACCATTCTGTTGAATGGTAGATATCTGGTCTAGGACCATGATATAAACCCAAATCTGCCCTAGGTAGACTCAACCTTGTGTTGAGTAGACATCTGGTCCGGGACCACAATGTAGACTAGTCTAGGACTGGTAGACTCAGCTTAGTTCTGAGTATCCATTCTCTGGGAGAATGAAGACACTGTAAGCCCTAGATTGGGTCTGGGCATGTGTGTGGCACTTTGACCCTTGATCTATGGACTTGGTGTGCTTCTCCAAGAATTAGATACCCTTGGTTAAGTTACCCTAGTACCAGATCTAGGTGTCACACAGTGTGTGAGATATAAGCATTAATAACTCTCTTAGTTTATGATGATGTACTTTTGAAATAAAAAAAGGTACCACAGGGGCACTTGGTAAAAGGCCAAAGTCAAAATAAATGATGACTTCTTATAAAAGTCAAAGGAAAAATAAAAGTACCTTTTTTGGTAATTGTCAAAGTGAAATTAGGAAAAGAACAAAAATATTATTATTTTTATTTTACCTAATCTTGTCCACTTACAGGTGAACAAAGGTTATAAAAGAAGATCAAGTCTTCTCATTTGTACACACACTTTTGCTCTCACAGGTGAAGAAGATTATCTTATGTTCAAACCCTCAGCTAGGGTTTTATCAGCAAAAGTTCATCTTTAGCATTTTTACACAGTCATCTTCAGCATTCTGATTTTTGGGCAGCCGCCTTCACTTTCGGGCAGCTAAGATTTTGGGGCAGCCCCCTCTATTTTTTTCGGGTTGTTTTTCAGTTTTTGGGTAGGCCACTTTAGGGCACTGCCCTATTAGCACCCTCGGGAAACTGGCTAAAGGCATACCCGTAAGGGTCTGGCCCACGACCAACCTTTAGGGCAGCCTAGGGCATACCCCTGTGGGGTTGCCATGGCCACGGGCTACCCTACAACAGTCTTGGGCAGATAGTGCAAACCACGGGATGCCATACAGTAGGCCCGTGTTGATTGTACAGTCCACGGGCTGCCATATGGCAGACCCCAAGACCGAGGACAGGGCTTGGCCCAGCCTACGGCCAAGTGCCCAACCCTTAGGAGCAAACTGGGTAGCCAAGCAGACTGATCGGTGAGCTAGACAAGTGGATCAGGCACCCTAGCAGTAGATCGGGCAGTGGGCAGTGGATCGGGCAGTAGATTGGGCAGCAATCAGTGGATTCGGGCAGGCAGTCTGTTTTTCCAGGTAGCCTGTAAATTATTGGGGCAGGAGAGAGAAAATTATCAGATTTGAGAAATTTGTGAAATTCTAGAAAATGTGGTTGTATTTTATCAGTCTGGTATTTTCCTGATAAATTTTTGTGACTGTGGAAAAACCTAGATTTAGGTTTGAGGAACTTTTTGAAGAATTTCCTAAGCCATCTCATTTACGAGATGAGCTATTAATGCTTTTGGGGTTTTTGTCCTTTTGAAGGTTTCCCTAGTGAAAACATTGTGTCCAAGTGTGCTGATGTGATAAATGTGTTTCTGTTATACTGCTAATTTGTTTAAGTAGATTTAGAAATTTTTTAAGTTTATGCTAATGCTGAAAATTCAACAAGCTGGAATGCCCGATTTTGAATTTTGGGACTTGGGGGGTTATTAGAGCCTAACTGAGTATGTATAAACCTACTAGACATTTTTAGAATAGACTATGGTCATGTCCTAAGTCACTAGGACCCTCAGAAAAAATTTCAAATTTTTTTTACCGGACGTTTTGGATTTTTTAATTTTTTAATTTTTCCTAAGTTTTTAATTAAAATTTTCCATAATTTAAATGGAAAATTTAATTTTGTAATAAGTCAGCCATCTGGAACCCGAATTCAGTGATTGAAGGCTCTAACCTTAAGCCAAAAACCATTCATGATCATCCAACCAACTATCTTCAAGTTTCAGAAGTTCATTCAACCTCATAATTAATAATTTCTCAAAAAAGTCATTTACGGAAAAATTATTAATTAAAATATAAAAAATGAATATTTTGGAGAAAATAAAAAACTCTCCAAAATTAACCAAATTGAATAAAATAAAAGGCTAAATGACATGGCACGGAGCATTTATGATGATTCCAATCAATATCGGTCAGTTTCAGATCAAGTATCGGAGTGTAGCAGTTGAACTATCAGTCAGAAATTTACCCTCTTTGGTCAAATTCGTTTTTGGTTGAAGTGTGGGTTATCTATTGGTTGGGTGATCATTACGAGGGAGGATGAGCCACCTCACCCCCCCTCATTACTCCAACACTCAGTTACAACTTAGTTGCAGCTCAGTTAAACTCCAAATCAATCATGCCGAGCTCATTCAATTACTCCGGTGTTACTCTTAGTCCGGATTTAGGGATTTGAGCCCTATTTTCTTTTCTTTTTGTATAAGTAGAGGCTCTTTTGAGCTCTACAACATGGAGAATTTGTGCAAGTACACTCTAGATAAATTTGTAATATTGATTGAATTTGAATAAAGCAGAAGACTTTGGAGGTCCATGTGGGAGTTATTTGTGTGCCATGTTTCGTCTTGTTCAAGGTGATACCATTCTTAGCTCATTTTTTTTGATTCTTAAGTATATGAACTTGTGATTAGAAGGCTAACAATCTAACACAATATTATTTAATTTATGCTTTTCTCTTAAGTTTTGTGGCTTTCAGGTATTCTCCCAAATACAAGAGCTTTTGTTTGGTTTATGCATTCATTCTACAGGTTCCTAAAGGAGGCTTCTACTTTAAGAAATCGAGAAACGAAGGGCTTGCTTGCCTCATCCATCAAACTACAAACTTCAAAAAATCTTTTGGTTACATTGGTTACTACAAAGCGGATTTACATTTTCACAGGTTTTATCCTATTGATTTGCTTTCCAAGTAGTGCAAGTATTCTCAATTTATTCACATTTCTAGATCTTGCATTATGATTGGCTAAAGTAGATCAAAGATTCATACTTTGATCTACTTGTTGGGTTTAGCTCTACTATTTTTCAAATCTTTAACTTTTACTAGATCTAAGATCCTTGTCTCATTTGAAACTTGTAAATCCATCTTTCTTTTTGCCAAACTTTTGTCTTGAGAAGTACTTTGGGGTTTGTCTCCAATTGCCGCATTGTTTGCGTGCCACTTCTCTTTCCCCGCTATCTCTTGCATATTTTTAGCTAGCTGGAAATTTCAAGACTAGTGCTTACAAGTCAATATTCTGACTTCTATTTTGCCTTTGAAAATGTGCACGAATTTTCTCGAAAAACGTGCAAATTTTCCACTTTTAGGCTTGCTGGTTTTTCTGTGTTTTCATTATTTTTCAATTCTGAAAATTCTTTTAAAAAATTAGAAATTTTTCAAAAATTTTCCAGAAAATTATTTTTTCAAGTTTTTTGTACCTTTTCTCGAAGAACGTGCAAATTTAAGCTTCTTGTTGTTTTTTTTGGCTGATTTTTTGACATTTTTCTGCTATTTTTTAATTCTGGAAATTAGCCTAAAAATCAGAAAAATTTTCGAAAATTTTTCAAATTTTTTTTTATCTTTTCCTCGAAAAGCATGCAAATTTAAGCTTGCTTTTTTTTGCTGATTTTTTGACATTTTTCTGCTATTTTCCAATTCCGGAAATTAGCTTAAAAATTAGAAAAAATCGTTAAGTTTTATTTCTCAAAAAATTTCAAGTCATTTCATTGAAAAACGTGCATTCTAAGTCATAAAAGGCAAGCTTTTTCTCTCATTTCCAAGGTCTGACTTTTGGTCTTGTTTTATTGTTTTGGGCTTTTATTTATCTCATTAGGCACTTATCATCTTGTTCACTTTCATCTTCTCGAGTCATAAGTTAAAATTTGGTTTCCTAACACTCTTACTAGCTGTTGTTTAGAGCTCTTACAGGTGAACAAAGAGCAAAATTGAGCAAAAAAAGAGCAAGCAAAGCTAGATCCAAAAGATTTAGAGCTAAAACGAAGAACCATACCAAGAAGATGATCCAATCTAAAAAAAAAATCATTCTCCTTTGTACAAGTCATGATAAGGCTTCAAGTTCTCTTGATTAGTCACTTTCTTCATTTTCAAAGGGCTAAATTGGCTCATCTTGTAAAAGTATTAATGAAATAAGGCTAAGTGGGATAAGGCCTCCCATTTTTGTGTTTCTTCTCCATTTGGGGAGGTTTGTGGTGTTAGTCTTTTTTTGTACTCTTAGATTAAATTTGCTTTACTTAGAGTAATTTCATTTTCTTGCGTAGAACACTAAATTGCTAGCTTAGCTTGTTTTATTTCATTGTTAAGTTGTTTACTTTATCTCTTAAATTTTTTCTCAAATGCTTAACAATTAGAAATCTCTTGAATCTCACTTTGTGGATCAAGAGTGCTTTCTATCGGAGAGTTGTTTTTTTTTATTTCAGTTTTCTACTTACCCCCATGCTCTCTCGATTAAGGCCTTAAAACCTGAAAGAGATTCTTGGGTAGATTAGTTGTTTTCTTTATTTGCAAGTGGTTTATCATCTTACTATGTCATCGCTCCATTATTTTACAATTTGTTGAGCTATTATGTGGTTTCAATTTACAAGCTGATTGTCTTATAAAAAGAACCAAAGTCTCTTGAACTTGCAGTAACCCAAGTCAAGAGCACTCTCTGTCGGAGAGCATTCCCATTGCATTATCCTTGCATCAAGCATATAGATTAATTAAAGTCTCTTGAACTTCTGTCATTAGACAAAGTCAAGAGCACTCTCTGTCGGAGAGTTGAACTGTGTTCTCATAATAATAAAATCTTTTCAACTCACATTACCCCTTAATTAATTTACTTCGTTGACATCCTTCACCTAATATGCTTTGTCGACTTCATAGTTGGGCTCGTACTCAGAACGGTGAACGGACTTGCTAAGATCGCAATAACAACACAACTAAAATTTTACCCCTTAACCAACGCACCGACGTTGTAGAAAGTTTCAAGTCTATTCTCAGTAAAGGCGCCGGAACTCCCCGTTGTCTAAGTTTCCTGGTTAGCTAGTCAATCCTCCTGGATACCAGCCCGAGATACTGGACAGGCCGACATGTCTTTAACGGAATGACTCTGAACACTTTCTCGGTTGGTCTCTGATACCTTCTTCGTTTCAAAGCCATAATAAGCAAGACCACTAAAACATTTAAAACGTACCAAGAGCACTCGCATAACATTCACTAGCTTATTTCAAGACTTGTCGTTATTTCTTTAAGCATTGCAGTACTTTGACTCCATAAGGCACCGGTCTATTATTTTATGCATGATTATTAAATCTGGATCATTTTGTCCTTGGCTTATAAAAATCTTTATCTGTGAATGCATCTTTATTTTACAAGTTCTTGATATACTGTTCATCTGCTAATCCAGTACAGCAACGTGGATTGCTTTTGTCTTGTGTTCGAAATTCATAATTATAATCATCTTTCATCATAATAACTCCTAAACAACACCCATCTGCATCATAACTTAAAAAACACTTAAACACATTGAGCCATAGAAAACTCTTTGTTAGGGACGACCCCCCTTGGCTTTGTTAAGAGTTAGCCTAAACGGAGGAGCTAGGAGTAGGTGACAGTACCTGGCTCTGTGCTTGCCTTCAAGGCCACACATTTTCCACTTTCTCAAGTGAGGAGACAGCTTTTGGAAGATTTCTGCTGCTGGTGTGCAATCGGCGGACAACTCCTTCCACATCTCAAACTTGCTGCCCAAAACATTATTCTTATATTTATCATTGCTATAGTCACAATTCTCTACCCTTCCATAGTGTCTTTATAATAATTTGGAGAATCAACACTTAATGCAGAAAATGGCATCGGTGCATTATCAAGCTTTACATTAGGATTAACAAATGTTATGCTTTATAAAGAGAGACATTATGATCAAAAATAGTTTCTAGGTGTTGGGAGTTGATAGTTAGAACAAGTAGTAGTTTCTCTTGTTTTCATAGTTTTCCGATGGGTGTTATCATCCTGAGGCTTAGACTCTAGAAGCTTCGTTTTGTAAGGTTTAGGAAATGTTGAGCCATATGTCCTTGCTTTCAGAAGTCAAAACTAAAGCATTAGGTAGGCTATGATATGGAAAAATATTAAATCTCTCTGCATCAATTTTCAATTTTATGCAAAATACAGCACTGACTAATTTAGGCTTCTTCATTCTTCGTAGAGATGCTATTATGGGATACAAACATCTCCATAACACCAGTGATGAATTCTCAATTTCAGTTTAGAATATATATAGTGTTCAAAACTTTTCATTATTTATTTTGACCAAGAGACTCTAAAACTAGTAGACACATGATACCCTAAACAGAACTATAAAATGAAGTCTTTGTCAAATCCTTAGATTCCAATAAAACTTGCCTTGACAGAGCTCAATTATGCAATATTCTTGTTCAGATTTTAATTCAGTCTTGAGTTGATTCCAAAGACTGCATTGCTCCCAGTCTCTCCTCCCATGGTCCATTATACTTGAAAGTTGTTGAGATATTCTTTGGAGATGTAGAATTATCCAAGTTTATAGTATTAGCATGACTGGAAGAATAGGTCAGACTTCAGAGGGAAATTTCTCAATAGTAGAGACATGATACTCCTTTAAATGACAATGAGACATGATACTCCTTTAAATGTCAATGATTCTTTAATGACTGTGAATCCCCCAAACTGTCCTTTGAAATCAATGTGACATGACTATGTAACCAATACCAAGCATATAAATATGTAAAACTTTCGAATCAAAAGTTTTTGTAAGCCCCCAAAAAGTGTCAATTCAGGCAACATAAAGATGGAGCACTTCTTGCATCTTCCTTAAATATCATTAGCTCTCTGTTGACATAAGAGAAGGTTGTAGAGACTAGAGACTCACTAATCCTTTTCTGTTCATTAAATAATCTTGGTGTAAACTGATATCAAATACAACAGAACTTGGATAACACGTGTATAGTTGGTGGATTTCAGAAAATGAGTCATCATTAATATACATGGAGAAACTTCATTTAAACAAGCAGCTCAAGCCTAATAGCATGGATGGTTCTTGCTTCCAGCTAGGAACATAGCTTCTATTACATTCAGAGATTGAGCTTAGCATGGTTCATTTTTCAGGGATTGAAGAAAAGAGTGGAGAAGTTGAGATCAGGAAAATTGCATGAAAGAAAGCAATTGGAAGCGGCTAACCCAGCAAGTATGGAATGTGAATTCTTGTCCAATCACAATATAATGCAGTCACCGGCATCTCAATTTCAAGATAAGTCATCAAAGAAGCATGATATAATAAAAATGGTGTCATCAAAAGACATGCCTTTGAAGCATGGACATGGAAACACATTTTTTAATTCCCCAGGCCATGATACGAAATTACTTGGTTTTGGAGTTCCAGGACAACCTGGGGGACAATATCAGAGACAGCTTAATGAGTTTGCTCAAGGACCACCATATTTTTACTTTGAGAATGTTGCATGTACACCTAAGGGGGTCTGGACAACTATATCTCGATTTCTATATGATGTTGAGCCTGAGTTTGTAGATTCCAAGTACTTTTCTGTTTCGAGCAGAAAACGAGGTTATGTGCATAACCTTCCAATTGAGAACCGATTTCAGATTTTGCCTTTGCCACCCATGACAATAGAAGAGGCGTTTCCTGAAACACAGAAGTATTGGCCTGCTTGGGATTACAGGAAAAAACTTAATTGCATCAACACTGGATGGGCAAGTGCTCCATTATGCGAAAGACTGCGGTCTATAGTCCTGCGTTCTCATGGGGAACCTTCCATTAAAGACCAGGCTCTGGTACTTCATCACTGCAAAAAGTGGAACTTAGTGTGGGTTGGTCCAGATCAGTTGGCTCCACTGGAACCTCATGAGATAGAGCTTGCTCTAGGCTTTGACGTAGGCCATACACGTGGCTCCTCTACTAGGACAGAGCGGATAAGATCTCTTGGGAATGCATTTCAGACAGACACTGTGGGCTATCATCTTTCTGTTCTGAAACATCTTTTTCCTGGTGGAATCAATGTCCTTTCACTCTTTTCTGGAATTGGGGGTGCAGAAGTGGCTTTGCATCGTTTGGGAATAACACTCAAATGTGTTGTATCTGCAGAAATTTGTAAAGAAAACAGGCTTATTCTCAAAAGCTGGTGGGAAAAAACGCAACAGAATGGTAAATTGATTGAGGTGGAAGATGTTCAGAACCTGGCAGACAAAGAGCTTGAAAATTTGATTGATTTAGTAGGGGGTTTTGATCTTATTATTGGAGGGAGCCCATGCAATAATCTTACAGGCAGCAACAGGTGCACAAGAGATGGGCTGGAGGGAAAGCATTCCTCTATTTTCTTTGAATTTCCTAGGATTGTGAATTTTGTGCGGCATGTAATGCGTTCAAAAGGTACTGCAAAAAGATAATGTTCTATGATACTTAACTGCATACTTCTATTTTGTTTTATGAGGACATTCTCACGCTACTTGTGTCTGAACTTGCAAACACATTTTTTAATTGTCAAAAAATTCTTTACACCCTACAAGAATTTTGTAAAGGCTGTTTTCGTATATTTTGGTGTATGGTCGAATATGTTGCAAGGACAGCACTAAGAACAGGTAAAATTGCCTGGTATATCTACTTATCCACTCTATTAATGTTAACGCCTTCCTTTTTCAATTCAACAAGTTGGATTCATGCATGTCATTGTCAGGAGACTATTTTGGCATGTGTTTGAGTGCATTTTTTTATGCTACAGGTGCCTTAGCAATTGAGCATATTACATGTTGAACCAAACAGCTACAGAACATTAATATGCAGCGGAAGCAATTAACACAGGAAAGTAGATAAAGACACACACATAAATGTACACAGAGAATTTAAGTGGCAAAACCCTCTAGAGGGAAACATCCACTGAGCAATGGTATCGGTCTTCTTATCATTCAGAAAATGAAGATTACAACAGCTCTCGACACACTCCATTCTTCTCTATGAGAATACAAGAAATAAATACATTTCTCACACGGTTACTCATCACTGTATAAATTTAGTTACTCGGTTAGACAGTTACATAGTCACCGAAAGAGCCGGTCATCACAAGTTTCCAACAATCTCCACCTTGACAACAATTTACCTGATACCATTGCTCATTGCTCTGTTCATCACCTTTTCTGCAAGCCTAGAGAAGCTAAGCATCACCGTAGCTTCTCTAAAGTAGCTAGCTTCGTGGACATGTCTGCACTATTCTTTTGAGTGTGGACCTTTTCAAGAACCAGTTGACCTTCATCAACAACATGTCCAACAAAATGGTATTTTACAGGAATATGTTTTGTCTTATTGTGATAAGCTGGATTTTTAGCCAAACAAATAGCACTTTGATTATCACAGAAAATTTATATAGTGTTTTGAACCTTTCCTAACTCACCCAGCAAACTTTTTAACCAGATTGCCTCTTTGCAAGCATTTGAAGCAGCTATATATTCTGCCTTTGTAGTGGATTAAGCAACAATATTTTGAAGCTTTGACATCCAACTAATGGCTCCACCTGCAAGAGTAAAGACATCATATGACGTGGACCTCCTCTTGTCCAAGTCACCTGCAAAATCAGAATCAACATAACCACAGACTTCATCACTGCAACCATCAAAAGTGATACAATAGTCGCTTGTGCCTCTAAGATACCGAAGCACCCATTTCACTGCGACCCAATGTTATTTTCTTGGATTTGCCATGTATCTACTGACAACACCAACTGCATGTGAAATATCAGGTCTTGTACTTATCATCGCATACATCAAACTTCATGAGACATATATTGCTTTTCTTCATCACATTAGCATATGGTACATGAGACATATACTGCTTTTCTTCATCACTATTAGGACTCAAACCTGAAGAAAGCTTGAAATGAGAAGCTAAAGGGATATTAACAGGTTTCACCTTATTCATACCGAATCTCTGAAGTATTTTCTCCACATACTTCTTTTGTGATAACCACAGCTTGCCATTTTTCCTGTTTCTATGTATCTGTATGCCCAAGATCTAATTTGCTGCTCCTAGATCCTTCATATCAAACGTCCTAGCCAACTGAGCCTTTAACCTGCTGATTTCAAACATGCTCTTGCTTGCGACAAGCATATCATCAACATATAACACCAAAATAATGAACATGTCATTTTCCAACTTTTTAAAGTACACACAATGATCATACTCACTCCTGGTAAAATTTTGGCTCACCATGAAAGAATCAAACTTCTTGTACCATTGCCTAGGAGACTGCCTCAGGCCATACAATGATTTTCTGAGCTTGCAAACAAACCTTTTGTTGCGATTCTGAACAAACCCTTCTGGTTGTTTCATGAAAATTTCCCCATCTAAATCACCATGTAAGAAGGCTGTCTTGACATGTAGCTACTCTAATTCCAAATCATATAAGGCAACTAGTGGTAACAGAATTTTGATAGAAACAAGCTTCACAACTGGTGAAAAAATCTCATGAAAGTCAATACCTACTTTCTGAGAAAACCCTTTTGCAACCAATCTGGCTTTGTACTTTAGAACAGTGTCATCAACTCCTTTCTTCAATTTGTACACCCATTTGCAGCCAACCACTTTCCTACTTTCCGGAAGTTCCACAAGATCCCATGTTTTGTTCTTTGCCAAAGAATCCATTTCTTCTTCCATTGCAAGTTTCCATTTGTCACTGTCAAACACTTCTAATGCTTTTTAGATAACTGTTAGGTTCTCCTTCGTTATAAATTAAAGCAACAGACGTAACAAAATCATCATACCTCTTTGGAAAAGTTTTGTCCCTTGTAGATCTCTGTAGAGATTGTTGTGGTATTTCCTTTATTTCTGTCTGCTATGGTATTACCTCTATTTATGTCTGCTCATCCTCCTGAGGAGTGTCATCATGAATATCTTCTTCTTGGACATCCTCATGATTCCCCCTCGTAGATGATTGAGTATCAAACTAAATTTGTTGTAACTGTGGTACATTAACCGATTTCAAATTATTACTTACATCTAAATTTGACAAAGAAAGTTCATCAAATATTACATCTATGTTTATGATGATTTTGTGGACAGTAGAATTTCACAACCTATATCCCTTAACACCATCACCATATCCAACAAAGATCATTTTTCTTGATTTAGGATCTAGTTTGGAACGCTGATTTTTTGGAATAAGCGCATAGGATTCACAATGGTTAGAATAATCACATGGTTGACTAGTTCATTCCTCTTCTGGAATTTTGCAGTCAATTGCTGTTGATGGTGATCGATTGACCAGATAACAAGCTGTAAGCAATGATTCTCCCCACAATTCCTGTTGCAACTTTGCATTACTGAGCATACTCCTTGCTCTTTCAAGAAGAGTCTTGTTCATGCGTTCAACAACACCGTCCCGCTGAGTGTAAACAGTGGTCTTATGCCTCTCGATCCCATCCTTTTTGCAATAATTATCAAACTCCTTAGAAGTAAATTCTGTTCCATTATCTGTTCTAAGACATTTAATGAATTTGCCAGTGCTCTTTTCAACCAAAGCTCTAAACTGCTTAAATATATCAAAAACATTAGCTTTTCTCTTTGATAAATAGATCCAGACTTTCCTCGAGTAAGTATCTATAAAACTGACAAAGTATGATGATCCCTCGTAAGAAATTGTAGCAGATGGGTCCCATAGATCAGAATGAACATATTCTAAGACACTTTTACTAGTGTGTTTTCTAGATTAAAATTTTTGTCTAGCTTGTTTACCATAAATACAATGCTCACAAAACTTCAAATCTACAGATTTTAAATTAGGAAGCAACTTTCGACCAGCAAGTACCTTCATTCCTTTTTCGTTGATATGACCTAACCGTTGATGCCATAAACGAGCAATGTTTGCTGCTGCACCAACTGATGCTACTGTTGCGTGATCTACTTCCGTCCTCCCTTCAAGTTTTTACAAGTTCCCCAATCTGTTTGCTTTCATGACAACCAAAATACCTTTCGATATCTTCATAACTCCACCTTGAACTGTAAATTTGTAACCAACATCATCAAGAACTCCCATTGATATCAAGTTTTTCCTCAGTTCAGGTACATGCCTCACATCAGTTAGAGTCCTAACAGTCCCATCATACCTTTTTATTCTAATACTCCCTGTCCCAACTATTTTACATGAAACATTATTTCCCATATAAACTATCCTGTCATCTATAGATTGGTATGTGGAATACCAATTTCTATGAAGACACATGTGATGGGACGCTCCAGAATCAACTAGCCAATCATAATGGAATTGTGAGACAGTAGATGTAGTTAATACCTCATCGATTATACTTGATTCCTTATCGACAATGTTTGCCTCCTTTGTAGAGTCCTCCTTAAAATCTTGCTTCTGTTTCCAACAATCTTTGTTAAGGTGCCCTGCTTTGTTGCAAAACCAACACTTCAATTTACTCTTTTTTCCCTTCGACTTTGACCTTGATATGCCCCTTGAATGTTGATCTCTTTCACTGGTTCTTCCTCTGGCCACCATTAATTTTGATGTCGAGGTTTAAAGACTAGACTTTTTTCGAGTTTCCTCACAAATCAAGGCTCCCACAACATCATCAAAGGTAATAGATTCAGTAGAACTTAAACAGATAGAGGTTACAAAATGTGCCCAAGACTCGGGCAGAGAGCACAACAGTAAACTCACCTTGTCTTCAGATTGAATTTTATCATCCATCCTAGCCAACTGACAAATAAGAGTATTGAATGCATTTAAATGATCTGAAATTTGTGTACCTTCTTTCATCCGCAAGGTAAATAACAACCGCTTCAAGAGGACTTTATTAGTCAAAGATTTAGTCATGTACAGGCTTTCCAACTTTGTCTAGAGACCCGCTGCTGTAATTTCGGACCCAATGTTAAATAAAACATCATCAGCCAAGCACAAGCGAATAGCACTAAGAGCTCTTTCATACATCTCCTCTCGGTCTTCATTTGACATATCCAGGGGTTTCTTTGTCTTCCTTGCCAATGCCCTTGCCACTCCTTGCTGCACGAGAGTATCTCTCATCTTGACCTTCCATAACTCAAAATTATTGCTCCCATTGAACTTTTCAATTTCAAATTTAACACCCTGCATTTTTGCCATTCTTGCACAGAACCGAACTAGACAATGATTTTTTTTATTATCAAGCAGTGAGCAAGATACCTCGGATTTTCTGTCTGCAGGTGAGTGTCTTTATGCACCCAAACAATCGAACCGCGACTTCCTTCTCTATAGACCGGCGAATATGCTTTCCGTCTGCAAACCTGCGAATAGCCTCCTGGAACAGTGCATTGTCACTTCAATGAGCCCACAATTTCACCTTCATAACCGTGCTTCAGTGTTAAGGAAACTTCGACTTTTAGTGCCTGGTTCTGCAGCGTGCCTTCTTTCTTCTCACCGTGGCTCTGATACCACCTTTTGAACCAAACACCGACAGAACATTAATATGCAGGGGAAGCAATTAACACAGGAAAGTAGATAAAGACACACATAAATGTACACAGAGAATTTAAGTGGTAAAACCCTCTAGAGGAAAGCATCCACTAAGCAATGGTATCTGTCTTCTTATCATTCAAAAAATGAAGATTGCAACAGCTCTCAATGCACTCCATCCTTCTCTACGAGAATACAAGGAAATAAATACATTTCTCACACAGTTACTCATAACTGTATAAACTCAATTACTCGGTTAGACAGTTACATAGTCATCGAAAGAGCCGGTTGTCACCAGTTTCCAACATTACAAAAATCGAATATACAACTTTCTGTGGTTAAATGTTCAAGGATCGCAATTGGGCATATTACAAACATTGAATACACAACTTTCTGTGGTTAAATGTTCAAGGATTTCCCTGTTGGTGCAATTTAAAGAGGTTCATGCCCATTATAAAAAGTTAAATCAATAGGTGTCTTTATCAAGCATCTTGTTGCTTATGCTTGTTATAAGCACTATACACACCTTGTTTATTAGCACATCCATTTCACTCGTGGCCGGTGAACACCGATAGGACACAATATATACACCTTGTTTATTAGCAAATCCACTTCACCTGTGGCCGGTGAACACCGATAGAACCCAAGTTAAGTGCCACAAATAAGTTATCAGTTACTTGTTCTCCATGTGTAGTTGTAATCACTCGTTGTTCGGTTAAACGGGTTATTTGCCATGAGCTGTTTATTACCCCATGCATCAGCTAAGAGTTATCCATGTATCAACTACTAGTTATTTTTTATATTCTTTTTTATTTTATAATTGTTTATTTTGAATCTGAAACTAGTAATAAAATCAATGTCGACAGTACACTTATCTCATCCTTGTGCAATCTAGAAAAAATAGAAAGGCTAGTCCACCCAAAATTATTAGATATGAATACCTATCGGTGTAATCAAATATGTACCATATATTTTTGTTGCTTTTAACATTGGTCCAAAGCAATTTTGTGCTCACTTTTTCCTGAGTAGAAGTTCCTGGTGAGGTGTTTTTTCAGTCCATTTTTTTGGGTTTACATTAGTCAAGAGTGGGTCACCACATCACTGCTTTTAGCTAAAACTATTACATGCCATGTTTTGAACAACTTCAATATTCTATTTACTAAAAATATTACATGTCATATTTTCAAAAATCTATTTGTGATTAGTGATTTATATCATGCTGTGAAAATTATTAGGTATTGTGCATTATAAGCAATAAAGAATTGCCACACAAATATCAAATACAATTTTCCTTTAGTTCCATTAATTTTGTAAAACAAATTATGGTTCTAATTAGTAATTCCTTTCTTGACATATACCCTTTGCATGGTGTTGTGGAACAAAACATCATTGTTACACCGAAGGTGTTCCTCAGGTTTCGTCGTCTGTCGACGACTTGTGAGGAGCCTCCCCGTGTCCACAAACTATTGGTCTTCGTAACTTATCCGTTGACGTTGACGACCGGGAGTTATTCATGGCCTGGGCCTGCTGGATGTAAATACAGAGAACAATTTCTTCAGGATCAATGGACCAAGAGTTATTCATGGCATGGGCCTGCTAGAAGTAAATACAAAGAACGATCTCTTTAGGAACAACGGACTTGTCATGGATTGAGATCTGGTTGATGATCGTGTTCTCCCAGCTCTGATATAAGCTCTGATAAGTGGAGGACTCAGGCTGCCCCTCTTACTCTTGTCAAACCTGCATGCTTGTAATCCCCCATAGAACATTTGTTGTTGTTGTAGTAATCTCTAGTAGGTGAAAGTGAAAGCTCAAACATTGAAGGAAAATTGGCTAAAGATGACGATCCCCTCCTGAAAAACGATGATTTTAATCCTTTGAAATAGGCCCTTCGAATTGAATGGTGAACGGAACCTCTTGCTCCATTTGAAAGTCCTCCTCTATCTCCATGGTGATGCAGTACTATTTGTAGCCTAAGTCACCGTGTTCGGCGATTTTTCGACTTGAAGTTCGAAGATCACCGTTTTTTTGCCCAAGCCGATTTTAATCGTTCAGATTCGCCGATTAGAAACACATTTTCGATTTTTTTGGTTCGACGATTTCGAATACGATTAAATTCGCCAGAAATTCGGCGAATTTAATTAAAAAAAGGTGCAAATTCGTTGGTGTTTGTCTGCCCTCATACCTCCGCGCGTGAACTAACCTAACCTCCACCGCATTACTCTGCCCCCATACCTCCCCGCGTGAACTTCGCGTGAAGTTGAACTCCATCTCCAGCGTGTGAAGTTGAACTCCTCATCCGAGCAGGGTGAAGTGTGAACTATGCAGCGTAATCCATCTTCGACGGGTCACGGCAAGGCCGCAAGCTCCATCTTCATAGTGAAGTGTGAAGTGTGAACTCCATCTCCATCTCCATCTTTGACGGGTTACTCTGCAGAGTGAAGTGTGAATTCCATCTCCATCACCGACGGGTCTATTGTGCGGCGTGCCTCACAGCCTCACATCGCAGCCTCACGGCCATCACTCCCAATCTACTGTTAGTCTGTCCCGACCGACGACTCCCAGTCTGTAGTCTGCTCATTGTTGTAGGCCGCGACTGCATAGTGCACAGTGTGATTGCGACTGCGACTGGCCACGGATCTCCAGCATCCGACCTAAACCTCTACGCTTGAAGTTCTGAGTTCAGCATCCGACTGACGACCTCCAGAGTCCAGATTTCAATTTTTTTTACCAATTAATTATTTTTCAAACTGTAATTTATAACTTGTAATTTTTCAGACTCTGATTTTTTACCCATTAATTACAGTAAGTCTGTAATTTGTAAGTTTGTAACCTGTTTAAATTTTTAAACTTTATTGTTTGGTCATTTGTGGTTTGTAAGTGTAAGTTTGTAACCAGTAGGCTGTAGTTTTTTAGGCTATTTTGTCATTGAAGTCTGTAGACTGTAAATTAAATGATCCATTGAATACATATCTGGCCACTCGTTCTGCAGAAATTTTCATCAAATGGCACCCCATAAATCATCTACAGAGGCATGGAAATATGTCAAGAATGAAGGGTTATATGTTACCTATATGCTTTGTGGGCACACGTTTTGTGGTTCTTTAACTCGGGTAGTGGACCACCATCTTGGTGTTAGTAATGGCGGTGGAGGTGGTGTGGAAGCATGTAAAGGAATATTAGATGAACAAAAAGTTGCAGTGGAACAAGATTATGACAAATCAAAAGCAAAAAGAGGAAAAAATGAAGTAAACAGGCAAAGAATTCAGAGGGAGATTGATGTGTCTTCTTCACCTGAAATTGCTTCTCACATCTGAAAATTTGGTGGCTCAAGTTCCACCCCAGCAACAAATACAATAGGTGGAAGTGGAACAGCTACATTAAATACATTTTGGAAACCTGTAGACAAACAAAAAGTTGATGATTCTCTTGCTGAAATGTTTTATGCATGTTCCATTCCTTTTAATGTGGCAAGAAGTCCATATTTTAAAAATGCAGTTTGCTGATTTTGGCAAGGGGTATGTTCCTCCTGGATCCGAAGCCTTAAGGACCACTCTCTTAAAAAAAACAAAGGAAAGAGTGTCAAACAGGTTGGTTGACATTAAAAAATCTTGGGAGATTACAGGTTGCACGATTTTGGGCTATGGTTGGTCGGATTCATGCCATCGACCATTAATAAATGTTATTGTTTATTGCCCTCAAGGGGTATATTTTTTAAGGTTGTTGATGCAATGAATGAGGTGAAAACATTAGAATACATTTTCAGCATTTTGGATGAAGCGATTCAAGAAGCCGGGGAGAAAAATGTGGTCCAAGTTGTCATCGACAATGCCTCAAATTGTGTTGGTGCAGGAAAGTTGATTATGGAGAAGTATAGAACTATTTATCGGACACCATGTGCAACTCATTGCTTGGATTTATTGCTGCATGATTTAGCCAAATTTCCATGGGTAAATGAGACAATCCGAAGAGCAAAAACTACTGCAAACTTCATCATTAACCATCGTCTCACTTTGAGCTTGTACAAGAAAAATTTATCTAGAGAGTTGTTGAGGCCATGTGATACAAGGTTTGCCACTTTTTACATCACTCTGAAAAGAGTTTTTGAGGAAAAAACAAGCATAAGAAGTGTATTTTGCACTGCTGAGTGGGAGAGATCTCACCTTTCAAAAGAGTCAAAGGGAAAGCATGTTGAACAGGTATTGCTAAGCAACAATAACTTTTGGGAAAATGCTCAAAAAGTTCTAAAAATGTGTGATCCAATTGTTGAGGGGCTCTGCATGGTTGATGGTGATAAGCCCTCTATGGGTTTTATTTATGAGGCCATGGATCGTTGCAAGGAAAAGATTGCAAGTGCTTTTGATAATGTGGAAGCTGATTATAAAGAGATATGGGAGGTGGTTGATCAGAGATGGAAGATGATGCATAGCCCATTACATGCGGCAGCATGTTATTTGGACCCTACATTGTTTGGGATACAAAGACATCAAGATGAGGAGGTCATGAGTGGACTTTATGAGGCTATTGATAGGATGTATCCAGATGAGTCTATTGAGACTTTGATTAGATCTCAGATTAGAGCATACAGGTTACAAGAAGGCCTATTTGGAACCACAACAACAAAGAGAGATAAGGTTTCGGCAACTCCAGCAGTGTGGTGGGAGTTTTATGCATCAGGAGCCCTAGAATTGCAAAAGTTTGCAATTCATATCTTGAGCTAGACATCAAGTGCATCGGCTTGTGAAAAGAATTGGAGTGCTTTTAGTCATATTCATTCCAAGAGAAGAAATAGGTTGGTATCGGGAATATTAGGAGATCTTGTTTATGTTCGCAGTGACTTGCAATTGGCTTTAAGCAATGTGGCTAAAGATGAGACAAATTCTTCTACTCCATGGATGGAGACTGTTTCAAATGCACATCAAGATCAAGATGATTTTGACAATGAGAGTCATGAATCCAATGGTGATCGTGATTCTAATGGTTTCACTCCCCCGAGTGCTCTTGATGATATAGAGCTTTTTGATGTAACAAGTAGGCCACAAGAACAATAAGAATAAAACTTGTGTTCTTGGTCTAGTCTCTAGACTTCTAGTTTCTTTTTGGGATGCTATTTTGCTAAATAGTTTCTAGGACAAATATTGATGACATTTTCTATTATGTTTTATCACTTTATGAACATGTTTTTAAATTTCAATGAAGATGTAGACTCTAATGTTTTCAAAATATATGTTTAATCATTTCTGATGCCATATTTTTATTTATATGATTCAATGACTATCATGTTCAAACTTCATACTTCATTCAATGACTATCATGTTCAAACTTCATACTTCATTCAATGTTGTCGTGTTCATTATTTCTATGATTCTATGACTATCATGTTCATTGTTGTTGTGTTTAATGTTCATAGTTTAATGAGCATAATGAATTTTATTGAAAATTTTCATATATTTTAGTCATTCGAACTTAATGCCGAATTTTATGCCGATTTTTATCGCCAAAATTTTAAGTGCCAATTTTTTGCTGAATTTCAAGGTCATCGAATTCGAACACGAACTCGAACCAGGTGACTTAGTCTGTAGCAGGATGAGAATCCAAAAGATGGGTTTTAGAATCTCTAGATGTAAAATTGTAATGCTCATTCCCTAAAGATCCAAATGAATATGATCTTGATAAAGTGGGCAATAATTCAGATAATGGGTCATTTTCCATTATTGGGTTTCCCTTAGCACATGCGATAGTTTCATCTTCCCCTACTTCTAATATTATATTTCTGGCATTAAACCCATCAGCATACTCGTTAAAGCCTTCGGCTTCCAAATTAAGCCTGTGTACGCACAATCTTGAAAAACCAGATTATTCATGCATTTTGCACTATTTCTAGCTCTAGTGGCACCTGAGTCTTCTGATCTAAAACTATCGTGCACAACCCCAGCCATCCCATGTTCCGGACTAGGACGTATTCGGGACACCATGGCAGGGACAAAGGGGTTTTCTAAATACACAATATTGGCTCTATCAATGCAGTTAATATGGATTGCATGGCTGCATTTGGGAAGAAGCCTGAGAGCCTCATTCTCCAACTCAACCAGACAAACTACACACTCCATGCTGTCTATGAGCTTCTCTGCTTTAGTGAATCTGCACAGAGGAATGAATTTGATCACAGCTTCATCCAGGCCATATGATGGAGTAATTATTGCCAAAAGTGGCCATATGATTGAGTAATTATCTGTCAGCCTTTTGGGTCTTGGAATCCTTCCAGTGAATAAGGATCGACTTGTATATTCTTTTCAGAGTCCAAACTCCTATGTCTCCTCCTGAAAAAAGGTTTCCATTGAGAAGCTTTGCAATACTTGGCAAAAATCCTGGAGTAACTTACCACCAGTAAAGCGCTGTCAAAAAGAGTGAGCGGGTTCCACATGAAATGGCACATCAGTAGCTTCATCAAGTTTATCCCCAGTTTCCCAAGCTGTGTTTCCTGAGCATTTAAAGGTGTGGCCTCCATATCTTCAATAAGCATCTCCATTCTATTAAAAACTTTGTCATGGAAGGGATGGCGAAGATCCCTCTTCTCCAGAACTGATTGCGCGTCTCACCGGCCTTCGTCGTCGCTCCTAGCTTGTTCGCGGAGGGGCATGTGCTTCCCAGTCTTGAAATGAAAACCACCCCAGAGCTCCATGAAACTGCACCCAAATACATGATTTACCCATGTTGTCGACGAGAACAAATCCCACAGGCCAGCTCTGAATCCATCTCTCGTAATAACCATCCAGAGTCGCTGCATGGCATACAGAAATGACACGCCCCTCTCCATTCAAAGTGTCTTGGTCTTATGCATGATTATCAACATCTGTAACATAGTGTTTTAAAAACCAGTCAAGTCCGAGTTCGTGTTGGTCGAGTTGACCCCCAACCGAGTTGACTTGGCCTACAACTCGGCTCGGGTGGCTGATTTTATACTTAGTCGACTGAGATGGGTCCGAGTTAGCCGAGTTAGGGTTCGAGTTGGCTGAGTCGACCAAGTTGCAACCTGAGTCAGCTGTGCCAAACACCCACAAGAATGCAGACTCCAAAATAACATGTTTATTTTTAAGAATTTTCTTATTCTAACCATAACCTGAGGCCATAAGATGACCCCCTGCCCCTCTATTTGCCTCACACTTCTACTGTAAGATGTTTGTGAGCATTTGGCATTATTGTTGTTTGGATTCATGGAGGCTTGGAGGACCGTCCAACAGTGAGGAACAATCAACATGATTGGAGGAGTTGGACTGTTGGAGACCAATTTTCTGTTAGCTAGATGTATGTTAGCTTCCAACTAGCCATTGTTTCTTTTTTTCTCATTAAATTGACAAATATCTGTCATGTTTTCTATTGTTTGCTGCCAAATTAATAAGATTCTTTTCTTTTTTCTTTGCATGTTTAGATTTGCTTTGCATTTAGATTCTAGATTAGCCCCAAAAGGAAAAGATCAGGCATGGATCCATGTTGATGTCATTGAAGGGAAAATGTATAGCAAGTGTTGCAAGACATGGATTAAAGGAGGGGGCATCAATAGATTTAAACAAAAGTTGGCTGCTGTTAGAGGAAATATTGCCCCATGGGAAGCTGATTTAGAGTTTCTTGGTGAGATTAGGTTGGAGTGCAACAACAGTTTGATAAATTTAAAGAGGAGAAGGCTAAACAAAAAGAGATGTATGATCATTGACATATGATGTAGTGGCATCATAGCATGTTGTTTTTGGACTCTACAAGCCATTTAGGCCTCATTGATTATGCTTTTTGTTCTAGATATGTATTGCACTGTACACTCGATGCCATTTTGATATATTCACACTTATATGGTATATGCATGAGTAGACGTTGGATATTTTGTCTCTAATGCTTTGCAAGCATGGATTAAAATCTTTAAAATATTGTTTTTCTTTAAAATTTAATATTTTATGTATGTTTTGAGTAATCTAAGTCATTAAATTCAAATCGGTTGAGTCATTACCGATTCATTACCAATTCCAAGTCCGAGTCCGAGTTGACCCTTGACCGATTCCGAGTCTGAATCTGAGTTTAAGAACATTGTTGTAACATCACCCCTTTGGTCACCCGCGTAACATGACAGGCTATCTCAAATTAATTAATTGAATTTTACCCTATGCCTGTTGCCACCTATATCATCCATCTCAGCGTTAAATAACTCTTATGTCATTCCTCTCTTTAATGTTGGTATGTTTGTGGCGTATAGACTATGCATTTGACCAATGCAATGCAATCCGAATCTGACAGCAGTGACCCTGACCTCACACAAAGAGGGCCATTCAGGGGAAGAGAAGTTCAACTTTTAAACTATACTATGAACACAGTCTCTTTAGCGTTTCCATACTAGTATAAATCCATGCTAAATTAAGATTTCTATTTTAAACTATATTTATTTCTAAATGTTGATAGTTATGTAAATATTTCGATTTGATATTTCTTTCATCACCCATTCCTAAATATGCTATCGTATTCTTCAGTTTCATATATTCTACGTTGCAGTGTTACTTCAAATCGCATTGGGCTAAAATGAACATTCCCAAGGCATTAATATTGTCATTAGAGGAATTTTGAGGTCTGAAATGGGCCTACTAAGGAAAATAATAAGATTATAGTTAAAATAATAAAACAATATTTATTAATTTTGGAGGAAAAAAGAAAAAAACTACTCTTTGTGTTCGTATTTTTGACATATCTCCCTGTGTTTTTACTCAAATTTCGATCGGGAGAGTTCGTTGGATGTGGAACTCCCGATCGAAATTTGAGTAAAAACACAAGGAGATATGTCGAAAATACGAACACAAAAAGTAGTTTTTTATGACAAATATGTCAATTCAACCATTATGGTTGACTTATTTTATTCGAATTCTATTGGTTCTTGAATTCCAACTCACAAGAACTTATTGTTGGCGTGTTTTCTTATAAGGCCCATTTTAGACCCCAAATTCCTCTAATCTGAGCCACATGGATCCAACAATTTATATGTCATGTAAAGTAGGACTGACATGGCTGGATGGTACTGGTGGTTTTTTATATATTGCAGAGTTAGAATTAACCCATCCCTTATATGATCTTGCTTTTCAATTGATTTTGGAAATTTTTTTATTTTTAAAATTGGAATTGAAGTTAATATTTGTGGAAATTATTATACACTATGGTTGGTGCCATTCTAATTGTGCAATAATTACAAGAAGAGTATGCATGCATAATAAACATAAAGATATGCATTTAACACCCTGTGAACACGTCGTTACTTGTGAATATGGAAAGTAGTGAATGCTACATTAACCAGCTACCAGCAAAGGACGAGTTCACCTTTTGTAAATCCAATAAATTTGCATGCATCATCCTGTTGTTGCGAGTGTTTTGACTTCATCGAACACATTGGTAGTGCTCCATGTGAACGGGAATGAAAAATGCCTCAGACTTCGAAATGAGGTTTGCATTTTGTCATTGTTGTTATTTTTGCAATGTCAATATCTATATTCTTAATCTTATAAAGAAAATAAATTATTTACATATAAATATGTTATAAATTGAAAATAAGTTTTTTATACTTTCTGATATATTCAAAGTAATTGTAATAACTTAAATAATAATTAAGATTATAAATATGTAAATATTATTTTTGTGTTGAGGTGCATTAAAAAAACCATTGTTTAAAAATGACGTAATGTGAGTGTTCATTGTCCATCGACCCATGTAATAAATATGATGTTATAAAAAATTAAAAATATATCAATATTAAATTGTATCTCTTCACTAAATAAATGTTATAAATATTGTTTTGGATTTTTTATTAAAAATTATCAAAAACAACCTTGTTGTTATAGTACTTTATAAATAAATCACACATTATATTACCTAAATATGTTGGTTGTTTTAGCATTCAAAGGGTCGAGGCTAAAACATTCACTTATTCATTGAATGTTTTCAAATCAAAAACCTATATGTACAGAAGCCTTTTGGATGAAACTCATTTTCATTTATGTGGCGATATAGAAGTTTGATGTAACTTATTTTCGCTTATTTTCCTAACCTTGTTGTCATCACATAAACTTATATTATCTACACACAAGTTTCTCTCATTTTTTGAAACACATCAAAGTTCTCTTCGGTGTTTCGTTTCCCTCCTTTCGGGGTATGCTCGTATATATTAGAAATATTTGATTCTAAATGAATCTTTTATTTGAATTCGTCTAGTTTGCAATTTAGGACTTGGGTGATACTAAGATCTTAAAGTGTAACACTTTCAAGTTATTGGGTTTCTAGCAAGCATATGTCAATGCTCTATTCCTAGGGAATTGCCAGAAATCAGAATGATTTCCTAGGTTGAGAAAAAAAACCCGTCTTTTAAAAGAGGTAGCCAATGGTAAGTAATATGACTATAATGCCCTTTCGTTTAAACTAGACAAATGCTACGATTTCTATGGATTTTCTTCAAGTCAACCTACCTTTAGTTTTTTTATAATATTGTAGTGGTGTTGAAAGTAAGTTATAGTTTACGTGTTTGCTCAATGCATTATAATGCAGTTGGAGTGGGTCTAATTGTTAAGAACATGTGTTTTTTCCTTGGAGGTCACAAGGTTAAATATGGAAGAGGTTATGGTATATACAAGTCCATAAGCTAGGTACTCAAATCAAGGTTGAATATGGAAGAGGTTATGGTATGTACACCTCCAGAGGCTATAAAATCAAATCACTGCATGCAGAGGGTTTATTGTCCCACGAAGGGGTATCATATGTCAATTTGGTGTCTAGCTATACTAGGACCTTAAACTTAGATTAATATTATTATTATACAAGTGAAATTAGCAACAAAACTGCTTATACCTGCCCCTTAAAAATGTTTTAAAGTATAATTAGTTATACATATTCCAAAGTCAAAAGTGAAAGTAATTATGAAACTTGTAATAATGTACTACTTGTGCATAGCCTAAAAGTAAGAGAAGTGACACCTGTCACTCCATTCCTTTAAATCTTGAAATAGAGAAATGAAATAAGCAATATAAGCAGTACATGTGTTTTATGTAAAAGTTATTCATCTTGCGAGTTAGGAAGCCATTGAAAAATTATTAAAAGACATGAAGACAACTATTTAATTCGCTATATTTGTATGTCATTGTATGAGTGAAGTATATGTTGCTTAATGAGAATGAGTTTTGTATCAAAATATAGGTTGTTAAAAGTAAGAATTGGTAATGCTTTCCTTGGTAAGTAATGTTATGTTACTTTTGTTGTTAATGGATCTTTCTTATAAAGGAGAAATACACAATTAATAAGCATAAACTTGAGCACAATGTTAGTTGAGGACAAAAGGTTCTTGGTATATCCTTAATTACTGCCTCATAATGAAAATTGTGTGAGGGAAATTTTTTGGATTGATTGCCATCTCTATATGAGCTAATATAGAAGGATTGGGTGTAAAATACCAAATAGAATAATATGTAAATAAAATAATAAATTAGATTAATTAATAAATTAATATTATATATGCTAAATGCAATAACGACATGAGAAGAGACGTAACTCTTCACTATTAAATACTATATATGTACAGAGACTATGTATTCATGTCATCATCAATTATATTTAAAAATTACATTATACAACATGTAAAAATTATATTCTTACAAGTGGTATCATAGCCTTGTAAGAATATAATTCTTACATGCTGTATATCGTAATTTATATATATAATCGATGATGATATGAATCTCTTGGCATATATCGTACATAATAGTGAAGAGTTACGTCTCTTCTCATGTCGTTGTTGCATTTAGTGTTGGAAAGTTAACTTTGAATGTCCTCTTTCATATATTTGGTGTGGTGTGATGAAGAGGACTTAGACTTTGTCCTTTATATATTTATGTATAAAGTGAGTTATATATAAATAAAAGTGATGTTTTGTACTTTATAGAATGGGTCTCACTTAAGTTAGTATTTAATAATTAAAGTGAATTAATTATTAAATGTGGGTGCATTAAATGATGACCCTTGGTTTTGTAAATGTATCTTAATCATAGATTAGGTGGTTAGATAGGTAGTTACAATTTTTAAGGTATAAAACAAGAGAGAAAAGACAAGTTGAGCACACCATCAGAGAAAGCAGAGAGAGAAAGAAGGCAAAATTTATTGCAGACTATACCAGTCGTACAACATTTATTGCAGGAACATGTGGGCATAGATTTCAAGGCAGATCGTATAACATAAAGTATAGATATACAATGCATGTGTGGAGGCCATACCACTGTTAATGGGCACATAAATCGAGGTATTTTGTTGTTGTTACAGTTTGGGTATTTTTGTTACTGAGGGTTGAAGGAATGATTTCATGTGTAGATGGAAAAATTTCTGTGCATTCATCTTAATGATAATTTTCTTATTTCTAGGGTTTTCCCCAGGAGTTGGGGTTTTATCGGTCTTTGACCAAAACATCTGTGTTTTCATGTGTGAATGTTTACTTCAGTCTTAAGAAGATCTTGAATATGGTGTTTTTATTTCAAGTNTTTTGTACTTTATTGTATGGGTCTCATTTAAAAAGTTATTTAATAATTAAAGTGAGTTAATTATTAAATGAGGGTGCATTAAATGATGTCCCTAGATTTTGTAAATGCATCTCAACCATAGATTAGGTGGGGGTAGTTACATTATTTAAAGTATAAAAGTGGGGTGAAAGGACAAATTAAAGACACCATTAATGAGGAGAGAAGGAGAAGAAGAGTGAGAAGAAAGAAGAAATGCCCTAGAAGATTGGCACATTTTCCAAGGCAAGCAACAACACAAATATCAAGGTAGAATCTGTACAACAACATTTAATGCAGTCTGACAGTTCTATACAACAAGCACGCATGGGCACAAATCTCGAGGAGGAAGACCGTACAACAGACTAACATGCCGTACAACATTTATTGCTGGTTGTGGCATGATTCTCGAGGCAGAATTTAATGTAGAAAGTACAGTCAGTATTGGCACGTGTAGCAGAAAGTGTAGTTTCGTACAGACACGTGTGAGGCCATACAATAGGTTATTTGCACAAAAATTGAGGTATTTGTTGTTGTTTCAGTTTGGATTAATTTGTCAGTAATTTGTCAGTTTGGTGTCATCCATGCAAAATTAAGAAATTGAGTAAAATTTGAAATTAAGTAATGAAACAGGGAAAGGCCAAAGGGAAAGGGATCTAGTCTTCTTGGTTGATTTTTGGGGTTGTTGTTTGTTTATGTTTTTTTTGTTGTTGTTTGCAAGTGCGTCTATTTGAAAGGGAGGCTAAGGAGGAGGAGATTTTTGTACAAAGGTTGATATGGAAGAGCGTAAGGGCTCGTCTGGTTTGATAGAGTTAATTGTTGAGGGCTTTGGGGCCTTAGCTTTTCCCGGGGGTTTGGTTGGGTGGAGAGTTGTCCCTCAAACTATTGTTGTTGATAGTGGAGCTGGTGACTAATAGACGACAAGGTTTGCATGCATAATTAGTTGAACTTGTCATTGATCATGAAAGTAGAGATTCTTCTCCTTGGGTTGTTTTTAACTTTTGCTATATATTTAAGTTGTATTAGAATTGTTAACTGATTTAGTTGAGGATAATGAATTTGATTTTCAATAGACACATGATAGATTAATTATTTTATGTAAATTTCTCAAGGAATATGCTCTTTAAGTAGATTTAAAACATGTTTAGTAAAATGATTCCTTATATTTGGTATCAAATCCCCAAGCTCAAATACCCATGAACCTTAGGAGCCACAACCACCTAGATTGTATTTTGTTGAATTTTATACCAAGGAAAAGTGACATGACCCTTGTATTAATTACTTGAGATGAGTAATTAATTCACTTTAGAGTTATAAAGTGACTTTTCAATAAATTTAAGTAGAAATTGAAATGACATTATTTAATGGAGAGAAGTGATTTTTCTCATCCATTGATGTGAGAGCACTAGATTGAATGCAGGCCCTTGATCTAATCACTTTTCAACTACCCAAGGAGAGAAAATGAAAAGACAGGAAAAATGATATAAAGGCACTTCATTCTTCATTTTTCACTCACCAAGAGAGTTGGAGAGGAGGTTGATCATCTAGGATAGAGAAGTCGAGTTCACGAGAGAGAGAGTCATAGCACGAATTCCAATAAGTTGAGATAGCATGAATTCCAAGACAAGTTTCAACATTCTACAACAACACAAAAACAAGGTATCAGACACATAACCAATAAGGAGGAATGTGCACAAATTCCCATGCGATTGGCACAATTTTCGAGGGAGAATATTTTTGCATTTTTCAAAGGCCCTTATAGTCAATTTATGGAGTAATCTGTACAATGAGCAGGATCTACATTAGCACGAATTTTGAGGCATAAATTTGGCATAGAATTCGAGGACTAAAATTGACAGAAAAGTGGCATGAATTTCTATATTGTAATTTTCACAAAAATCAAGGCAAATTTTGCCAGTCTTGCATAGAATTCAAGGAAGAGGTCGTAATGATTTGTCCTAGGAAGTGGCACAAATTTATATGTTAAATATAGCACTGGTTAAGAGATAAATTTGTCATTCAAATGCCGATAAAGATGGTTGTACTTTTATTTTGAAGAAGAAATAAAATACTCTCTCACAGGTTTTCTCTTCAAGGTTTTTCTTGGGCTAGTTGGCCAAAATTTCGAGTATGAAAATTTAAATCTGTGACTGGTATTTATTTGTTCTCTCAATAGTTTGGTAAATATCTTCTTGTGTTTCTAATTCTGATTTGTTTATGAGGAAATATTTCATTTGTAGCTTTTATATGTTTAATGAATTTATGTATTAAACAATATATCCGTGAAATTAGAAATTAGAGTTGAAGATTGAGTGAAAATTTTACATATTTTTCCTAGAAATATCATTTTATCCAAATTTAAAAAAAAACAGTAAAAAGTTAAGTTTATAACAGATTTGAACTATTAAACAAATAAAATATTATGATAGTTGTTAGGGTTGGAACCTAGATCTCTTACTGTAGAGCAAGTGCCTTATGCCAGATCTACATTTTTGGTAGAATGAGGCAATAAATCACATGCATGGTGGATTAATAAATAATAATGCAATTAATAACCAGAGTGATGGCTTCATCAACAATTGTTTGCTAACCATTGCTCCACCGATATTCAAGAGTTGCAATACTTGCTTGTGATATAGGATGTCTACATAAAAATACGACTGAGTCAAGGATCCATATCTTTGTTTGATGTATGGTTTTGTTTTCACAAATCTTAGCTTCCTAGATCTGATGGCTTCACTTATTGACAACATCAACATTACTCATGTTATTTCTCTAGGGTTTTCCCAATACTCTAATTCCCAACTCACTCAATGGAAGATGATCTTCAACCCATTGACATAGTTTCCTATCCTGGTACATTGATCAACATGACTTCCCTATGTAGTGTCATATCTCAACACTCAAGTTTTTATATACGAGTACAACAACAATATTCACATATTCATTTTTTCATCAAATCAAACGAATTGTGTAATGTTTTTACTTTAAAATTTAAAATGCACTTTATTTTTGAATTTTCTAAAAGACATGGACTAAAGTTGTTCCCAACCCTTGTTACCTAGAAAACTAAGAGGGCACCTGTTGCACAACCATATCAATTCAATATTTTGTTGCAATGGAAACAACTCCTATTGACAATGGAAATATTTGAAGCATTTAAGCCTCCCCATCAGTCGCTAAACCAATTGGGAAAAAGAGAGTCTATGACATCTTGCATCCTTTGAATCTAGATTCAACATGAAACTTGCACGATAATATTATTGCCTAAAATTCCTTTAAATTTATCTGATAACCTGTATGCTTAGGAAATTTTTGATCCAAAAGTGGTGGCCATGCTGATGTGCGTAGTGTAGATTTTTTTGCAAAAAATCTACCCTTGAATAACCAGTTGAGTCTTGATCTCCAATCATTGAGCGCGAATATTTTAGATCAAATTGACATAGACAATCATATATAATCTATAATCAACCTCCAAAGAGATTTGAGAGAGTGAAAGCATTTATTGCATTGATTTATGATGTATCAAGTTGTTGCTGCAAAGCATGAAGACGCTATTTTGTTCTTGTGGGAGGAGAGATGCATTTCTGCACTTTAGTTCCCATGCATGAATTAAATGTGAAGGCATGAAGGCAATTGAAGTTCGCACCTAACAAATAGATCACAAGTTTTTGTGCATGCCAATAATTAAGCTTACATATCAAGACGTGTTTACATGGATGCCATTATTTCATCTTGTTTGAATGAGTGGTAATACATAGGGTTGATGGTGGAATCTACAGAGCACTAAGTTGATGCCACCATTTTCCATCTTTCTACAGGTTAAGGAATAGGTTGGGTTCTCCAATGACTGGTTTACCCAATTCAATTATTGGTTTTCCATATTGAAATTTTTGGCACGGGTCTGAGCTCCAAGCTGGAATGACCCATTCAAGCTGGAATAATATTGTGTGACTAGAATAATATGGTTTAGTAACACCACCACTACGTCACTTCAACTTCCAACAAATGTAATCTCATTGTCGGTTGGGAACTTATTTTTATTATAAGTAATAAGCAATGTAGATAATATTGACATCAATTTTTTTTGGTAAAGGTATCGAATACAACTTTTCGGCAACATCGAAGAAAAAATTGGCAAATTGCGACAAGCCTTAAAACATACAAGATATATTCATTTTTTTGAGAATTTTATACATATAAAGCAACAACAACATCAGATAAACACATTGGCACATAAATATTGAGAAAGGGTGAAAATCAACTTTCAGAATCCATATTCCAAACACTTTCGGCCGGACTATTTTTTTTGGTCGAACTAGTTTATGTTTTTGGCCGAAAAAATGTAACTAACTTTCTACTGAAATAATAGTTCGCCCGAATGTTAAAGTTAACGGAGAACCTCATTATGTGGGATTTGTAAGGGTAGCCGGAACAATAATGCTTGATAGATATTTTTTCGGCTAAACGTTTGTTCGGCCGAAACATTTTTTTGGCCGAATAATTGTTAGGCCGAAAAATGTTTTCGGCCGAACAATTGTTCGACTGAAACAATGTTATATATATATTGATTGAACACAATTGTTTATCATTTTGTCCTTTCCGCTCTGCGAGAGTGATGTTCGTATGTTGAGTGAGGAGGTCTGCTAATGTCTGTCTGTTGAGTGAGGAGGTCTGCTGAGTGAGGAGGTTTTCTGCGACTATGAGTGAGGAGTCTGTCCTGTCGTGCGTCCTGGTGTTGGAGGCTTCACGGTGGTGCTAGAGGCTTCTATTGTGAGTGATGTTCGTCTGCTGAGTGAGGAGGTTCTCTGTGACTATGAGCGAGGAGTCCATCTTGTCTTGTGTCTTGGCGATGGAGGGTTCACGGTGGTGCTGGAGGCTTCGAGGTGTTGGAGGCTTCACTATGGTGTTGGAGGCTTCGCGGTGGTGGTGTTGTGAGTCTGTCCTGGTGCTGGAGGCTTCGCAGTGGTGGAGTGTCTCGGCCTTTCGCTCTCGCGAGGTGGTTGAGGTAAGTAACATTGATCACCTTATTTATCTTATCATGCTTCAACATAGGCTAAACTAACCAATTTGGCTTTTCTTTTGCATTAAACACATGTATAGGCATCATTCCCTCCTTATGAATCTCCCTCTTTTGTACAATATTTTGCACATGAAATATTTGTTAGCATTGTAAATAATCTTAAGCACTAAGATGAACATAACCTACTTAGTATTTACATTAAATGCTTCAATAAGAGACGAAAATTGAATATAGAAACTAAATTCATGAACAAGATCAAAGATGAGTTTCTTAAATCCCATTGCCTGATTAAAAGAGTCATGTTCCAATTAAGGTTTGGCTTCAAGCATCTGTAGTCTACTTCTTTTAGATCTAATGTTACAAGTATCTCTGCATCTTACTCATGTCATTAGCCTCTTTCAAGAATGGAATTGAAAGTGATTGAGCAAATCTAGTTATTATTATTAATAGGTTATAGTTTCTTTATGAGAGTATAGCTTCTTGGCTCGCAATTCTCAATAACAACAAAATTACAGAGAACAAAGTATACAATTATACAAATTAGAGAACAAAGTATAAAAATCAAAGAACAAAGTATGCAAATCAGAAAACAAAGTATACAGTTATACTATAACCATGCAATTTAATAGCTCAAAATTAAAAAAACACAAATGAACCATGACATGTAAATAGGAGAACAAAGACAGTTTTAGAAAGAACATCGGTCCATTTGTTTTGAGAGATATGACACATATTTGACTCCAAAAATCAAACCAGAGAAGGAAGAATATTGGTGTCAAATCAGTAGAAGAAAAACCCAACTTATAGTCATAGAGGGTGTGCTTAGTTTCATGTTTTCTCCAACTTAAGAAAGTCCATTAGTGCTCCCAATTAAAAAGTATATAATTGAAAATGCAGCATTAAAAAGAAGGAAAATGTACATATAGCACATATGCAATGATGATATCCATACAATGCTTAGAATATTACATACTGCAACATGTCTAACTTAAAGGGTTTGCAAATAGGAAAAATGAAGATCAAATGGAGATGTTTGTCAATTAATCACTCGTCTATTATGTTGACTTATACATAGCAAAGGCGAACTTCCATTCATTTAAAATTTATTGTTATTGTAAATAACAAAAGAAAGAAGAACAAGTTTGCTCTGTTTGAATTAAGCAAAATAAAAAACAATGCTAATAACTTTCCATCTATGTAAACACATAACAAGGAATCATAGAGATAATTATTCATCTGCTGAAGGTCATAAACAGCCTCGTGTTCTGTCTAGAGGATACCAAATATCCTTGTCGGCTAAAACTGCAATACAAGAACTAAAGATTAAAGAGGACCTATTTTGAATCAGTTTTTATTGCATCGAAATCCATTTATTCCTTTCTTCCCACTATAGGCATTGGATATAATTTGGATTAAAATTATCTCGTTATTCACCCTATAAAGAAATTGTGGAGCTTCCCAATCATGATACAGTGTTAGAGGAGGCAAGAAGTGTTCAAAAACATTCCAATTAGACACTTGCAGAATCCTAAAACATAACAAAAGGTGATTAGTGTTGTCGATGGTCCATTGTGACCACCCACTTCCCATCCATTTCTGCCCTTTCTCTTTACCTTCCTTACTTTAAGTCAAATGTGTTAATATGGTTACCTTTTGATTTATTTGGGATTTGGGTTTTTCTTCTAATGTTTCTCCTATATATATATATATATATATATATATATATATATAGTTGATATGNTAAGAGATGACGATGTTCAACAATTTCTTTTACAGTTAATGGCTATAAATATTTTAGGGGCCCCTGCTTAAACATTGATATAAAATCTCTCCATCTCAGCTTATCCGAATTAATATTTCCTATGCTTTTTCTAGATGATAGATAAATACTTAATTGAAAAACCAGATATCACATAATTGAGTTTCTCTTTTCACAATCCTATTCCATCCAAATAAACATCATATTTTTCACATGCCTATTACATCCTAATGAACATCATATAGGGCTACGGGCTTATGTTTTTTCATGCCTAATGTAACAGAGACTGCCTGGTTCAACTTCTAGGCATGCATGTAGGTGGCTCTTTTATGTTTTTGGCCACCTGTCCATTTGATGTTTCTCTTCTCATATTTTCCTCCCATGTTTTACACCTATATTGTAGGCTTGTTGAAGGTCTTACAACTATTATAGTGCCCAATGTTTGATCAATAAATTCAGTTTGATTGATGCATTCACTCTAGTTTAGGATGCAAAACCAACCTTGGGGACTGAATTATGTGTCATGATGTTCATTTGGCGTAGTCTACCATTAGGTGTGTATCTTGCAGCCCCAGGATACCAATGATACCAAGGACCCTGCTTCGCCACAACATTCTATAAAATAAAAAATAGCCACATAAACAATGTACTTATTCCTCATGATCAGAAATAAAGAAAATACATGACAAAATAAATGAAAAATATAAGTTTTAAAGAAAATACATTACACCTTATAGGAAAAATTTAAATTTAAGCTACTTCAACTTTCTATATTTAATTCAAGGCTAGAACATTCAGATTGCATTACCAATTGACTTTTAGCCATATCTTGGTATGTAGTTTCTCGCATGGTCTGTTGTTACGTTGGTGTTACGTAATACTAAAACCTATTAAACAAAATTCAGTAAAATGAAAATATCATGGATCACATTATAATATATTTGGTTGGTAAAATCTATGTTTATTTCTTTTGTGGTTATTTTAAAGAAACTTGTTGGACTTCACAATATCAATAAAATATGGACACTTACTAGAAAAGTTAACAAAATATGGACACTTACTAGAAAATTTAACATTATAACCTTGAAACTCAATCCAAATATGTCAGGCCCATGTGAAGGAGGGATTTTTGTTAGAATAATCAACCCATAGTTACCTACCTTAGACATTAATTAAATCATTTTCGTCTTATTTACCTAGTCTCCGATAATCCACTTTATGCTAGTTGCCTTCTACATGTCATAGAAGTCAACACTTGCTAAAACTGAGTCATGGAGCGCTTGGGAAACCTCCTAGAAACCATATTTAGCATGTCTGCTTTATTCTAAATCCTCCAAAGCGCATATCTGTTTTTTCTGTAAAGCTGCCTGTTTTATTGAGAATTAAGGCAAAAGGGAAAGCAAGACTAGGTGTAGTTGACTTGTTTTTTTCCCACATCATCCTCCATCCTTTTCTCCTAATAAAAGCATGTATGAGTTGTCTTTCCATCCCTTATTAGCTTTCCTACTTGACTTTGTCAATTTGTGAGCATCCTAGTGGATTTGGAAACTGCTTTGTGCACCTATGGGGGATTTGACTAGATTTAGTAAGCCTACTTTTTGACTATTTCGAATGGAATCCTTATGCATTCGAATCTCTCATGTAATTATATATTGCAACAGCCTATTACTTCACAAGGTTGGCTATTGTACACTTATTCAATACAGATTAGTGTTATGCTCCAATTTCAATCTCCTTTGATGTTAATTTTGCATGTTTGATTAGCAATTTTGTGAGTGTAATTGTTCTATCACTTGGGTTCAATTTCCACATGGTATTAGAGCCTTTGTAGATCGATTTCTCTCCTTCCATATTGCTATTGTAGGTTTGACATCTTGATTGGGAGCATATTCTGCTAACTGAAGGGCACAGTTTCTGAGCTATGGACCAATCTCAGAAAATCATCTTGACTCCATTTAATTTATTTGAATGGAAATATGAGATGGAGATATTGTTGAGAGCGAAAGGTCTCTACATGGTTACTATGGCAACTGAGGCAGAGCCCAATGCAGCTACAGAGAAAATAAAATGTCACAACAGGAGGGATGAGGCCTATGGTCTTTTGTGTCTGAGCATTTCAAGAGACCTCCTCTTCCATATTGATGGATTGACATCACCTAATGAAGTGTGGGAGAATCTTGTAGATCTTTTTGGTAAGACAGATGAGACGAGAGGACATCAAATCGAGAATCAACTGATCTCCTTAAGTCCCAGCAGCTTCGAATCCTTGCAACTCTATTTTTCCAAGTTTAAAGCCCTTGTTTTGCAGCTAAAACAGTGTGGGATTGAAAAAGAGGAGCAACTAGTTTTGTACATACTCTCAAAGCTTGGCCTTGACTATTCAGTGTTTGTTTCGACCTTCCATGCCACCAAGTTGACAGCTCGAGTCTAGAAGATGCCTAAGCTTGCAGAGTTCATGGAATCCCTCGCACAGGAACAAGATAAGTTGGTGATGATGGGCACCATCAAACCTTCCAAAGATCAAGCTTTGGTTGCTAGAGATTCAAGGGTGGATTCAAAAAGCAAGGAAAAAGCTAAAAAACCACCTGAGCAAAAGAGAGACAAGAACAGGTCTCAAGAGGAGCCCCAAGGCTCTGAGAAGAACTTCCAGAAGAAGAAGAACAAAGGAGAAATGAGCAAGTGTGCATACTGCAGTAAGGGCTATCATCCTGAAATCTCTTGTATGAAGAAGCAAATTGACATGTTGACCCAACTCCTGAAGAAGAATAACATCTCCCTTCCTGTATGCTCAAAGAAGACGGAAGGAGGATCAAATTCAGAGGACAAAGAGAGAGTACATGCTTTGGTTGCTGGCACATCAAGTTCACCTAGCTTCATCATAGACTCTGGAGCTTCTAGACATATGGTTTCGACAAAAGAGGCATTCTCTTCTCTTGATATGTCGAAAGGTCCACCAATAGTTTTGGGTGCTGACTCTCTCACTGACAGTTTGGGAAAAGGAAGGATTGATCTTGACCATGGTAAGTTCAATAATGTGTTGTATGTTCCAGGTCTTGCCTCTAATATCTTGTCAGTGTATCAGATGACTCACACAGGGTCTCCAAAGAAGGCCATCTTCTCCCTTGATGATGTTGAAATCACAGATATTTCGAATGGTAAAGTCATAGCAAAATGTGTTGTTGATCACACTTTGAAGGTATACATGTTTTCCCATTTTCTACCCTACTCAAACCCCTTTGCTCTTCTGATTCATGCTAATGAGGCAAACAAGATTTGGCATGAAATATTTTTCCATCTTAACTACAAGTATCTTTCTGATTTGAGTGAAAAAGATATGGTCATAGGGTTACCAAATATCAAGTTTTCCAAGGGAGTCTGTCAAGGTTGTATCCTAAGAAAACACCCAGAGCACAAATTTGAGAGAGCTAGTCATGAGAGAACCTCTGCACCTCTTGAGTTGATCCACAATGACATTGCTGGTCCATTTCCTCATATGTCCATGAGTCAATCCAAATATGCACTGAAATTCATAGATGAATTTTCCAGGTATTGTTGGGTTTACTTCCTAAAGCATAAGTCTGAAGTTTTTGACCTCTTCAAAGTCTTTAAGGCCTTGGTTGAAAACCAGTTTGGGAGGAGACTCAAGATATTTAGATCTGACAATGGTGGTGAGTATGTCAAGTCTGAGTTCATTTAGTATTGTAAAGATGTAGGTATTCAGATGCAACATTCGATCCCTTACACACCATAGCAAAATGGTGTTGTTGAGAGAAAGAACAGGTCACTAAGGAGATGGCAACCTGTATGATGGAGGCTAAGACTTTGCCACCAAAGTTTTGGGCCGAGGCTATAAACTATGCATCCTACATCCAGAATAGGGTGCCTCATAAGCAGCTTGATAGTATGACTCCTTTCGAATCTTGGAGTGGGCACAAGCCAGATGTGACCCATTTCAGGATTTTTGGCTCAAAGGCTTGGGCTAGAATTTCAACTGAAAAGAGAAAGGCTTTGCAGCCCCAAAGACAAGAGTGCCTATTTGTTGGGTATTCTGAAGATTCAAAAGGGTACGAGCTGATCAACTTGAGCACTAACAAAGCTTTCATTGAAAGAAGTGTCTAGTTCCAAGAAGAGCCTTTAGTAGCAGTTGAAGTTGGAGAGTCTTCTTCACCACCAGATCCATTGATTGTAAGTGGAGAGACTAATGAGTTTGCTGATTCTAATATGTCTAATAATGATGATTTGATTGCAGATCCTGACAGTCCTACAAGACCAAAATGGGCAGCAAAGACCATTCATGCATCTGGGGAACTAGCTGGAAATCCTAGTGACACTAGGAGGACTAGATCTCAGTTTGAGAGTGCCCTGTGTATGAAAGATCCCTTATTTTCTGAGAAGTGATATCTAATGGTTGAATCAGATCCACAGACATATGAATATGCAGCACATGATCCGATATGGAAAACAGTCATGAAAGTAGAATTCAACTCGCTCCAGAAGAACAACACTTGGGAACTAGTTGCTCTTTCCGCAGGGAGGAAGCTAGTTCAATGTAAGTGGGTTTTAAAAACTAAATTTGTTGTTGATGGTTCACCTTTGAAATATAAGGAAATATTGGTAGCCAAGGGTTACTCACAGGTACATGGTATTGACTACAATGAAACCTTTGCACCAATGGCAAAGATGGACTCCATAAGGCTAGCTTTAGCCATTGCAGCTTCGAAGCAGTGGGAGGTACATCACATGGATGTGAAGTGTGATTTCCTAAATGGAGCTCTCACTGAAGAGATTTACATGCATCAACCTCAAGGGTTTGTTTATAATCCATCTTTTGTGTGCAGGTTAAAGAAATCATTGTATGGGCTCAAGCAAGCCCCTCGGGCTTGGTATGCCAAGATTGATGGCTTTCTGTTGTCATTGAGTTTTGTTCAATGCAAGTCTGATCCTAATGTTTATTTGAAGCTGATTCATGGTTCTTTGATGATTATTGTCTTGTATGTGGATAACCTTTTGATTACAGGAAGTTCAAAGAAAGAGATTGCCTTCTTGAAGGATGCAATGAACCATGCATTTTCTATGACTGATTTGGGATTGTTGAGCCAATTCTTGGGTCTCGAAATTGCTCAATCCCAACATGGAATAAAAGTACATCAGTCCAAGTATGCCTTAGATTTGCTGAACAAGTTCAACATGAAAGATTGCAAGCCAAGCAAGACTCCCTTCCTTTCAGGAGTTAAGCTTGAAGAAGCAGGTTCTTCTTCTATGGTAAATAATACACTATATAGGCAGTTGATTGGGTGTTTGATTTATCTTACACACACTCGACCTGATATATATTATACAATTAGTGTGGCTTCAAGATACATGGATCAGCCTCATGAGATCTATTGGAGAGAAGCCAAAATGATCATTAACTTTGTTCAAGGAACAAGAACTCATGGAATCTTCTACAAAGCTAAATCTGATCTTGATTTGATTGGGTTTACTGACAGTGATTGGGCAGGTGACAACACAAATCGAAATTCAACATCATGATATGTGTTCATGCTTGTAGAAGGATCAATCAGCTGGTCAAGCAAGAAGCAGAGTGTCATAGCACTCTCATCTACAGAAGCAGAGTATAGAGGAGTTGTAAATGCAGCAACTCAATGTTTGTGGTTGCAGGGAATAGTTGGTGAATGTGGCTTCGAACCAGAGTTTTCAACTATTATCTATTGTGATAATCAAAGCACCATTCGAATCTGCAATGATCCAGTTCAGAGACAGCGAACCAAACACATTGAGATCCATATGCACTACATCAGAAAGATTGTGCATGATGGCACCATTCACCTACTCTTATGTGCATCTTCATGACAAGTAGCAGATATCTTCACCAAAGTTTTTTGTGAGAAGACATTTAGCAATCTCAAATCACTGCTAGGAATTGTTGATCATGCTGTGAAGCATGATTGATGACAAGATTTTCAAATTTTGTTTTATTTTCCATGTTTAAGGGAGGATTTTTCCACTGGGTTTTTGCCTCTTTCTTTGGTTGAATAGATAAGCAGTATGTAAATGGTGACTAAGCCTTGTTGCTAGGCCCTATAGTTTTCTGATATTTACTCATAAAGTCAGGCTTAAGGGGGGGTGTTAGAATAATCAACCCACAGTTACATTAGAGGAAATTTCAACTCAAAATGGGCCTTTTAACTTTTATTCAAATTCCATGTCATCATGTGTTAGCCAATGAAATTACTTTAAATTTAAAATACCGTATAGGTCTTAAACACTTTTTTAATATAAATTTGGGGATAGGTATCATAAAAAAAACTACTTTTTTTGTTTGTATTTTTGACATATCTCCTTGTGTTTTTACTCAAATTTTGATCGGGAGAGCTCGTTGGATGCGGAATTAAATTCCGCATCCAACGAGCTCTCTCGATCAAAATTTGAGTAAAAACACAGGGAGATATGTAAAAAATACAAAGAAAAAAGTAGTTTTTTTATTTTCTTCCTCCAAAATTAATAAATATTATTTTATTATTTCCACTATTATTTTATGAGTTCATTTTAGGAGGCCCATTTTGAGTTGAAATTTCCTCTAATGCCTACCTTAGACATTAATTAAATCATTTTTGTCTTATTTACCTAGTCTCCTATATTCCACTCTATGCTAGCTGCCTTCTACATGTCATAGAAGTCAACACTTGCTAAAACTGAGTCATGGAGCGCTTGGGAAACCTCCTGGAAACCATATTTAGCATGTCTTCTTTATTCCAGATCCTCCAAAGCGCATATCTGTTTTATTGAGAATTAAGGCAAAAGGGAAAACAAGACTAGGTGTAGCTGACTTGTTTTTTCCCCACATCATCCTCTATCATTTTCTCCTAATAAAAGCGTGTATGAGTTGTCTTTCCATCCCTTATTAGCTTGCCTACTTGACTTTTCCAATTCGTGAGCATCCTAGTGGATTTGGAAACTGCTTTATGCACCTATGGGGGATTTGACTAGATTTAGTAAGCCTACTTTCTGACTATTTCGAATTGCATCCTTATGCATTCGAATCTTTCATGTAATTATATATTGCATCAGCCTATTACTTTACAAGGTTGGCTATTGTACACTTATTCAATATAGATTAGTGTTATGCTCCAATTTCAATCTCCTTTGATGTTAATTTTGCATGTTTGATTAGCAATTTTGTGAGTGTAATTGTTCTATCACTTGGGTTCAATTTCCACAATTTTGATCCTTCCATCCTATTTAAGGATGATTTTTGTCCTTCATAAGGTTGCATATAATAATGATTTAGTATTTAATGAATACCAAAATAGTTGTAATTTCCTTAATCTCTCATGGTCATAATCGATTTTATTAACCATGACTATGTCAAACATGATCACTATGGAAATGAGCTTAATAAGAGTGATACTTGTTCGGGTTGAGGAATGGCTTGTTCGGGATAAATAAAGCCGGATACCTGTGGGAACAACACAAATTCACATCAGAATGGGGGGCACACAATAAATATATTCAATTTTTTTTTACCTATCCTCAAAAAATTTCTATGGGCTAAACTACATTAGTTCATTGATGTTTGTTTTGATGTTTATAGGAGATATATAGTAGAGATGGTTGGAGACGAGGAGGTCATTCATTCTTTGAGTCGAAGGTGTACATGGACATTTGAGACAAGGACGCCTAATACCACACCTACATCTACTGAAAGACCTTCAAATGTTCGCTCTCAAAGATGGTATGAATTATCTAGAGATTCTAGCGTATTATATTGAGACACAATTGGTATGTGTTTGAAATTTATGCACATGCAAAATTTATGAATATGCATGCATATTTATATTTGTTTCAAGTCGTGTTCATTGATTTTACTAAGTTTCATTAGCATTTTTCTTTGCAGAGAGACGATGTAATAGATTATCTCGTGAGAGTGGGAAAGCATCCATGTCTGGTCGATTGTTTGATTCATCATCTTATGACCGTTTTCCCTCTTTTGGTCGTCATTTTAGAAAATGACCAATAGACCAACCACATTTTATTTGTAATATGTTACATATATATAATATATTTAAATAAATTACTAATTTGCATGTGTATATACATGCTTGTGTCTTTATGTACTAAATTAAAAATGATCACATGTGTAAATGTAGAGGATCGTGGTTATGCTGAGGGTTACAGTGATGTATTCAGAGAGGTTGAGGGTGATGATGCACTCAGAGAAAATGAGGGTGATGCATTTGGAGAAAACGAGGGTGATGATGCAAGGGGTGGAGATGCTGAAGATGTTGCAAGGGACCAAGAGCAAGGTCATGCAAATGCTCGAAGAAAGGGTCAAGGTCAACGAAGGGCTACTTTCGAACAAGCACATGGTTGTTAGCCCATGACCATTTATCCTTCAGATATACCCGATGCTCTTCCTTGGGAAAATTATAATGTTTATGTCACCCTTGAACAATGCACATCCCACCATAAAAAATTGAGGGATGATCTCGCTAGCTTAGAACTCCCAACTAAGAGCCGACAAAGTTTGCAAATACTTTTGGAATTTTTAGGCAAGTTTATTGGTGCCTATAGAATTGTTGGTCCAACAGCAGATTGTTTTATTCACTTGATGCGAATGTGGAAGGCTCAGGTGATGGGTCCTGACAAGTGAGTTGATGTAGAGAAGAGGGTATCAAAAGCAGATGCCATTTCAATGTTTAACTTTAAAGAAGGACATAAGCATAAGATGTTAAAGGTGCAATATTTCAAGCACCCCAAGATTGCACACCATTTATATGATAGATTCTTGGATACCTATGGTAGATTTCCATGGAATGATGAAGTGCAACATTATTGTGCGAGATTTTTTTATGCAGAGTTTTTTTTAAACATGAAGCCAGATTACACAGATGTGTCAAAATTTTACAGGGTTGGAAAAGATAGGACGTATGAATGAGAAGGATCCTTTTGCGATCCATTGTTGCCTAAGGTTACACCTTGGTTGGTGCCTCAACCATAGAGACTTGTTACATTACGATCAGAGATGGAGGCGACCTCTCAGATTGGTCTAGAGGCCAAAACCGTCATAGGATACAACTTACCATTTGTTGTAGTGGGGGTTGATGTGGGGATGAATCGACATAGAGCACGGGCTTGTTCTCATGCACATTTTTCTTATAAAATAGATAGTGAGGTAGATTCAATGAGTCTTGAAGATGCCAAGGCCTATGCAAAACATTGCCAAGATGGATTGTTTAATTTACTCCATTGCGAGGAAGGAGGGAGGGGGGAGGTATGTGAGAGCTTTTATATTTTCCTCATAATTGTTAAATCATGTTTTGTTAGTTTATCTAAATATATAATGAACTCATTTGAATCGCAGTTCACCCAAATGCTGGATGAACATGATTTTATGGTCGACTCTAGTGTTAACCTAGTGCCATTGAAAGAGGTACATTTGCATACATATCTATAAACTTATATGTTCTCATTATTGTCATGACACCTTTTTCCAAGATTGAAATTTTGGTTTTGTTCATAGGTTTTGATCCCTTCTCCTAGGACCATGGGTATTGGGCCCCTCTCATCATCAATATTGGGTGACATTCCTAGTGTCTCCCAAGATTTGGAGGTAAATTGCATCTTTCAAATTTTTTAGTAATGATTAAAAACAATTGACATTTTGTTTAAATTTAATTTAAGTTACACTTAAATTACATGTTTCAAATGTTTAAGTTTAATGATCAAGACATCTTAAATTCTAATTCATTATTATATTAATATAGATCAATTTGATGTACATATGTTGAACAATCTAAGAACAATATATCATATAATTTACATCAATTTGATATACATACGCTCAACAATCTAAGAACAATATAAAATAAATCTCATCAATTTGATGTACATAAGCTCGACAATGTAAGAACACTATTATATAACTTTCCTCAATTTGATGGACATAAGCTCAACAATGTAAGAACTTGATATCATATTTAAGTAAAAATTATCAATTTGACATGTACATAAGTTCAACAATCTAATCTAATAATCTATCATATTTAAGTTTCAAAGAGGCACAGATTTCATAATTTGACAATTACATAACACGTACTCAAGTGCAGAACATTATAATTTCAAGAACAATACATTTTTAAGGAATGTGCTTAAAAAATCATCAAAACAATATAGCTCAGAACTTGTCAATAATCACTCTATTTGAGTGTCACAATTATAAAACCAATGAAGATGTCCTTCACGTAAAAAGTATGTATCATGTTCAACATGATTCAAAATAGAAATAAGAGTGTAAAGGAATGTCATCTTCAATTATCCTTTCATGATCAACTTTTGGCATCTTCCATTTTCTAGCTTTCAATTTTTTATTTGATTTGACTTCTATCAACTTTATGTGAGATGCACATACTAAATGATTATATTGGCAGCATATGACATCAGGTTGATAGTCTTTAAAGTGAACGTCACTTTTCAGTTTGATGTGTTTCTTGTAAATAATAACATTTTGATAGAATTGACCCTCTTTCATATATAAAACCTTTGTCATCATAGTCCTCCAATAATTTTATCTTTCTCTCCATGCATTGCATCAAATAATATCTGATTTTTTCATTGTTGTCTATGGGTCCAACCACAACAAATATATCTCCTGCATATAATTAAGAACACTGAATTCATCAAATTCATTTTCATAAAACCAAACCACTTTCATATGTGTGTGTGTGTGTATATATATATATTTGACATTCAAGTAAAAAATATTTAAAATAAAAGTAGACAAATTTAGTAAAGCATACATAAAATTACCTTCTCTAACTAGATCGGAAATTCTATCACCATCAGTTGATATTGCAATGTCCTCTGATTCCAACTCTTCAAAGCTTGCGAGTAGCATTTTTCCTTTTAAATTAATTTCGTTGTGTTTCCAAGGTTTAACATAATTGTCATTGATGTTTTCACAATTGTCTATTGATTTTGTGTCCTCCATGTAAATAGGACAAAATCATGTTAGCTTTCTACTATCAAATGAAAACACATTTTGGAAGGTTTTTGTTTTGATTGAGTGTAAATATCGAGTTCCATGAATAGTGCTAGCATCATATGGGATTGATCTGTCTATATCTTGGATTCCAATATGCCAAAAAAACTTGACCAACATAAACAATTTACATGTACATGTGAGTAAAATGTTACTTGATGTACATATTAAAGTCATTCCAAGTTGAATAATTTTGTTTTGAAAACAAAGTTCATACCTGCGCACATCCTTTGATTGTTGATTGCAATCATGGTTGAGATTTACACGACACCATTGAGCAATTTGATCAGCACACACAAATTGATCGACAGGATGGTTCATTTGATACCTTCGAAGTGCTCGTTTTACACACGCCCCTGCACCATCGTGCTCCCCTTTTCCATGACCAGTTTCAAAAAACTTTCAACGATGTTTAATATTTGTTTTTTTATGAAGGTGACATAGCTAGAAGAATGATCGTGAAGATTTAAATTTCTCCCCACATCCATCTGACCATATCCAATGTTCATTCATTACAACTCCACGTGTTTTCAATGAACCATAAATAATATCAAAACAATGTTGTGCATAATGTGTATCATGTGTGCGGTCATTGTTGATATAGAAATGATATTCCTTGATCACATGTCGATTGTCATTCGTGTTTTCTATATCATCAACATTGTGTTGAGCATGTCTATATAGAACATGGATAAATATAGAAACTTGGTCATAATGATAATATTCACTTTGTATTTCATTTTGTGTTTCAAATGTGTAATTCTCTGTGAAATCAACCACAGAAAAAATAGTCCCCTCTAGAAAAACATCACGTGATTGTTTAAATTGTATGTTTTGTCGATGTGCTCTATGTGAATGTTTGATGTATTTATAAATTTCTTTTTCAAACTTCTTCAAAAACTTTGTAACACTGATTTTATCTTCTTGTAAATCTATCATTTTCGAAAGAGAGTTTGTAGAACTTGTAGAATTGTGGGAATAAATGACATATTCATATCTCTTCCAATCAATTATTATATTTGACAATGGCTAATTATTAATATCGATAGGATATTTATGGTGGAATAAAGCTAGATTTCCACAATGATCACATTTCTTTCAACCGACACATCTTTTGTTGTAAAATATCTCGTGACTATCTCTTTCACATAGAATTTCAGATATAAAAGCACGAATTGTGGAAGGAGGTGAATTCGTCAAAAATGTTTTACCAAACCGAAGGAATGTGTCAAATATAATTCAAATTCAACATGATAGCGACAACATGTGTCACAAATAGTGATAGGTCTAACATACCATGGCTTCTGTTGTACAAATGTATTGATTGACAAATTCAATTCTCTGTGTTCATCTTTGAATTTATTGAAAAATTGTATTTGAGTCATCTCCAATGATATTTTTTGCATGGCTTTCATATTGATTTCGAGATATTCTTCGTCATATCACATCCCTTGCATTTGGTGAAACACGAGAATTTGCCACCCAATATTCATGCATCATAACACTTTCATCGACCATATCTTTATAGGGTTGTCTACAAATAATTTCCCAACAAGCAAGCTCATCATTTGCATCTATTTGTAATCGAAATTTGTTATATTTGTACAATGTTTTCTGCGAAGTTTCAATAACCTTTGTGATCTACGTTGTCAAACGTTTTTGTCTAGTACTGGATGAAATAATCATTGTTTGTATTATTCTACGTGCAACACTTGTATCTTTCTTTCTGGATTTTCCAATAGTTTTTATTGCATTGCCCATATTTTTGAACACATCTTGCTTTACCTTTGAATCTTTTGTCTTCTTTTGAATACACAATAATGACCAAGCTTCCCTCAACTTCTTGGAGACTAACAAACACCTCAAAATTTGAGCTTGTGTTGCCACTGATTCTTTTTCCAAAAATTGTTCATGCATCTTTTCAGCACGATATCGTACAATATGGTAAGGTTTTGTGATTCCGAATTTTTCTCTATCAACATTTTGTAACATGTCATCGTTAATGATGAAGCCACCTATATATATATATATTTCAATTTCAATTTTAATTTAACATATTTCAAATATACTTAACTTGAATCATAAAAATATGACTCATAATTATAATTACATGGTTTAAAATCTTTTGATAACCAATATATATATATATATATATATATATATCATTTTTTATTCTTCAATGTCTTTAACATCTTCAACTTCTTGAATGTCTTCAATGTATTCAACATCTTCAACATTTGTATTTGCATTTGGAAATTATATTAAAAAATACAATCATTTACAAAAGCAAGTTACTGCATTTTAAACAAATTTACAATATTTGTACATACCTGGTTCAATTTCTTCTTGAGTTTGATTTTGAACAATCATATCATCAACATTTTGATCCAAGTCTCTAATTACATCATTATTAGCAATGTCTTCAATATTTGTACTCTTTTGTTTTTTTTTCATGGTATTTGAGTCTTTGTTTTTCATTATGTAAGGCATCATCTCAAGTGCGATCACATTTCCTCTTTCACGCTTTTTTGTTTCCCATGATTATTCAATGTATACCTTCACATTGAAATAAATTGCCCTCGAGAGAATCTTAATCATCAAAGAAAAAAATTCACCTTAAAAGATTGTCCATAAAATATTGCTCAAAATAATTAAAAAAAAAATCACCATAGAATAAATTGGTGCATAATTTTTAAGAAAATTTGTACCATAAAATATTTACATCTTCAGTAAAAAAAAAGTCTCCACCTTAGAAGATAATTTCTAAAAACACTTTACTATAAACATTTTACCATTAGAAATAAGATTTTACCATAAAAAATTTACCAGAAGGATCTGTACTATCAAAGAAAAAGAGCCTCAATCTGAGAGGATAGTTTCTAAGAACAATTTACTATAACGAATTTTCCAAAAGAATGTTTATTATCAAAGAAAATGAGCCTTTATCTTAGAAGATAAGTTTTAAGAACACTTACTAGAAAAAGAGCCTTCGCCTGTAACTGTGTAAAATGTTGATCTTTAAAAAATGCGAAAATATGTGTATACACGATTCTTATAAATATGAATCAGAATGGTTTTTCAAAAAAACGCTTCAAGTTTTTTTCAACCGACAAAACAAATTCAATAGGGTTTTTCGGCCGAACTATTCGTTCAACCGAACTTTTTTCCGCCCGTTAAAACTAACTTTCGGCCGAAAACCTGTAAACTTTCAGAAATGGAATTCCATCCCATTTCCGACTCTTCTTCCAATTTCGAAGAGATCGGATCATATCAAATACTTACAATTTCTCTTCACAAATAATATCATTAGTTGCATAATTCAATCTACTTTCTATAGATGCGAATTTTGTTGAATTTGGTGTGATCCACTAATTTTATTTAATATATTTCTTAGAAGGTGTCTGGATTGCTTCAAAATTTAATAGAATTCATTGAAATGAAAATTCAATAACTTCTTAAAGACACGAAAACATTTGGAAAAATCATGGTATAAAACATTGATGTGTTGTTTTCAAAATGGTACTTTTAGTTTTTTTGTTTTGAATTGAAAATTAGGGAAGATGTTGTGTCAAACTAAACATGTCAGTTTTATGCTAGTTTTTCAGATTGGTCCACTTCAAAAAATTCTAATAATTATTGCATGCGGCTGTTGGATACAAACTTATAGACAGAGGTTAGTACAATCTGTCTAGATCATCATAACATATTTTGTTTTTAATGAACAATAGTTGAATAATGAATTATCTCGTGTCTAGAAACATGACTATTATCATAATTTCATTAATTAATAACATACTATCAAACACTTGCAAAACTGACATATCAAATGCCAATAAAAAAAATCTAAAAAATAACCGATAGAAAGCTAACACAATTCTCTACAACTTCTGTTTATACTACAAAATGAAATTATAAATAGAAATCTAATTTTTCTTTGCTCGAAGTTGACAAACATGCAAAAAAAACACTCATTTCCTCATTACCCCC